>JANIJH010000009.1:13665383-13676188 GCA_024520975.1 Erythroxylum areolatum | reverse complement strand
TCGAAACTTTGAACGATGAGAGAGATAAGGTAGAGAGAAGTTGACACAGTAATTTTTATACTGGTTCACCCCAAACCATGGGTTACGTCCAGTCCTCAGATGTCTCTCTAAGATTTCATTATCTCTCAACAACTTTATAAGTATTCTTTTTCTCTGAGCCTCTTCAGGTCTCTATACAATCAGTATTCTTTTACTCTTAGCCTCTGTAGGCTATCTGCACTACTTTCTCACAGAAAGATGTTTCGAGGTTTGTTACAGTAAGATAGCTCTAGCTATTTGTACAATAAACTCTCAAGTAAGCTTTGAAATGTTCACGTGTGTAATTTTTTGTTTCGTTTCGTAACTTTGCACTCTTCGACTTTGACTCATATTTATAGCCTTCGTCTGCAACTGTTTCTTGAATCTTGCTTCTTGAATCTTGAAAGAAACAGTTATTTAGTTGAGTTCTGTAACTAACTCAAACTGATTCTTTATTCAGACGTGATTAGCTTCCGTCTGCTTTTCATCGTCTGCTTTTACTTTCGTCTGCTTTTGGCTTTCGTCTACTTTTGGCTTCCATCTGCTTTTTAAATCTCCGTCTGCTTTTCTTCTATCGTCTGCTTTTTAATCTCCGTCTACTTTTCTTCTATCGTCTGCTTTTTAATCTCCGTCTGCTTTTCAATCTCTGTCTGCTTTTCTTCTATCGTCTGCTTTTTAACCTCCGTCTGCTTTTCAATCTCCGTCTGCTTTTCTACTATCGTCTGCTTTTGAATCTCTCTGTCTACTTTTCTACTATCGTCTGTTTTTTAATCTCCGTCTGCTTTTCAATCTTCTCTGCTTTTCTACTATCGTTTGCTTTTAAATCTCTCCGTCTGTTATTTGTTCTTCATCAAAATCATTTATGTAAAGTCATTTTGACTTAACAATATTGACCAATAAGATGAGTTTGCTTAATGAGCAGTCAAGATCTAGGCTTGAAGTCTTAGGAAAATCATTTAGTAAGAAAATGTTTTCTTAATAAACAACAAGAGTCATAAGGTTTAGAAAATTGCAAATGATTGCAAAAGAATTTTTATAAAGGTTATGATTAGTAAAGGAGTACTTACCTTGAGTTGATAAATCGGATAAGGTTGATTTATTTATGATGGGATCTTGAATATACCGTGTAAAGGACTTTGTAATAAATACAGTATGAGTTTTTTAATAAAACAATTTTTACATAAATATTAACATGAAATCCTTTTGATTTTATTCTAGAATGGCAAACAACATACTTATTCGATAAATACTTAAAAAGTGCCCATTGGAGGGTGATGGTTCCAATTTTCTCGATTGGGAACTAAAACTCCAACTTATCATCAGATCGGAGGATCTTGTAGATGTGCTAGAGCAAGATGCACTAGTACTTGGTACAAATCCTTCTAATAAGGAAAAGGCCACTTTTGAAAAGTATCAAAAAGACGAACTGAGCGTTCAAGGTCTCATGTTGGCAAGTATGGCGACTGAACTTACTCGTAAGTTTATTAACAATACTCCAAGAGAGATAATTGAGCGTCTTTCTAAATGTTCATGGAGAATGCTCGTAAAGAACGTTCAAAGATCACTCTGGCATTCACGAGATGTAACATGATGGAAGGATCTTTTGTCAACTAACATATGTTGAAAATGCTGGGTTATCTCGAGAAATTGGAGAAGCTTAATGCTCCAATGCACCCTGACTCAGCTCAGGATATAATCCTTGGTTCATTGCCTCCATCTTACAGAGATGTAGTCATACATCTTCACTTGCGTGAAAAGGCAATGACCTTGGATGAGATCCATCAGACATTGAAGTAGGTAGAGGCTGATATGAACAGGCATAAGGGAGAGAAGAATGTTTTTGCAATCTCCCAGAATAGCAAGAAAGTTAACAAAGGAAAAGGCAAAAAGAAGAAGCCTAACATGAACAAAGGGAAAAGAGAAGCTCAAGCGAGCAACTCTAACGGCAAAAAGAAAAACTTGCCAACTCCACAAACAGAGTGCTATTATTGCCACGAGTTAGGACATTTCAAGGAGAACTATCCCAAGTACAAGGCTAACTTGGATAGTGGCAAAATAGAGCACAAGCGCCCTAAAGTTCAGAAAGATATCTATGTTATTGAAATTAATTTAACCACGTCTATTCACGATTGGGTAATTGATACTGGATCATGTGCTCATATTTGTGCAAATATGCAGGCACTAGTGGATAGAAGACATCTCAAGAAAGGAGAAGTCACATTGAAGGTGGGGAATGGTGTTACCATTTCTACAATGGCCATTAGCTCGATTCACCTTCAAGTAACTAGTGGTTTAATTATTAATTTAAAAAATGTTTATTATGTTCCATTTATATGTAAGAACATTATATCCGTGTCATGTTTAGACAAGGATGGATATGTATTTACTATTTCAAACTCATGTATGAGTATTTCAAAAGATGGGATTTTCTATGCAAATGCTATGGTTCAGGATGGCTTATATTTGCTTAAAGTGAATGATAAACATATTTTAAATATCAATAAAAAAAGACTCAAAGTATCTCATGGAAATAAGACTCTCTTATGGCATTATAGTCTAGGTCATATAAGCGAGAAACACATTAAGAAATTACAAGAAAGCAATCTTCTTGGTCTCCTTGAGTGCGATGCAATAGAGACATGCGAGCCTTGCTTAGACAATAAAATGACCAAGAAACCTTTCAAGAAGAAAGGTACAAGGACAAAAGACTTGTTGGAATTAATACATTCATATGTATGTGGGCCAATGAGCACAAGTGCACAAGATGGTTTTAGATACTTCATTACCTTCATAGATGACTATAGTCGTTATGGCTATGTTTATTTAATGAAGAACAAGAGTGAATCTTTTAATAGGTTCAAAGAATTCAAGAATGAAGTAGAAAACCACTAAACAAGAGAATTAAGACTTTACGAACTGATCGTGGAGGAGAATACTTAAGTAATTAATTTGGTGCACATCTAAAGGAGTGTGGTATCATACCACAATTGACTCCACCTGGAACACCTCAATGGAATGGTGTTTTCGAGAGGAGAAATAAAACATTGCTCGGCATGGTTCGATCAATGATGTGCCAAACAAAATTGCCTCTTTACTTTTGGGGACATGCATTACTTACTGTAGCTTATACACTAAATATTGTTCCTTCTAAATCTCTTGAGAAAATTCCTTATAAGTTATGAACAAGTAAAATTCTTGACTTGTCGTTTCTTAAGATTTGGGGATGTGAGGCTTTCATCAAAAGATTGATCACAACCAAACAAGAACCCTAACCAAATAAATGCTTCTTTATAGGTTATCTAAAAGAAACAAAAGGAAACTACTTTTGGCATAAGTCAACAAATAGGATATTTGTTAAAAGGGGTACAATTTTCTTAGAGAAAGAATTTCTCGAAAGAATCAAAAGTGGTGGGAGTAGTGTAACACTTAAAGAAACACAAGAAACACTGCAATACCTCGATCAGGTCATGGATGATATCCATGAAGATTGAAGTAGCCCAATTATAGTTCCTATGGCTAGTGGGAGCATGAGTGTATAGATTCCTCAACATATTGAGGAAGAGGTTCACACGTCACCATATAGTGTTCAATCCAATATTGAACCAATTCCACAAGAGATTGTGCAAGACGTTCAAAAAAATTCAAGATGAACAAAAAAGCCACAATAATTGAGAAGGTCCGCAAGATCTAGAAAGAAACCTGATTTCTATCTAGGGCTTCATGAGATATTGGTAATGGATACCGAAGATCCGACGACCTTTCAAGAAGCAAAGAATAGAGATGACTCAAAGTCATGGTACAAAGCCATGAAATCTGAAATGCAATCCATGTATGACAACCAAGTATTGGTCTTGGCAGATCTTCCTCAAGGAAAGAAAGCCATTCAAAACAAATGGATTTTCAAGAGAAAGATGGACATGGATGGAAACATAATAACATACAAGGCAAGACTTGTAGCGAAAGGGTTTAGTCAAGTTTAAAGGATTGACTATGATGAGACCTTTTCGCCTGTTGCATTGTTTAAGTCTATTCGGATATTACTAGCCATTGCTGCATTTTATGAATATGAAATATGGCAAATGGATGTCAAAACAGGGTTCCTTAATGGGAATTTGGAAGAGGATGTGTACATGGTACAACCTCCAGGTTTTGAAGACCCAAATAATGGTAGTAAAGTATGCAAACTTCAAAGGTCCATTTATGGGTTGAAGCAAGCATCCAGGAGTTGGAACAAATGCTTTGATGACAAGGTTAAACATCTTGGATTCATCCAAAGTAAGGAAGAACCTTGTGTATATAAGTTAATCAGTGGGAGCTATGTACTTTTCTTGGTCTTTTAAGTCGATGACATACTATTGATAGGCAACTTTATTCCCTTAATGGAGCAAACGAAAACTTCATTGAAAGATATTTTTTCAATGAAAGATTTGGGAGAGGCCCAATATATCTTAGGAATTAAGGTCTGTAGAGATAGGTCTCATAAACTCATTGGCTTAAGTCAATGTACATACATTGACAAAGTGTTGAAACGATTCAACATGTAGAATTCCAAGAAAGGAAATGTGCCAATGACTCAAGGTGTAACACTTAGCAAATCTCAATGTGCTACATCACGTAAAGATATTGAAATCATGAAGGATGTACCATATGCTTCTGCATTTGGTTCCATCATGTATACTATGGTCTGTACACGACCTGATCTCACATATGCTCTAAGTATGACAAGTCGTCATCAAGCCCATGTAGGTCTTACTCATTAGACTGCGGTCAAGAATATCCTTAAGTACATAAACAGGACTAAGGATAAGTTTCTTATGTATGGAAGGAAAAGGGAACTCGTTGTAGAAGGCTACACTGATGCAAGTTTTACGATCGATTATGATGATAAGAGATCACAATCTAGATATGTTTTTATTCTGAATAGGGGTGCCGTTAGTTGGAGAAGTTTCAAACAATCAATAACGATTGACTCAACCACCCAATCCGAAGTGATAGCTACTGCCGAAGCCAGTAAAGAAGTGCTTGGATCAAGAAGTTCATTGAGGAACTTGATGTGGTTCCTTCCATTCAAGGACCATTGGAACTGTTTTGTGACAATAGTGGAGCTATTGCACAAATTAAGGAAACGAAGGCACATCACAAGATCAAACACATGGATAGAAAATATTTTGTCATTCGATACTTTATAGAAGATGGTAGAATAAAATTATTAAAGGTGGACACGGATAGTAACACAGCAGATCCGCTAACAAAGCCTTTATCTCAAGCAAAGAGCAAAGTCTACTTTGACTCCATGGGTTTGAGGGAACATGGAGAGTGGATAGAGATAACAAACTGAGTCAGAAGGTAACCCTAGTCTTAGAGTTAATACATAAGAATGTATAAGAGATAACTTTAAGAATAAGTGGGAGATTGCTAGATTTGTGTTCTAAAAGTTATCTAAGATGATTACTTTTATGTGTTATACTTATGAATTGAATGTTATTAATATTTTGTTCCATGAGTTTTATATTTATTTAGAAGTGCTCAAGAAGATGCACTTGGTCTTGAGCCGCAGAACTCTAAATAATATAAATATTCAATTCTAAAATGTTCACAGGTCTTGGATATTAGTAGGAACACTAATATGCCATATAAGGCTGTCGTGTTGATTAAAAGTATGTTGTAGTTCTGTAAACGTTGATAAAGGATTATCATTTAATAACGAGAATATATGAAAGGTTTCATAAATTGAACATACCTAATAGATAAAACATTATATAGATTGTGTTTCTGTCATTAATGTTTTTATCGTGTCTTTGATTCCAAGATTGATACATATTTATTTTTTCACACGAGGAATGTATAATGTAATTATTATTAAAAGCAGCTTATAATAAGTGGTGATATTGTGAGGGAAAAGGTACGTGTAAATAGCATCATTGCCACTCATTAATAATGAGTAATGATATTTTATGGGCCCCTAAGGAAACTAGAATTATAAATGGATCCAATATAACTAAGGTACAGTTATAATTTATAATTTACTTAATGGAGACCAAGAAATGATTATAATACAAAGATGACACAGTCCTACCTTGTATATTAATCATAATATCATAAGGCAAGGAATGGACACACGTAATGTTAATGATAACATTACTAGAAGGATCGTGTTACGTAAAAGGTTTACTAAACATCTATACTGTTTAGGTAGCTGTAATGTATAGCTAAAATACTGCTTACAGTTTATGAAATAAAATGTTGTATTTCATTTCCAACACAACACAGATCCTCGATATAGGTCATACCAACTGAATGGGAAACAACAATATATATTTTCAGTGTACAAGATTTCATGTTGATGAAATAAAGGTACATGTTAAAATATTGCCACATGATGTGACAGCCTAGACGGGAAATAAATTTATTTGAAATGTATATTATGAGGATAATATAAATTTCATGAAATATAAATTTATTTATAGCCCAAGCCCAAAAGAATTTATTTTAACAAATGAAGAGAGAGAATAGATGTATTATTATAGCCATCAAATTTGCGACAGATTTTAAGGTGATTTTGAACAAGAATTTGAAACAGCAAACGACAACCATTCTAGACAAATGACCTATCAATTTTGTAGCCCTTGAATTGTAGAATCTAATGGTGAAGGTTTCAGGTCGTTTGGAGTTTGCTAGAAGAAGTTATCACTGTTCTAGTACCCAAAGGTCATGAATTAAACATGCTATTTCAAAACCGTTCTTGATTTAATTGCCATAAATGCTGTGGGAATTTAAAGAATATTTTGAGGCTATACGATTTTTACAGATCTGGTCAGACTTGGATATAGGTTTTGTTCTTGTTAGCAATTGTTCTCTCTCATAACTTGTTAAAAACAATTATCGATTGAGTAATCGATTAAGAAACAAGTGACGAAGCTAGGCGAGGACGAAGAGAACGCTAGCACGAACTCAGTGTCCTTCTTGTTTCAGATTCAAGGTGAACCGAAGAGGAATACAACTTTGTTAGAGACCAAAGGTATGGTTTAACAATTCCTCTTGTAGGAATATAAACTTGATTATGATGCAAACAAAATACAAGAAGAATTAGCAATAATAGAAATGATCCTCATTGTGTTATCCGATTTAAAATTTTTAAATTTTACCTGGTCCGTTTCATGAAATCCCTTCATTATCAACATCCAGAAATTGCTAGAACATCGAGATAATAGCTTTTCTGGAGTATACTGTGAGTTAACTTAAATGTGTAAACTCATTTAAATGTGTTTCTGTATTAATTGTATGTTTAATATGGAAAGTGTGTTCAACTAATTGATAAATACTAGACGTATATCTGAGGAGTTTGATATATGTGGCATGAGTACACAAAAATGAAACAAAATGAAAACATAGAATACGAATTGATGCATCTCATCACATTGGAATGCATTATCATATAAAGGAGTTGTGATAGAGTGATTGTTTTACATAAAAGAGCTTTAAGCTCAAGATTATGCAAAAGAGCCTCAGGCTCAGATAACATGGACTCGATATCTACAATGGATATGGGCCAGAAATAATCTTGACATCCACATTGAATACGGGACAGTAAACTGGGTTGATAGGGCCTTGTTCACTACAAAACAAAAATGAAAATGGGAACACATATGCATTTGCATATACATCCTTACATGTATCAAATGAATGAATTGAATTGTTTTGAAATAGTGCATTACAATTGAAGTTAATAAAGGATGTGTTATGATCTGCAATGCTAGCTTACATGATATGCTTATGAAAGTAAGACAAACTTTGATATACTTGTTTTTGTTATCTAAATTGAGTGAATAGATCGACGATGGTTCACTCACTGAGTTTGCAAACTCATCAAAATTGCAACGTTTTGTTTTAGGTTCAAAGGAGTTCTAGCTACTAAGGTGATATAGTAGAAGTTTAGTGCTTACATTTTAGGGACAAGAATGGCTCAAAGGTCTTATCAGCTAAATCTGAGGAGTCTAGTTAGAGTCTTGTGTATTAGCATCCCATTTTATGTTATATTTTTTATACTGAGATTGAACTCAAAACATAATGTTGTGTAATGTATATATGGATTCTGAATTGTAGTGATAATGTGAATTTTGATTTAGAAAAATTGCATACAATTGACGTGTTCCGAGGTGTATAATTGATGATGAATTCATGCTAAAGATAGGTGTCATTGAGGTGTTTTCAAATTTGGAACAGTTAGGACTGCATGTATAATGGTATAAAGTGAATAGTAATGAAACAAATAAGTAGATTTTGTGAGATTTACTGTAACCAATATGGAAGCTAGTCTAGCATGAAAATGAATTAGCTTAAAAGGACATGAATTCTAGAGAAATTCAAGTGGTAGTGATGTCTCTAAGTATGTAGAATTGAGGGAAGAAAGATAATGCATGATCGTGGCTTATTGCATAAGTTTTTGTCATGATGGTGGCATGGTCCCCCACGACCGCGAGCCTAGTTCTAGAATGTTAATTTCAACCTTGTGTACATGTTGAACCAACTAAGAAAAAGTCACTCTAAGTTGGTGTATTTAGTCTTAATTAAGACTTGGAGTGAACCTAGATTATTGCTTGATTAATTGGTTAAGAGCTTGATAAGTTTAGGTTGTTAATTGATTTCATAACTTCAAGAATGTGATGTTTTGATGTCAATGTATCCAAATCTAGAAATTATGACATGATAAAGGAATAAAGGTGTTCATATGAATGCAAACATGATATTAAGGATATGAGTAATGTGTATTAGGCTTGAATAAATGAGCATTAAAGAACATGAGGTAATTATGAATGAGAATTGGGTAATTATATGAATATATATTTCTAGAAAACTTTTAGTGAATGTATGATTGATGAATTTGGAGTAAATCAAGCTTACTTAAGGTATAAACCTGATTGCAAGCTAGTTGTATACAAGCTATAATGTTTGAATGGTCAAGATATTTATATAAAAATACATACCCGGAAAGTCAATTGAGCATGCATTGAAACATGAAACATATACATGTGCATGATTGTATATTCGTATGATTAAACAAATTAGTGATTTGTGAACTATATGTGTATTGTATAATGATGGATGCATAAGGTCATTGTCAACATCTAGACATTGCCGAAACATCGAGGCAATAACTTTTCTAGAGCATATTGTGAGTTAACTTAGATGTGTAAACTCATTTAAATGTGCTTCTATATTAATTATATGTTTAATATGGAAAGTGTGTTCATATGATTGATAAATGCTAGACTTAGATCTGAGGAGTTTGATATATGTGGCATGAATAGACAGAAATGAAACGAAATGAAAACATAGAATATGAATTGATGCACTCATCACATTGAAATGTATGATCATATAAAGGAGTTATGACTAGAGTGATTGATGTACAAAAAAGAGCTTTGAGCTTAGAATTATGAAAAAGAGCCTCAGGCTCAGATAACATGGACTTAGTATTCACAATAGATATGGGCCAGAAATAATCTCAGTATCCATAACAAATACGGAATAGTAAATTAGGTTAATAGGCACTTGGTCTTATCAAAACAAAAATTAAAATAGAAACATATATGCATTTGCATATACATCCCTACATGTATCAAATAATTGAATTGAAATGAATTATTGAATTATTTTAAAATAGTTAATTACAATTAACATTAACAAAGGATGTGTTGTGGTATGCAATGCTAGCTTATATGATATGATTGTGGAAGTATGATAAACTTTGATACACTTGTTTTTGTGACTTGAGTGAATACATCGATTCGCCAAATCATTAAAATTGTAACATTGTTTTTCATGTTCAAAGGAGTTCTAGCTACTAAGGTGATATAGAAGAAGTCTAGTACTTGCATTTTGGGGACAAGAATGGATCAAAGGTCTGATCAGTTGAATCTAAGGTGTCTAGTTAGAGTCTTGTGTATTAGTATCCCATTTCATGTTATATTTTTGGTACTGAGATTGAACTCAAAAAAAATGTTGTGTAATGTATATGTGGATTCTGAATTGTAATGATACAAGTGACTCTTATGTTTTTGAATGAAATGGGAAAAAAATGAACATTTAGAATGCTTATGATATGTTTGATGCCTTTAATGAGTTAGTTTGATTGTCCTAATGTACCATTTTCATAGAGTATGTCTGGAATATCTTCTGGTATGTTTGGGCTTATGTTTTATAGGAGTGGTATGATACATCGACACATTAGGAAGGTTGCTTATAAACTAGATCTACCGACAAGCTCTCGAATCCATCCAGTGTTCCATATTTCTATCCTTTGTCACTACCTTGGATCTCCTACAGAGGAGGTGGTTCCTCTGCCTCAATCCGACAATAGTGGCAATTTGATCATAAGTCAATTGTTATTTTAGATGAGCGCACACTTTGGGTAAAGGGAAGGGAAGTCATTGAAGTCTTAGTGTAGTGGGATTGCTGCTATATCAACGAGGTGACTTGGGATGACAAATTCACTATCGTCAAGTCTCATCCCCACTTTTTCCCTAATCCAATAACTGGCAACTTTAGCCTTGAGGACAAGGCCCAAAATCGAGATGGGAGTATTGATACGATGCAGGCATCTACTAAGGCATGGAATCCCAGACCCTAGCATACCATCCATAAATATGCACATTTCCTTTGAATTAACCCATGATTTACTTTATTTTAGTTATTGCTTAGTGGCCTAACGAATATGCATAATGGATAGTTTTAACTTAACTATAATTTCACATGTATTTATGTTGTTTCAATTTAATTGTTGGGGG
>JANIJH010000009.1:13636709-13647221 GCA_024520975.1 Erythroxylum areolatum | reverse complement strand
CCTCGTGGGAACGATATCCGCTTACCGCTACTACATTAATTTGTTTTAACGGAAGTGATTTCTTTTATATTTGGTTGTAGGCGACAGCATCACCATGAAGAATAAATAAGAATACATAATTGAATCTTAATGAAATGAAAATGTGGTTTAGTATACTCATAATGAACAAATAAAGGAAATAAACAATGTAATATTAGTTTAGCATAGCTAACCTTTACTAACTATCAAGACAAAATAAGATCGAAAAATACACAAAAAATCAAAGATAAAAAAAATCACATCAAACATTCTGAGACTTCTGGACAATCTGAGAGACCATATTCAGACAAAAAGTTTCACATATATTCAGACAAAAGTTTAATATATATTCATCCATATTTAGAGATTTGTCAGTGTGATGGGAGTGTATGGGTATCGAGTGTCTTAGAGTGTTGCCTTTATATTAGCTGGAGTATCTAGTTACTAAGAAGTCGCAACTCTCATTAGTGGAGGTGGTACTATGACACCTAACTGCCTAAGTGTCTTATGATCAGTATAAGCACCTCCTCCATCCATTGATCTTATGCTTCTAACTGCTCTACACACTTTTCCAATCTCATTTTCCCTCTCTAATGGGACATTGCACTCTTAGAATCTTCCTTATATATCTCTCTAACTAGGCTATCTTTAGTTAATCATAATGTGGAGTTGTGGAAGGCTTGCTAGGAGTGCCTCTGTTATCTGAGGATATGTCCTGATGCTCAGGTACTATTGAAGGCCATTGTGGGGAATCCTACCTAGGCTATTGCTCTCGTATATCAGGGTAATCCCTCTTTTTCTCTATCTGTAGCTACCAAGGCAGATAGGAAATATATGCCATGACAATGTCATCCCAGATAGCCACTCTTATACTCCTATGCCTCAAACTAATCTAGTTAAGTATAGGCCCATGCAATAGTTTTGTAGCCTAATGTTTGAAGAACTAAGCTAAGGCATATTAAAGGTGGATAGGAACCTCTTTATCATGCTATAAAGGTAGAACATGTCTACCTTCCCCAACACTTTGGTGTTGTCTCCTCTCCTACTGATTGTGTGGCTAATTAACATATACGCGTATCTTACTACAAGGGATATCACTTTGAACCTTGTTAGATTGTGAGATCACTATTATGTAATGTTCTCCTTCTCACTAAATCTTATTAGGGAACACATCAGTATACTCCTCAATTGTGACATACTCCTCTGTGTACAAGCCCATATAAAGTGAAAGCCTGGTATAGATCATACTATTTCTTTAAGCACTCAACTCTATAGTGTGTTATCAATGTCCTAGGTGTAATGTTACTTCTCTATAGTAAAGGTGGTGAGGAATTAGATAGTCAACTCTCTATAAGCAGGTTCATCAATCACAAAGAAGTTATCCCTACCAACACTAATCAACTCTCGGACTTCCTAAGTAAGTGGGATATAATTAAGCAATGACTAATTGATGCTAAAAGGATTTGACCTTAATCCTTTGAGCCACACAATGTAATTTGCTGCTATGAAATGTAAGTTGTGCAAGCTTTGTCTGTCGGGGTGGTTATTGCAAATTACCCTCACCCTTTTGCTTCTTCCTTGTTACTTCATTTCTCACCTTTGATGTGGTATATGTTTTCTCTTTGTCATTATTCCCTGAAATATGAAAATAAATATAATTTGCTAAAATAGAGAAAAAAATATACGTTAATTAAACCATGATAAGCAAACACCAAATTATAATCCCACAATCAATTTGCTATGGATTAATAAAAAAACAAAATTAAATTAAATTAATCTATAAATTTTAGAATATAATGGCATTAACAATCTAAAAACAAACAAATAGCACTACTTGATCTCAATTAATTAAAAAGTTGCAATTATTATATCTAATCACCTTAATTAAATCAACCAAACCCTAACAAAAATAAAATCACCTAAGTATTACGTAATTAAACAACATAAAAGTCTAATAAAACTGTAAAACATGTAAAACATAAATAATTACACATCTGAATTCATAAAAATATCAATTAATAGCAGTAAGGGATATAAATCAGAAGAATAAATCCAAAATAGCTAAAAATTCACTAGAAAATTCAAATTCAATATGCAAAATAGCCTAAGAATATCAATTATGCCCTTAAAACCTTTCCAATCACATGGGTAATCATAAAAAACTCCACAACACCAAAAACATGGATTCTTGCTCCTATTTCCCCAAAATGATTCAACAACCAAAGAAAATTGAAATAAAACATAAACACGCCAAATTGCAGATAGAATTGTTAACCTTATTAGAGTGCTAAAAATGTGCAGCATTCCATTTCTGTAAACATGAAGAGAACTGGCGCTTATAGTTCAACTTAGCAATTTCGCAAAGGCTTATGTCTTTTTTCCTTTTAGTTATTTTCATAGCTTTAAAATGAATGTATCTCTTTATATGAGAGTAGGCGGATAGCCTAGAACTCATTGTAATGTTAATTTAGTTTTATCTATAGTTAAATCATAATTCATTTAAAAAAATTAAAAAACACCTTAAATTGATGAAATTTATAGAGAAATAGGTTAAAGGATGGTTTTCACATAAGAAAGGAGTGGATCAGCATCGTTTAGAGGAGAAAAATGAGAGAGAAAGTGAAAAAATGGGATTTTGGGTGACAAAGTGCGATTTAAAGAAGAGTTTACTTAACACAATACAACACAACTATATAACTTCCCCATGTTAAACAAATTAGGGTTAATTTTTAATGAACACTGGTGTATTGGGTTGTAACATTAGCATGTAGTGTTTTTGCATGGGCATGTATCTCAAACATGTTATGACAAAGATTGACATGGGTTAGAATATGGACATGTATCTAGATCATGTTTAAAAATATGATGATAACTTCACAGGCATGTTGATATTAAAATCAAAATGTCTAAAATCTTTATAACCACTAATATGAGTTTGTTAGTGGGTATGTAACTTTCCATAGCTTTTGGCAAAACAATAGAATAGAGAGAAAGAATCATCATGGTCTCCCATACGGGTGTGATAATGGTTATATATATTACTGTTTCTTAAATAACTTACCTAGTTTTATCAACATGGGCATGCCGATTAGTCTGTATGTGACTTACAGGAATTTTCCAATAACACAGTCAGTAACATGAGCATATTAATGGGCATGTAACTCTCTGTAACTTTTTAACTTATCCATATTTTTCACCTGTTATCACCTACAAATCAACAGATATACCTAAAGCATAAAAGACTAAAATGGCACCTTTTTAAATATAAAACAAGGTTAACATAGATATAAGTTAAAGCACATAAACTAAAACCTAAAAACGTAGAATAAAACTAATTGAAAAAAAACAAATTAAAAACTTAGGTTGCCTACCAAGGAGCACTTTTTTTAATGTTATTAGATTGATGTTCCTACTTTAACTCACTCCATCATAATTTCAGACATTAAACTCTTGTATAACGTGCTTGTCAAAATCACTTCCAAGGTAGTACTTCAACTGATGTTCATCTACCTTAAATGTACCTTTTTTTGGATGGGTTACCTCTACAATGCCACAATGAAAGACTCTTGACTAAGAATGGTCCAGGCCGTCTATACTTTAACTTGCCTAGAAAAAAATTTAAGTTTGAATTTATACAAAAGGACTTGATCTTCCTCCTTAAATTTTGTAGCTTGCTTAATCCTTCCATCATGATACCTTTTGGATCTTTCCTTACACAACTTTGAATTTTCATAAGCAATCATATGCCATTCTTTAAGTTCATTCACTTGGAATCCACTTTTCTCACCTGTAAGATTGAGATTAAAATTGATAAACTTAATTGTACAATATGTTTTATGTTCAAGCTCAGTAGAAAAATGATATGCTCTACCATACATTAACCTATAATTGGTGCAATCACTTTGAGGAGTGATAAGAAGCTTGAGGACTAAAAAAGGCCACACAAAGGATGGATAGTGAAGATGAAATTGAGAATGAGCTTGAATACCAAAAGGATGCCTCATCTAGCTCAAAGGAAAATGTCAAATCCCCAATTCTTGTTAAGAATAACCCTCCACCTTTCCCTATCATATTAGCAAAGTCAGATAAGGAAAACAATGATAAGGAGAACTGGGAAATATTTTAGAAGGTTGAAGTGAACATACCATTGCTGGATACAATCAAATAGGTACCAAGGTATGCAAAATTCCTTAAAGAATTATGCACCAACAAGCAAAAGTTGAAAGGCAATGAAATGATCAAGGTGAGTGAAAATGTTTATATAGTCTTACAAAGGAGACTACCTCCTAAGTTTAAGGATCTAAGTATGTTTACAATTTCTTGTAAAATTGGTAACACTATAATTAAACAAGCCATGTTAGATTTAAGATCATCAATTAATGTTATGCCTTGATCCCTTTATGCTTCTTTAAATCTATGCTTTTTGAAAGAAAATATTGCTATCATACAGTTGGCTAATTACTTAATGCCTACCTAGATGGATTAATTAAGGATATATTTGTGCAAGTGAATAAACTAATATTTCCTATAAATTTTTATCTGGTGGATATAGATGATGACATTTCCCCTAATTCAACACCAATCTTATGAGGGAAACCTTTTCTTTACATGACCCAAACTAAGATAGATGTTCGATAAGGTAGCCTCATAATGGAATTCGATGGGAAAGTTATCCATTTCAATATTTTCAATGTCAAGAAACATCCTCAAGATGGCCATTCTATTTTTGCTATTAATGTGATTAAGCTTTCAATACATGAAGATTGTAAGAAAAAGTGTACAAATAAATTGGAAGTAGTTTCAATTAAGGAGAAGATCAAAGCTTTCTATATCTTGAGAAATAGCTTTGTTATTGATCAAAAAGTGCTTCTTTATTATTATAGATATAAACTATTTCCACGTAAGATACGTCCTTACTGAGTCTATCCTTTTATGATTACTAATGTTTCTCTTTATGGCGTAGTAGAGTTTAAGAGTTTGAAAGTAGGGAAGATATTAAAGGTGAGTGCTCATCGACTAAAGCCTTACCTTGAAGAATTTCAAGTGGAGAATGCATAATTTATGATCTCTGAAGATCAAAATTTTATCACATGATAAGAAAAACATGGAGGCAAACTAATGATAATAAACAAAGGAACTAGTTAGGAGGTAACTCAAAAAGAGTTTGTTCCTTTCCCTTTACATTTTCCCAATTGTTGTTTTGGTTGAATTCTCCATTTATTACATTTAATGTTACATTGGTGAAAATGTAAATTTTAAGTATGGTGGAGGAGATCTTCTTCATTATGTGTTTTACGTTTGTTTCTTATGTGTTTAAGTTCTTTTTGCATGTTAAAAAAACAAACATTTTATCTTTTTTATTGCTTATATGATTATATAGTTATAATTAAATAGTAGAATTAACAGAAAAATTTTGGTAAACTTAGGCATATATTCTTACTTTTATGGTTGGTCGATGTACATTTCTTTTAGTGACTAGTGGGTGGACATAAGCTAATGAGATTTTGAGTCTTTAGACTAACACATCCATATTAGTCTCATTGTCTTTTATTAACATATGACCTCCATAACATGTTCATCTTGACTTTATTTTAATTTTCTTTTTGATACAACATTTTTTATCATAAGCATTAACATGAAATGATATAGACATTCTTCTTTTTATAAGCTACATTAGTTGAATAGCCAACCTAATGACATGATTTATCTTGTTGTTAAGGTCCTTAAGTTTTATTAGCTTACGAGCCTTTAACTTAAATAAAATTTCTAACCCAAGCCTTAAAGCTAGTGGAACATTGATTGTTAATGTTTATGGATCCAAAAAAGAGAAAAACTGTGGGGGTGTGCATATATATGGGTTGGTCATAATTGATAGAATGTGATTTTTATTGCCTTTTAATGAGTTCCATTATTAATGGAGTTCCTTTCAATTTTTTTGGCCTTTAAAAAGGAAAAGAAAAGAAAAAGAGAATAAAAGAAAAGAAGTAACGAGGAGGAAAATCAATTATTTTACAAAGTAATTCATGTTAATCTTTCCTTGTAAAGTTGTATGGAACGGATGAATTGATTATGACATAAATAAGGTAGAAGTTGTTGTGAAGGGTGACTCCTTACAGTTATAGTGTATTATTTATCATCATTTTTATAAGTGATTTCTTCTAATTATTTATGCTTCATATGGTTTATGGGGTCAAATCTAATATATGAAACAAAGTTTTTGCATTCATCATAGTTGATGGTACCTGTTTTTAAATGGATGTTAATTTTTGCACTTGATACTCCATTAAGTGTTTTTCCTTCTTCACTAGTTTTTATGGCTTTTGAACTACATGATCCAAATACTTCTCACATTAACCTTTGAACCCATTACAACCTTGAAAATTCCTTTGATTTATGATTATAAATTTAAATTTTAGTGGTGGAGAACAAAAATGATATGCAAAGTTATGGAATATCTTGATTATGAAAGGTGTTCGATTTTACTTGTAGATTTATCTTATTTTTAAACACAACTTGTCAAAGTATACCCCTAGATTGCTCAGTTTTTGAAGGAAATAATTGTAGATTGATCATGAGTAAAAGCATTGAACGTTTAATTCTTTCTATGGTTTTGAAAATTTTTCCTCTTTTCTTTTGACCATCCATTCTTAGGAAATATTAAAAAGGAGGAAATGTTTTGTTTTTAATTTTGATTTTTAGTTTTACTGAGGAGGGTTAAAAGATAAATGTGGGGGAACTTGATAAGTTCTTAATTATTGATATATTTATTTCTTAATGTGTAGTGATTAATGTTATGTTGCATTTAAGATACGTATTTTGGTTTATATTTTGCTTTAGGTACAAGTTGTAAGAATAAGAGCCAAAATTAGCTAAATCTGCATCCTTAGAGTTGTTATATTGATGTTTGATCTTGCTTGCCTTCTTGGAATAGTTTGCCTTCTTGGAGTAAGAAGGAGATGAATTATGGTGAATATGGGACAAAAAAATGGAATAATTAGAGTTATTATAACTTACACAGTCATATATGGGAATGGTAACTCATTGGAAACATTTACAAGCTTGAAGACGTTGTTTGTAACCCTGAGATCTACACGCCTATGTAGAGACTTACAAGGTTGTGTAGTGACTTACACGATGGTGTAAGTTGGCTTTGTATTTCTCTAGGACTGTGTAACTCTTTGATTTTTGAAAAATTAATATACATGATCACTTATATGCCTATATAGCTAACTATGCATAACCACGTAATCCTAATTTTGCACTATAAAAGGGCATTTAAAGGCCAAAATGGGTATGAACATATTACAAACTCAAAAAGGAGGCAAATTCATTTCCCTTTGGAGAGCTATGAGGAGCTAAACTTCATTTTTCCATTTCAAAGGGGATATCAAGGCTGACGAACATGATTAGGCAATGATTAATCTAATGATGTTGTTCTTAAATCTCTTTTGGGATTGAATATGTTATTTTGTGTTTAATGTTTTTAATTTATGTATGAAGGATTTAGATAGGCCTACTAGATTGTTCATATGTGGATTCATTGCTAAAATCTTAATTGTAATATGTAATCATTGTACAATTAATTCACTTATGGTAAACTAATGGTCGAACATCATTAGGGGTAACATAGCATAAGTTAAATGACTCAAGCTTATATGGTGCTTGCCTAGATCAATTTGATTTCCTATTTCCTAATGCAGTTGCCACACTAAATTTAGAAAGCTTATTCTAAGTTGTCTGATAACTAGACTTAATTAAAGAACTTGTTTTAATTAGATACAACCTAGGGGAAAAAATAGGATTAATTGAGCTTGTTATTAATCTATGGTTAATATTTTCAAAAAGAGTTATGATAACAATATGAAGATTGATTTTACACATTTGTGTGAAGGTTAAGATTGAACCGTAAACTAGATTTGAAACCTATTGATTAATTTCATTAATTTTGTACTGTTTGATTTAATTTGTCTTCAATAGTTTAGTTTGACTTTATTTTTGTTAATTGGGTTTATTTATTAGAAAAGCTAAACACACATTCTCTATTGGTATGATCCTTTCTCACCACTACTATAAATTTAGGTATACAAAGTTAGGTTTTAACTTTTAGTGTGTTGACTCGAATTCTCTAGCTCCTCTCCACTTCATAACATTATCACATTCATATGGTTCCTCAAATTTGGTTTGGTATATATGGATAAAACACCTAACAATTTAATTTTATGGAGGTAAACCTTAATTAAAGCCACAAATTTTAAAAGAACTTCCTTAATATGTTGGTACTCCTTTTGTTATAGTTGCTGTAAAAATCCAAATAAAGTGTAATCGTTCCATACAAAGTCGTAATAATTGTTGCACTTTGGATTATAAGTATTCTTATATGGAGTGTCTTAAGACTAGTTCTCCATACAAATTGGATGTCCCTATATATAGTCCATTGTCAAACATTCATTATTAGGGTGGTTACCCCCACAAATGTCAACCATGCCATATATGTCGGTTAAGCTTCCAAACATAATAGATGGCATACCATAATTCCCCTAAAATCATTGCCCTCTCTATGTTTTCATTTTATTTTGTGGCTATAATAACAAATTTCCAAGTCCTATGAACAAGCCATATCACAATATCAAAACAGAGCTCTAAGAATAAATAAATAAAAAGAAAAAGAAAAAAATGCAAAAGAAATAATGGTTAGAGTAATAGAAGCTAAGGTTTCCTAATATCCTAGTCTATAAAAATGGTGTCAAAACTTGGCAGACTCATATAATGATTATATGTAACTTAATTCCTTTACTCTATAGATTATCTAAGGTAAATCCACCTACCATTCTATAGCATAGGACTTTCAATACCAAGTGTTGAACCTACAAAGATTGTCTTTTCTTATTATCTAACTGATAATTGAGATGATATTGATAAATGAGATTTAAAATAAGAGAAAATAAATATCAATATATTTAAATAAGCTTAAATGGAAAGAGAATGAAAAATTAACCAATAAATAAATGCCTAAAATTTGAATTCCTCATAGGACTTCTCATGCAATTATGATTTCACTAATCAATTTAACTAAAAGTTTATTAAACCATGGAAATTCCTCAATTATGCTAATATCATCCTCAAGACTATTAACACCTAATTTTAGGTTGATTAACTGAAATCTCTTTTTTACTAAAACCCTTATAATCACATTAATCAATTTATGAACATCAATATTAGATTTAACCCTAATATAAAAGATATATGTTGACCTATCTCTAGGTTTGCATACAAATCTTTTTAATTATATTATATCTATTTTTTTGGTAAATAATTATATTATATCTATTCATACTTTAAATTTTCAATCTCAATTGCATGAAATCATATATGAATCAACATGTAGTAATCTAAGAACAAATAAGAACACATACTTAATTCTTAATAAAACTAAAGAATAAATTAAATTAAAATGAAGTCACTATGAGATCCATCTTATGTTCATCTAATATAGATACTAAAAGGAATTTAAATCATAATATATAAACAAAATATTAAAACTAAAAACTAAAAATTAAAAATGACATAATTGAAATTCTTCAGATCTCGAAAAACTTCATTCTAGATTTATGAAAATTTGCTTTAAAGGGATTTCCTTGACTGTTTTTCATGCTTTATATCATTCTAAGGTTTCTCAATGTGTTTTCCCAACCTCTTCTTTCTTCTGCCACTCAATATTATCTTTTAAATTTTGAAATTTAGATTCTAAAAGATATATAGGCATCAACATAGGTGTGTTAATGGCTCTGTTCTTCAAATAAACGTGCATCACTTTTCAAAGCTAAAATATGCATAGATATATGTGTGTACCATCAATATGACCTTCTTACTACTCAACATAGGTGTATTCCATAAGGAACACTCAACACACCTCGAAACTCACAAACACGGCCATGTATACTATCAAGCACTTAATAAATCAATCAAAATAGCTCCAAATTACTCGAAACCTTTCTGAATTTGTTCCTTTATGCTCGAAATGAGTGAATTAGACTATATAAATAAAATATAAACAACTTAAATATGAAAATTAAAAAAACTTAAATAAGCAAGCAAAATGTGTTAAATATGTCTAAATCATCATTTATTATATATCTTTTAGTTGTTAGAAAAAATGAGTACTAGTCAATCCTTAAAGAGCATCATAGATGTTGATAAGCTTACTATACCCAATTTCTCATATTGGTTTTGTAACTTGATAATTATTCCTAAGAAAGAAAAGAAACTATATGTTTTTTATACTATTATTCCATTAGAGTCTAGTTTCGGATGTAACTAATGAAGTTAAGGAGAAATATCAATGCTATATTAATGATATTAAATAAGCTACACATGTGATGTTGGCTACTATGTGTTGAACCCCGAACTTTTCTTGAATTTTTGAAGTATAAATTGACATTAGATGAGGAATTTGTGGTGAATTATTCTTGTGCAAAGAAAAAGACAATTCAAGAA
>JANIJH010000009.1:13596530-13629228 GCA_024520975.1 Erythroxylum areolatum | reverse complement strand
AACTCAAAGAAAGTTTTTCTCAGACAAGCTAAATGTTTTCAAATGTTTTTGCTTATTCTGGGTTATAAGCATGTTACACACGAGCTATAAGCTCATCCCCCCTTCATTCCCATCCACAGGTGATGAGAAGAAGATCGGGTGAAAGAAAGTGAAGGTTTTTGTTTATATGTGTACATATTGTATTGTTTTTATTTTAGATTGTTGTTGAGAATTTTGGGAGTTGTGTATTATTGTATTTTTGGATTTTAGTATTTATGTCGTATATGATTTGGAAATGCCATTAACATGTTGTAAGCATGTATTTCATGATGTAATTGAATTATAAAAATTTGTATGGTTATGATATATGAATGTGTTTGTAGATGAATGGGATTGATTGTGATATGGATTCCGGACGGGAGGTCCGATGATACTGATTATTGATTGAGAACTATTGAAGTGTTATAGGTATATGAATGTATTTGTTTATGCTGGGATTCCGGACAGGAGGTCCGATGAATTGTGTTGCTGGAATTGAGATATTGAAGTGCTTATTGTGTGTGAATTGCAGATATGGATTTGTGTGATTGTTTTTATGGCAAAAGAAATAGAATAATAAGATTTTTTGTTCAACATGATGGGATATGATCGTATAAGAAAAATTTTATGAATCTAGATTGAGGATAAATTTCCAAAAGGGGAAATTAAATTGTTTTGTATGAGATTGAATAATGAATGAAAGAGAAAAAGAAAAAAAATTTATACCGATTTGGATTATTTTAGACAGATTGTTCTTATGGTTTCCAACGCTATTTTTCATTAAGATACACATTTTTAGATGTCGAATCCGCTTTAGAATTGTTTTCGCTTTATGATTTGATTGAACCGTTTTGTTTTCTTTCGATTCCGAGCCATTCGATTCGTTCGCCTTTTGATCCGATTTATTTGCTTGACTTTCTCCTTATGTTCCGTTCTTTCGAATTCTCTTTTGCTTTTGATTTCACTTTCCGCCACTTTGTTTTTCGATTTATGTTTTCGTTTCGGATACTTTCGGTTTGAGAATCCGTTCCTCCGTTTCCGCTTTCATATTTTGTTTCCACTTTTTGACTTCCGATTCGGTTTGATTCGTTTCCGCTGCTTTGTTTTCCGGTTGATGATTTTCGTTTTCCAGTTGGGGTCCGATTCTGAAATCGAGTCCCAACATTATGTCTCCCGAGCTTCGGAGGAAACATAAGAACATGGATGCTCCTGCTATAATTTTACATCTTAATAAGTTGCTTAGTGTATAAAGTAAGGCAAAGAGATATTCGTTTTCTAAAGCATTATTTCATTGCAAGATAGTAGAAGGATCTTCGATAGAGCTACGCATACTGAAGATGATTGACTATATTGAAAAATTAAGCCAATTAGGATTTTTTATGGACCATGATTTAAGCATTGATATGTCGTTATAATCTCTTAGTTAGATCTTTTCACGGTTTGATATGAACTTCCATATGAACCAAAAGTATGTGCCATTTCCTAAACTACTAAATATGATCAAGATTGTAGAGGGATACCTTAAGAAGGAATACATTTATGTTTTTATTAGAGATTCTTCTAAGAATGGCTCTAAAAAGAATAAGAATAAGAAATAAAAGGCTTTTGCTAAATTACTAAAGGTAAAAGGTGGTGTTAAAAAGAACAACAATGATAAGGGCATGTGTTTTCATTGTGGAATTGATGGACACTAGAAAAGGAATTGTAAAGCTTATCTTAGTAGCTTGAAAGATAAGAAGCTTAAGGACTCCTAAGGGAACATGCTAGCAAGCTACTTGGGCAATCCCTTATAGATCAATGAAAATAGTTTTATGAGAAAATGTGTTGGTTTTACAAGAATATGTATCAACATGGACATTTTGAATAAACTACCAATAATGAGACTATCAGCTGAAAACACTGTTAAGGAAGATTAAGTGTATGTAAGGAAGATAAAGTGTATGTTATTTCTCAATGGAGACCTCCATTTAAAGCTTAAAGAGAGGAATGGAAACTTATAAGAAGAGTTTTATAAAAAGGGGATAACTTTGGGATAATGGGCTAGGAGGAAGTTAATCCAAAAATTACCGACAACCTTTTGCTTGTTGAAGAAAGCCCTCAATCTTAAGTGGGTAAAGACAATAACCTCTCTAAGAAGGAGCATATTTTAACACCAATCAAAAGAACTGAAAGTGTCCTTACAATTTTTGCACCACTTCAACTCTAATTTCTATACGAATAGAGGAAGAGCAACCACAAGTTGGAAAAAAAGGAGGAAATTTTTGAGAAGATGCAAATAAGGAGAACTATAAGAGCAACATAAACAACTCACAAGGTAAAGGTATTCTGAAATGATTCTTATCGTTTGGAATTTGAGGGGACTAGACTGCCCATTTAAGCGAAATGCTTTGAGGGATTTTGGGTTAAAGGGTTAATTTGTTTTATTAAAAATAAAATTAAGAATGAAAACCCGAATAAACTGAACTATTTGGATTAAATTAGAAATTACTCTCCAACCATCAATACCATAGCTTTAAAAGGATTATCATTTGCTACAATGATGATATAGTGAAAGTGAAGCAAATAGAGGAAAATGAGCAGCTTATACATTCCAAAATGATCTTTAAAATGGAGAACTCTTTAATAAATGGAACCTTTGTTTATGGTTTCAATGCAACTTTCCAAAGACAATATTTGGAGTACTTTAAAAAGGTTTAAATAATATTGTTCATGGCCTTGAATAGTTTTTGGAGGCTTTAACACCACACTACATATCAGAAGCTGAAGGTAACTATAATCTACTCAATTACAACATGGAGCTATTTAAATGAACTAGGGAGGTGGAACTAACTGACCTTAAATTTAAAGTACACAATTTCCCTGGAAGCAAGTAATCCTTTGGATGGTTTATTAGAAAAAAAACTAGACAGAGTAATGGTGAATATGGAATGGCTAACACTATTCTTTGAAAGCAAAGCTCTTATTATAGATCCTAGCTTCTTTAATCATACTCCAATCAAGATAGAAAATCTATTCACAAAGGTTAAATTTAAATCCCCTTTCAAGTTTAATAACTTTCTTGTCAATGTTAAAGGTTTTCAAAAGGCCATAAATAGAAGATAGGAAGAAGCAATGATTGGAACAAAGGAATTTGTATGCTTGCAGAAACTAAAACCAATCGAATAAGAATTAAAACTTCTAAATGCCAAAAAAGCCAGAATACTAAAATGGAGATTGAAAATGCTAGGGAGAAACTCCTTTATATATAAAAATCAACTAAAAATAGACATGGAAAATGGGGCTTATTGAATGACGAGAAAAAAGAACTCAAAATTTTTTTGCAAGTGCTAGATAACTATAATTTTTGATCAACAAAAAGCTAGAGTTAACTAGATAAATAAATGAGATAAGTTCTTAAATTTTTTTTAATGCTCTCTTAGCTAGAAGAAACTATAACATGATATCCTCCATATTTGATGAAAATGGTGAAGTGGCTTGTAAACAAGATGATATCAGAAGGGAAGTAATGAACTCTTTTAAATGTATTTCAGGATCTAAGAGGCCTACAAGCTCGTATTTGGAATCTCTAAGGCAATTTATTCCTACTAGAATCTTTAAGGAAGTAGCTACCCATCTAATTAAACAGGTAGATGACATGAAAATTAATAAAGTTATGTTCAAAATGAATGGAATAAAAGCTCCCAGACCAGATGGACTTAATAGTAATTCATCTCACAAAACTCCAAAGACAACTAAAGTTTTAAAAGAAGTAATGCATTAATTCTTTAATAAAGGCGTTCAACTGAAAGAAATCGACAAGACATACTTATGCTTAGCTCCTAAATCCTCCAATCCAACTTCCTTTAGTGATTTTAGGCCAATTGCTTGTACCAACTTCCTTTACAAGATCATAGCAAAGTTGTTGGCTTACATATTGAAATCAACATTGAATTCCTTAATCAATGGAAACCAAGGTGCATTATTTAGCAGTAGACAAATTGGAGACAACATTAGAATAGTGCAGGAGCTTATAAATGGATATGCAAGAAAAATACTCTCTACAAAGTTGTGATGTTAAGGTGGATCTTTTTAAAGCATTTGATAGTGTAAACTAGTCCTTCTTCTTGTAGAAACTTGAAGTACTAAAGTTGCCAAATAAGTTCATCAATTGGATCAAAGTATGCATTACTTGTACCTGATTTGGTATTCTAATCAGTGGCTTAAAAGGTATAATACAGAGGGACCCCTTCTCTTGCTAGTTATTCCTCATTTGCACGAAAGTCTTTACTCTTCTGCTGAAGCATAATATCTCAACTTCCTCTGACTTTAAGTACCACTCCAAATGCAAGTTAGTTTCTCTTTCAAACTTATGCTTTGCAGATGACCTCATCTTGTTAAGTAAAGCTGACTTGAACTTCATCTCCTTATCAATGAACTCTCTACAAAAATTTAAGGAGTCGTCTGGTCTTAGGATTGATCTCCATAAAAGCTATTTTATCATATCAAAAAGTGCTTCACATGCACATTATTTTGCTTGAATAACTAGAATGACCAAAACCAACCCTCCCCTTTTATATCTGGGAGTCCCACTCTCCAAAGAAGTCTTAGATCTAGGGATTGTTTGCCTTTGATTGCCAAAATTCATAAAAGACTAGGTGCATGGATGAATAAAGCAATGACTTATGGAGGGAAGTTACAACTTTTAAAATCTGTTATATCTTGAATGCATATACACTAGTGTTCCCTTCTTTTCCTTTCAAAGGGTCTTATCAAGACTATGGAGAGGATGACAAAGAAATTTTCATGGAAAAATTGGGAGGAGAGAAAGAGGGTTAGGATTAAAAGCTATAGGGCAGCAATAAAATTCTAATGTTAAAAAGGATATGAGGAATCTTAATAGACAAGGAATCATTATGGATTAAGTGGTTGCATAGCTATACACTTAAGGGAAACAACCTATGGACTGTGGTTCCAAAAGCCTCACATTCTTGGTTTTTCAACCAACTGTTTAAGTTAAGAAGCTTAGTGGAACCAAATATAACCTATAAAGTAAGGAAAGGAGAAAAGGCCTTTTTATGGTTTGACAATTGGACTAGCCTAGGGGCTCTTATGCAAAGTCAATAAGTAATGATAAATCTCTCCACCTTTCCTTAAAAAGACAACGTCCAAGTTCTCATAAAAAAGAAAACTGAGGACTATTTCTAGAGGTGTTGAGAAATAGGATGACAATCCAACTGTCAAATCTAGGAAATGAGTACATCGATTATTGGCATAACTTACCTGTGGTTGATTTAATAAATAGGAAAACCAAGGAACTAATCCAAGGGGTTGGATCTAAGGTAGAATGGAGCAATATGATATGGCATTAGTCTAAAGCTAAGTGCTAGTTTCCTGTTGTGGTTAGCTATGTTGAGCAAGTTCAGCACAATGGATAGACTAAGATATCTATCCCTACCTAAAACTAGCACTTCATGTAAAATAGAGGATAAAATTAGAGACTGTCTATTCTTCCAATTTAGAATCTCCAAGTTTTGAAGAAGATCACTGAACTAAGCCACTGGCACATCAACTTTGACAGCTTAGCTGACTTTATTCAAAGGTTATAGGTGATTCCAACACCTAAGAGGAGGAGAAGGGCTATTTAGTGGCAATGGCTACCTGCTTTCATAAGATATGGAAAGAAAGAAGCGCTAGAAGATTCAAAGGAAAGGAGAAAAACTTAAGGAAGCAAGCAAGCATAAGGAAGTAATTTGTTATCAACCAATTTGCAAGAAAATGTAACAACACACTGGCGTCCTTACGGAGAATTTGAAACCTTTGATCCAAGCTCATTGCATTTTCTTTCTCTTAGTATTTCAGTACTCTGAAGTGTAGAATGTGGAGGGTAGAGATTGAGAATTTGGAGATTTACTTTCAAGGTATGATCCTTTTGTAACTTATTATCATTGTTTATAATATATTTAGAAGATTTTTTTTTCTTAAAGAACAAATTTAATCAATGACAAGATCTATTGAATCAAATGTTATTCTGTAAATAATATCATAATCCCAATAGTTTAATTTTTCTGACTAAATCTTGCTCGATATTCGTTTTGTGTGGCATAACTTGAATCATGGTAAATACACGTGGTTGTTTATTATTGGTATTTTCTATAATTTCAGCCGAGGATAATAAGAACCATAAAGACATACAGTTGAAATATGTAGCTGAATTGAAAGTACAGTTCTGGGAACAAATCGGTTATGGAGCTGGAATACCACCGACAAGAGAAAATGTCAATCTGATAGTAGTTTGCAAAACAAAAGCACCCCAAAGGACTGATCAACCTGATTTCTAACAATTCACAGGCCTTGGTAGGCAATAGAGAAAACAAATGACGAAGGCAAAATCCATCCCAATAGTCAATCCAAATCCAGGCTTCTTCTTCAACAAATTAATCTTCACCACACCTGCATAAACTCTCTATCTACCCAGAGCATTAGGGTGACAAAAACAGTAGAGAAGATACAAGTTCAAGTCTCCAATCCGGATCTTCTAAGCGTTTAATTTAAGGAAAAATAATTAAATACTTCTGACAAGCCTACAATTTCTGCATGAGCAAAAACGTGAACAAGGACAAAAAAAAAAAAAAAAACTCAATCCCTTAAATAAGAGTCACGCACATCTCGTTTTTTCTTATAATTAACTCTTTTTGGTCTTTAAATAGGTGTGCGATTTTGCAAGAGAGCTTTTCAAATTCAAATAGTTGGAATAAAATCTTTCGACTAACAGGTAGACATGCAAGTGTTTAAGTTAATAATTAAAGGGGTATGAGTTGAGTAGCATAGTTACAGTGATTGGTGGACCAGTGGGGGTGACTGTATTATCTGGTAAAAGAAAAAGAACAAAGTGATGAACATGGCTTTGGCACCACGTGAGGGTAATAATTAATCTTGATTACTATTTGTAAAGTAAAAGGTCTAGTCTTTGCCCCCTGCACTAAGTCCTATTCCTCACTTTTTCTCTTGGATTTTTCCAGGATTTCCCTCTCCAAACAATTCTTTAAAATCCCACTTAACCATTCCCGTCCACCCCTACATGCGTACTTCTTTCTTCACTTGCTAGTCACCTATCTTGCTTGATAGAGATAGCAGTGGAGTGATGTGTGTGTACGTGTGAGGTAGAGACAGGGTTCTCTTCACCATCTAATATCTACCCTGCAGCTTATCACCAAGCGGTCCAGTTTTGGTTACTTGCAGCTCGTAATAATTGTAGCCAAACGTAAGTGACTCTCGAGTCATTCCTTTGTCTTTCTGATCTGAAACTTGCCTTTTTTCTTCCAGTTTGACTATCCTCATATCAGTACTGTAACTATTTGCTTAACAGAACGTAAACAAAGCTTTTGAAAAAGCTCGATATTGAGTGTAAGTATTGCTCAGTTTATCTACCTAACTAATCCTCCATTATTGCTTATTAAAGAGAAGTTTTCATGTCCGATATTATATGCAGTAAGCTTGTTAATTTGCATGCGAAAAACGTGGTTTACTATAACTTGAGCTATTGGATTCTCTGGGAAAGTAATTCTTTTAAGTTGCTACTACATTGAAATGTATATATGATACATCCATGTTGTGTGCGGTAACGTAGTAACAGAAGGAGTCCTGATCTCGTAGCGTTATCAACTAAAGAAAGAAAAGAACAAGTATTTGTAACAGAAGGAGTAGTCTCGCAGTGTTATCAACTAAAGATTAAAAGACTAACTATTGATGTGAAACACTTATTTATAGGAAGAAGCAGAGAGAAAGAGACAAGTATGGCTGAATGAAGGAAACTGCCTGGCTCCCTGGATGCCAAATAAGAGGCTTGTCAACGATCGGTGACTCTTCCTAGTTGGCATCGAAGGAGCCAAGCAGATCCACTTATCAGGTTTGTTAATTTCTACGATTCCAGGTTTGCTACTTCCACCTGTAGTTCTAGACTTCCTTTGTTTCTCATTTTAAAAGTCAAAAGTAACGTTTGCTTCAGTTTAAATATTTATCTTTTTAATGATAAGTCATATTGCTTTTTAAATAAAAATTAATTAAATTCTTTGAGAAAAACAAAGATAAAATTTGTTTAGCCAACTCTTTATTCCTTAAGGGCTAACCAGGTGTAAACAGGGATTAGCTTAGATAGGGATTAGCTTAGATGTAGATAGCTTAAAAGAAAGGCATCTTTTCATAAATAGAAATATCCTATATCACCTCGTAGGACAGCCGAAAAAATTTAAATAATTATCATTTTATATTTTGCATGTTTGTTAGGATGCTCTGGTGACTTCACATGTCCCGGAGCTTTATTGAAGATGGTTACTTGTATGTAATTAACTTTTTAGAACATGTAATTATGCTACCGATTAATTATTTATTATATGTGAGAGTATGAGAATTCTCTTAAATTTGAGAACATCTCTCATTGCATTTTCACTTAAAGTTTCAATCTTTAATGTTTCCTAATTGTTCACTATTTTTCTTATTTTTGGATAAATTAAAATTATTTTAGTAATTAATAAAAATTTTAATAATTTAAACTTTAACAGTTTATATTTGACTAAGTTATATAACCGAACAATTTATTATGCTAAGAGAAATAAATATCTGAATTGTATTATATCAAAATTTAATATAAAATTTAAAAATTATTTCCATAATTTCTAAAGATTTAATTTTTAAATTTTCCAACATTAATACTGTCCACCCAAACCAAGTAAATTTACTAACAGCTAGCTCATTTCAAATCTCCTGGTGTTCCAATCCTCACACAAATATGTAGATGAGAATTAATGGAACATGATAAGAACGTAACTAAGCTCCCCTCTCAATGCAAATTAAAATTATGAATCTAATGACTTTTACTTGTCCAATTGGAGGGATTCAATTTGATGCAGACATATCAAAAGACATAATTGCTAATGACAGTGAAGCTCTTCGGGCTGAACTCAGTATTACAAGTCGCTGCTTTCTCTATTATCATATGAAGGTAGTAAGTAACACGAGTGTTTCAAAGTAAAGCCATAAAGTATCCGTCCCCACCCCATCAGTAAAACAGCATAAGCGTACGGCAGCAAGTCCAAATATCGCCTACTAAAAGATTGCTCTTTTTGTTTCAATTCACTGTTTTTACTGTGAGCATAATCACAAGATGGAGCAAGGGCTGGGGTCATGGACCGAGTAATCTATAACATCGTAACCGTATTGATACGGGCCGAGGGGCCAGGAAGGCAGTATCTGTATAGGCGGTGGATCTGGTTTTTTTTCCTCCTTCTTCTCTACAGGAGCCACAGTCTCCAAGACTGCGTATCCTACGCGCTTCCTGAGCACCGATGTAAGCTTTACTGCGTCCACCCCATCTCCTACCACTTCTATTTTATTCTTATCTGCCCCTCCGATGGCCACCGATTCTACAGCTGTACACGAAACTTTTAACCCCAAATTAAAAAAAAAGACAAGAATATCTAGCTATATATACCACTTTGTGATGCTTGTGCTTAATTACCTGCAAAGCCAACTGCAATCTTCATGGCTTTGGAGCGGGACTTATTGCCATTGAAGGTCACGTTGATCACTAATTTTTGCTGACAAAGGAAAAAAGAATAGTTAAAAAAAGGGAACAACATGCATCTGGAGAGTGAATAGACATATTCAATATTGATACCTTCATTTTGTCTGAGGCTACTAACGGGAGATGGTCGATATTCTTAACTGGAAGTCGAGAGGGCAATCAATTACGTCCCTTTGGTCACGGTGCTAGTGTTTATATACAAAGCCAAAGCGGACTAAATCACCTTATACTATTATTCCGTAGCTATTATGTTTTATAAAATTCATCAATTTAATAAGATTCACAAAAATTAAATTATTATAAATAAGCGGATAAAATTAAGTAGAATAAAAGAAAGAGCCCAACAAGGGATCATGCAACAATAAATAAATTCAGACTGACCAAGTCAAGTCAGTCAACTCAAGAGAAAATAACGTGTGACCGCTTCTCCTTCACTACTCACTAGTTTGATTTTTCATTCTGGTAAATTGGGGGCCCACGCCCAACCCTCCTGTCGCAAGCGCATATGAGACAAGGACCAAACAAAGTCAATATATATATATATATCATGTCATATGCTATTTCATATAGTTTCTTCAATTAAAGAAAGACATAATTTAGTTGTTATTTTAAATTTTGAAATGTTAACACCACAAAATATACTTTAATATAACATAACTTAAATGATTTGCTTTTATAACATTAAAAACTTAAATTAAATATTCAGAAATGGTAGGTATTTAATAATGAAAAATATGCTCAACGTTAATTTGATATTTTAAAAAATAAAATAACTGTTCAATATTTATAAATTAATACAAATGATACTTGTTAGTCAAAAGCTGATGATTGTGCATGGGAAAATATTTTAATCTGGAAGAAGTAGTTTCTAATTGACCAATAACAAAATGGGAAGTTAGCCGTGATGAAGTTGAATGCTGGTGACGCAATCAAATGCCACAAGACTTGGAATAGTGAAAGTTTGATTTTAAGTTTAAGCAATCACAAAAGACTAGTATTTACTTATTCATTTAGCCTAGTTTGATTGCCCTTTGATTTTAAGTTTAAGCAACCAGAAAAGAGTAGTATTTACTTATTCGTAGTTTGATTGCCCCTTGATTTTAAGTTTAAGCAATCAGAAAAAGACTAGTATTTACTTGTTCATTTAGCGTAGTTTGATTGCCTTTCTATTTTTTTATTTTTTATTGTAATTTTAAATTTATATTTTTAGTTTTTGTTTTTCTTTTAATTAAAAATAAAAATGTTTAATTATTAATGTAAATGTAATTATATTTTATTACTAATTGTAATTACATATTAAATAAAATTTAAATATATATTTATTTTAATCTTTTATATAATATTTTTTAATAAATTATCTATAAAAATTATTTTATTTTATTAAATAATATTTATTTAAAATATTTTCTAGTTATTGCTATGATTTTAGTATATCTTTATTGATGTGAGCTCAAGAGAGAGTTGAAAGATAAGTGATGACTTGTTGAGCATACCGAAAGGACCGATTATTTGTGCTAATGCGAAGAGGTTTAAAGAAGCTTTTGATAGGATTATATGTAACATGGTTGATGAAGAAAATACCTTTGAAGATCACGTTACAATCAATAACATCAAGCCAATAACACTATTTACATTTTCTGACATGGGCCGAACAAGTTAAATCTAAAATTATGCCTCATTTTAAGTTTGCCTAGGTCTACACGTAATAAAGATTCAATTTTTGTGATTATTAACAGGTTTTTTCAGGTGTCTCGTTTGATTGCTTGTCATAAAAATAACGATAACAGATCATTTGTAAATAATGTGTACGGAAGTCGCATTCTTCGAATAATTTTTCAACCTTGAGGTAAAGAAAACAATCGACAGTTGAATAGAAAAAAAAAATAAAATTGTTAAGTAGACGGGGATGGACCGAGTCTTATAAGGCAACGTGCTATTTGTTTTATTTTATAGTACAAAACATTCATAGACCACGACAAAAGAGAACTACCTTGGTTTTAATAGTCTACGATTTGCAAAAGTTAAGAAAAAGGTCGTTAAGGAATTTGATTCATTGTTTTGATAAAATGGACTTCAACTAACATGATATTATATTTGCAAGTTGATGTTCACAAAAAACTGATGTCGAGTTTATATTCTTCTTAAATTAGGTTCAAGTATAAAGATCTCGACTAATTAAGGATGTCTAAATCAGATGTAAAATATTTAAATTATTAAATTGTTTATTTATAATTAATAAATAGTAATATTTTAAAAAATGACCCGATTTAATTAATTTAATAATGAGAATTTTGAATTGAATAATTTCAGTTTATTTTTTAACTTTTTTATTTAATTTAGTTTAATAATCTTTGTTATTAAATATTAATCAATTTATTAATTAATTAAGCAGTTTTTTAAATTAGTTAATTTTTATAAATTAAAATAAATTGATTAAATTTTATTTAATAATTTTTTATTTAATTAAATTATAAATTTTTGATTAATAATAATAAAATTTTTTATTATTTTTAAATTTTTTTAATACGATGACTGCCTAATATGAGCCAAAGCCACCTCGATACCAACAACATTTTCGCAGAAAATAGCAGGAATCTTGACGCTGTGCAAGTCTTTCTGCCGACTCTACAGTTATGCCATTAATTTTACCGACTTAAAAGGCACTTTCCGACTACGTAACAATCAATAAATTCAGACCGTCCAGAATCAAGTCAGTCAACTCAAGAGAAAATAAAATGTGAACGCCTCTCCATCACAATTCACATGTTTGATTTTTCATTCTCTCCGGTCGGCTTCTAGTTCTACGTCGTGTTTATCCTATGTGCATACGAGACAAGAACCAATATACATATAGAAGTGACCGGAGAAAAGGAAAATTCAAACCAGTGATATATATATATATATATATACACATACGAGACAAGAACCAATATATATATAGAAGTGACCGGAGAAAAGGAAAATTCAAACCAGTGATATATATATATATATATATATACACATACGAGACAAGAACCAATATATATATAGAAGTGACCGGAGAAAAGGAAAATTCAAACCAGTGATATATATATATATATCATATGATAATATAGTTTCTTCATTTAAAGAAAGCCCTAATTTGGTTCTTATTTTAAATTTTGAAATATTAACACCACAAAATATATTTTAATATAACATAATTTAAATGATTTGCTTTTATAAAATTAAAAACTTCAATTAAATATTAAGAAATGGTAGGTATTTGATAATGAAAAATATGTTCAATGTTAATTTGATATTTTAAAAATAAAATAACTGTTTAATATTTATGAATTAATGCAAAGGATACGAGTTAGTCAAGAGCAGATTAATGTGCATATTTTAACTAGTAAGCGTAGTAATCAGAAAAAAAAAGTTTCTAATTGACCAATAACAAATTGTGAAATTAGAAGAATTTACGGTGTGATGAAGTTTAATGCCTACTGTGTTTTTTTTTTTTTGGGGTCATAACCTACTGCGATGGACGCAATTAAATGGCATATAATTTGAAATAGTGAAAGTTTGATTTTAAGTTTAAGCAACCAAAAATGGCTAGTATTTAATCATTCATTTAGGACTTTTTTGGTTCCATTATTTATTTATTTATTATAGTTGATAATTTAAATATCGTTTTGTACCAATTAGAGGATACTATACCGGCTGAAAAATGATACGGTATCAATGTTAATGGTACCGATCGTCAGTAACGACTGGTACCACACAAATATTCCAAATATCAACCGTATACTGGCCAACATTGTATGTTTTAAAAATTGTAGGAATTTTTTTAGCAAAAATTAAAAGATTTTTACCATCCCTCTAAACCTAACCGTCATCTACTACCTGTCCTTTTGATTTTTTGTTTCTCACTTTCCCTCACACACACACACTCCTCCATTCTCTCTCACACTCTCCATTCTCTCTCTCACTCTCCCCTCTAGTGGCAACAAAACCACTGCACAACTTACAACTTCCTCCATGCCATAACTGCACCATTTTCAGCCCTCCTCCACGTGAACCATGCCACCACCAAACAACTTTCAAGCTTTAGCCCTCCTTCATTTGGACCATGCCACCGCCGAACGTCCTCTACGCCACTCTCCTCCACACATTCGAAATTGCTAGATCTGGAATAAATCCAGATCCAAACCCTACCCGACCAAAAAAATTGAAGCAAATATATTGTGAAATTTTTTGGTGTGTTTTCAATTGTTTTTTCTGCTTAATTTCATTTGTGATTGTAAAAGTAAGTTGTAACTCAGAGTTAATTTATGAATTGGATTTGTGATTTGTAAATGGTTGAATACTTAGAGTGGTATTGAATGAAATGCACGGTTTTGTCTTATCTAGTTAGTGGTTTAGTTTATATCTGGTTTGGTTGTGGTTTTGTTTATATGGGATTTATCTTAAGTTTTTTTGAAGAAGTTGGTGAATGAAATGCTCAGGCATGCATAAATTGAAAGTTGAAATTTGAATGTAAACTTGTTAGTATTTAAATTTAAATTAAATAATTAATTGATATAATATTTTGTTACATATTCTTAAAATTGGTATAATAGTATTGGGTATTTGGTAAATAATTAATTGATATAATATTTTGTTACGTATTTTTAAAATTAGTATAATAATATTGAGTATAAAATGATGTCATTGCCAATTAATAATTGGCTATGGAGGAAGAAGTCCCTGTAATTGTATAGTAAATTAGCAATAAAACTAAAATCTAATCAATTGCATTTCTGAATAGTTAACATTTTTCAAGTGTATAGTTGATTTGTATATCCATATTCTTCAATTGATAAATCTATGAATTTATTGATTCTTTTAACCATCCATTAGCAATCTCTTTCAGTTAAGTTGTCAAGTTGATTAGTTGATTGATTGGTAATGACAATTAAGTTGTTATGCATATCATATCTAGCAGATTTACTTTTGAATATCACCTAAATTTGTCAAACCATTGGTTAGTTTTATCTTAAGAAGAGAAGACTTTGGTTTTTCATTTTTTTTGCACTTTTTAAAGATAATTGAAAAGATGAGGAAAGAATAGCAATATAGTAGAAGGAAAAATAAGCGTATTTTGAATTTTTATGCAATAGAATACTATAATATAATTAAGTGATGAGTCAAATCAAATTACTTGTATTCTTCTTTATGGGTTTGGATTATACAGAGCTTTTTGGCTTGAAGTAATATTTAGTTCCAAGAATTAACTATTGATTTTACCATGTACCAAATTAAGCACTTATAATTAATTTATTGACTACTGTTCTCTTAAAAATTGATTATACATGCCAATATAAGGTTATGAAATTGAATTGTGGATACCTGAAGGTATCTAACTATGGACATCGGTGGTGTCAAATTGTAGCAGCTGCACTATAATCCTATAAGCATGCCCATCTATCCACCACTAAGATAATAAAGCAAGGACTATAATATTTCCTTTAACCATTTGCCAATTTCATAATTCATATATTGACAAGTCATATGATAAAAATCTGTATCTATGTTCATACATGCAAGTCATAACTTATCACCTTTAGAAAGGTATCAAAATCACATTTGTATAATCATACTATACACATATGAGCGATAAATATGCATGCACATCATTTATATACATGTAAGTTTTCTTGGGATTGCATTATGCTTAATCTTAATTTCTAATTTTCAATCACTCAATTCAAATATGGTAAGTCCTATTTCATTTATTTCTATGTTTATGAAAAGTTTCATTCACATTCAAAGAGGTTTAGATAAGATGCGTTAAAAATTGGAAATGACAAAAAACTCAAAATAGTGAAATTTGGGCTAAGCCCACGATGATCTAAAAATAGGCAAACTATCAGTTTAGAAATAAATCATATAATGAAGTCTAGTTGTTCCTTAATATTCGTACAGAAAAATCAGAACTAGGTTTCATGGTCTTTTAGAGAGTTTTTCCTCTATGTCTCTAGTTTCTAAAGTACTAATATTTAGACAATTTGGACTTCTAAATCATGAGATATAGATAAAATAATATAAGCTGCTTCAAATCAAGGGCAACATCAGGTCACCATTTTCGATTTTAATTTCTAAGCTCATAAAGCCAGAATTAAGTTAGAGTTCCTTCTAGAGACGTTTAGAACTATGTATTAGGTTTCATATGCAATTGAAATAACACAATGTGGAGGTCTATAGCCAAAGTTATGAGTCAAACAATGTTACTAACTTAAACAAACCTAGACAGAATTCCACTACACGATATTCTCTTGTCATATACAACCAAGTTCATGCCAAATAACACCAAAATAACACCAAAGCAACATCCCAACAACCATTGGACATCCAAATGAATCTTTATATCCATTCAATCATAATAAATACAGAAATAAACTAAGTGAATTCCCAAACCAGAAAATTGACAAAGTAGTTCTTCTATTGCCTTTCCTTCCTTTCCTCTTTAGCTTTGCTTGAATTAACAAATGAAAAATGATGGGATGAAGAAGGTAAAATGGAGAGGAGAAAAACATGAAGTTAAGGCATTAAAGTTTCATCCATCTTCCCTCTCCATATGCCTTTTCATGAATTTTCTATTCTTAGGCATATGTTTCAATCACATTGGTCCATATGTCACAATCCTATTGGACCATATTTTACAATCCCATTGGACCACATGTTACAATTATATTGGACCATGTGTTGCAATTATATTGGACTATATGTTACACTTTTATTGGACACACATGCTTTAATCTTATTGGTCCATGAGTTGACTTTAGGAAAATTGCATATTGGTCCTTCTTCTTCCTTTAATTCCTACATTGACATATAATCTTATCAACCTATTTCATTCACCTATGTCTTAAGTTTATAATGGCATAAATTTCATACAATTTGGTTAATTATATTAGGAGTTATACCCCAAAAATTACAGGCTATTTGAAAAAAAGGACAATAGCCATAACTTAAATTCAAAATAGAATTAAAAACTCTTAGAGGCATAATTAAATATCAGTTCTACAATGAAAGTTTTAGACCTATGTCTCTAGTTTAATCTCCAATTAAAAGTGTATAATTTGGAGGTCTACAACCCAAGATATGGCTAAATTACAAAAGTCTGTTTAGTGGAACCTATCCATTTAGTGAGGTACACATCTCAAATCAACTAACTTCGGTCTTATCATGCACGAGGAACACAAAAATACATCCAATTTAACCAAATGTATTGAACCTAGTGTCTAAGAAATTTGAAAATAGAACCTGATAGAGAAATAAATAGCCTCAAAATGACCTGGTCTTATGATTGCTCTAGAAAGATAGCCTAAATGCATTCATAGGAGGGTGGCTAACCCCCCACAATCACGTAGGTGAGTCCATCAAGTTTGTACTACTCATACCACCCAAACTTAAACTATTGAACTCATTAAGGATTAATCATCCAATCTCATCAAATGCAGTAAAGTCAGGCCAAGGGACGCAATTCAACAACTAAATGTATCTCAATATTATTCCATAAATAAAGTACAAGTAAGTAGTCATCACAAAACTTCATTTGACCCATTGAACTTGGTTTCCCAAGATGGGTGTCCATCACAAGTTTACTACATAACTTGGCCCAACCCTATCCCTTTAACATGCTCCAAAACTAGTTTCCTACTTAAAGCTTTTGTAAACGGATTCTCTAAACTTTTCTCTAAATTGACATAGTTTAGAGAGATTACACCATGTCTAATTAAAGTATAAACAATTTTATGTCTCATTCTGGTATGTCTACTTTTGCCATTATATGCCTTGTTCTTGCAACATGAATGGCAGTCTACAAAACACAATGAAGAAACACATAAGGAAGGTTTTTGCCAAAGTGGGATATTTGCTAAGAGATTCCTTAGCCACTCAGCTTCCCGTCTTGCTAGCTTCAAAGCCACAAACTCAACCGCCATTGTTGATCTTGCAATATACATTCGCTTGGATGATTTCCAAGACACAGCAGCTGCTATCAAGGTAAAATATAACCACTAGTAAAGTGTATATCATCACTCTCTGTAACCCAGTTAGCATTAAAATACCCCTCCAACATAAAAGGATAACCACCAAAAGATAATCCATAATGCATAGCACCTCTCAAATATCTCAATAAATGTATCAATGCATTCCAATGCTCTTGACTAGGATTATGGGTATACCTACTAAATCTACTCACACTGTATGCAATATCAGGATGAGAATAGTTCATCAAGAACATCACACTACCAAGAATTTTAGCATACTTAGATTGGTTTACACTGTAAAGCAACACTGGCATCATATGGAGTCTTGACTGGTTCAACATTATAGTAACCAAACTTCTTCAAAATTTTCTCAACACAATGAGTTTGATTAAACCTAAAACCAGAGTTAGTCCTATCAACTTTAACTCCTAAAATAAAGTCCACAGTTCCAAGATCTTTTATATTAAAGGAAGACTTTAGCAAACTCTTGGTAGTATCAATGACAGAAAAGCTATAACAAAAAAATAAGTATATCATCCATATAAAGAGTTATGATCACACAACCATTGTCATTATATTTCACATAAATGCAAGAATTAGCATCACAAGAGGTGAAATTATGTTTGAAAATCTCAATTTCAATTTTCTTATACCACTGCTTGGGAGCTTGTTTAAGTCCATACAAAAACTTAACCAGCTTACACACTTTTTGCTCCTGACCAGGAACTTAAAACCCTTCATGCTAGACCATATAAATTTCCTCATCAAAATCACCAAGAAAGTTGTCTTAACATCCATTTGGTGCACATGAAGCTTAAATACCAAGACAATAACAAACAACATCCTTATAGATGCAATTTTAGTAATAGGAGAGTAAGTATAAAAAATTCCAACATTTCATTTTGTTTAAAGCCTTTATTCACAAGTCTTGCCTTGAACCTCTTTAGGGATGACAATGGACCGTGCCGGGCTGAGCTACAATTTTTTTAAAAAATGGGCAAAATGGGATTAAAGAGTTGGGTATTATACTTATAATTATCACTCTTTATAGTTTCGTGCTTTAATAGGAGAGCTGAGGCCTCCATATATAGGATAAAAGAGTAAGGAGATAGGGGGTGTCCTTGTCTAGTCCCCTTAACTCCTTAAAGAATTTTGAGCAAGTTCTATCAATTAAGACAATGAATATAGCGGAAGTGATGCAAGCCTCAATCCAATTCCTAAACTCTCTAGCAAATAACTCAAGTGGATTAGAGATGAGCTCCCAACTTATATCATTAAAAGCTTTGATGAAATTCACTTTTATTGCACAATTTTTTAGAGAGCTTCTCCTATAGTATTCTTTTAGGAGCTATTGAGCAATGAGAATATTATCTCTAATTAGCCTTCCTTTGAGGAATTCCACTTGGTTATCAATAATGATTGATTAGAGCACCTCTTCCATTCTATAAGCTAGAGTCCTCTTCCATTCTATAAGCTAGAGTTTTAGCAAATATCTTGTAGAGAAAATTGTTGCATGCAATTGGCCTGAAGTTACTAAATGATGAAGCATTGGAGATCTTAGGAGCCAAACAAAGAAATGTTTTGTTTATCTCTTTGAGAATGACCCCATATAGAAGAATTCCTTAACTGCTTTTGTCACTACAGAACCTACTTATGGCCAAGCTTTTTGAAAGACCAAATCATTTAATCCATCAGAGTCAAGTGATTTATCTCGATCAACAAAATTATTTTCTTTATTTCATAATCATCCACTAGTTTAGTGAGAAGTAGAGCTTCTTCATGTATGATTTTGAGGTTAATGAAGGACTCAAGAGTCTCCATAGAAGAGGTATTAAGAGAGCTTGATCTAATTGAATTCATGAAGAAAGTCATTACTGTATTTAGTTGCTCTTCATTTTTAGTGACTAATAAGGAATTATAAGAGATAATAAAATAAAAAAATTTTAGAATTCCTCTTCACCAAGATTAAATTGAGGAAATTTTTTAAAAATGTTAAATTGAAGAAGAAATTTGTACATTGTTGAGCAAGTTTTACTTATATAAAACTCTCAATGTTTGCAACTGCATTGTAAAGTGTAGTAATTGAGATGTCAATTCTATGAGAAACTAGCTAAAACTAATTGAATCCTAATGTTATCTAAGGTTATAAAAAATGTGATAAAAATGAAAATAAAAGCTAAAGTAGTAAATTAAACAATTGATTATGAATTGATTGAAATTGAAATTCTGAACTTAACACAAAGAAATCAAATTAGAGCACAACCACTTCACAATTGAGAAATCTCATAGGATAAGATCAATCAATTATAGGAAGAGGGGATTCATTCTATTGTCAATTGCTATCTTAATTACTTTTGATTTAATTGGTATCAATCCTAGAATTTTGAAAGGTTGATTATTCTCTCTCTCGATGTAATCATTAAACCCTAAATCATAATCCTTAATTAAATCTAAATTTATGAAATTTTCAAATTCTCAATTAAGAAAACAACCCACATTCTTATTAGTTCTTAAGCAATCTATTAGACAATCGGGTCCTCACACAAGATCTCTCTTCATATAATTACCGATTTGATGGTTACATGATCTATTAGGTTGTTAATTCTCATTACCCAACCCATTCATATTGCTATCAGTTCACTCTCTCAATTTATTACCAAAGTATACAAAAACCATAAACAATCACAATACCTAAACATTCATTACCGTCAAAAGTAAATAAGACACAATTGAATCAAGAATCAATCCCAAATGAATTTAGAACATCCTTAACATATATTCATCATCCTCATATCCAACTCATACATTAGATGAAGTGAATAACAAGAGGAATAAAGAAATTATCTTGGAAAGGAATGGTTGGAGTGGCTGGCAGTAGCTCCCCTACTTCCTCTTCTTCTTTTCTCTCCTTGTACTCTTTCTCTAAAATGGCAAGATGGAGGCTCCCTCGATTAGGGTCATCTTATGTCCTTTTATAATTCTTTTTCCTTTTAGGGTAAAAACTAGGTTTTACCTAGGCCAAAAAGTCCAAAACAAACTTTAAAAAATAAAAATGGAAGCAGATCCCTGCATTTGTCTCGTGCCTATCATAATTGTGACAGGTATGTCACGATCGTGACCCTTGAAAGTTAGCTTGTCACGATTGTGACCCGATGTTGTTCCCTTCTGTCATGATTCTGTCAAAGGTTTCACAATTGTGGCCATAGTTGGATCACTTCTATTATGACCGTGACAGGGATGTCACAATCGTGGCCTAACTCTTTCTTCAAACTTTCTCCAATTTCCTTCAATCTTCTTTATCTGATTTCAAATACTAACAAATGCTTTGAAATACCTCAAGTGTATAAAATTAAAGTCTAGTATCATATAACACTCAAAAACCTAAACACATAATCACGTTACACAATTCTAAACCTAAACATGGACAATTCATCTAATCAACACCTAAAACACATACTAAAATATAATGTAAACTACAACTATCAACATCTCTACACTTAAACTTTTGCTTTTCCTCAAGAAAAAAATAAAAAATATAGATTCAAACACCAAACAATAACACATATATACACGTATATGCAATAATGATACAATGAAATCGAGCTTCACGAAACTAATTTAAATACAAACATAATCCTTCAAGTTGTTCCAACTTATTAACTTATGAAATCTATGGATAAGTACTTTGGACTAAATATGCATACTAATTAAGACCTTAACATCATATTCACTCACCCTCAGCTCTTGCACATACACATTGATAATTAGTTGGTTAATCAAAATTGTAACTATCCCTAAGTAACTTTTCATTAAAATCATGCTATTAACAAAGATCGGTCGGATTTATTCATCAAAACACTTTTTTTGTTATTTTTTAGACATTGACCTAGTCCTTTGACGTGAAGGCAAACATTTGTAATGAATGTCCCCCGATTACTCAACTAGGTCATGTTTTATTAATTGGCTTGGTTGAAATGTCATTCTAGCATTTTGATGGGAAGGTAAACATTTGAGATGAATGTCTCCCGGTTACTCAGTTAGATCACATTCTCAACTAACTACTAGCTCTATTAATAACCTAAAGGCCAATATAATAGTTATTTGTTAATGACGTGCAATTTTTATTAATATTTTATGTTGCCTACCTCATTTCGTTAGCTAATCATCCTCATGCAAAATATTATAACGATGCTATTTATTTAATTGACCTAAAATTTAAATATATGTAGCAAATTTCCTAAGGTGAATGAACTAACCATTACCAGAAAAATAAGTTTTAACGGTAAAAATTATTGATGATTTTCCTTCAGGAAACAAATTTGACGACAGAAATTACCAACCAAAAGAGTCATTGGAGAAACAACCGTAGGTAACATTTAGTGACGAAATCTTGTATTTTTGTCGGTAAATTTAGGTAAATTTACTGACAAATTAAGAATATTCCATTGTTAATTTGCCAATGGAATCACAATATTTTGTCAATGAATTTATCGATAGTAAGTTGTAGGTCTGTCGCTAAATTTACTAAAAGACCTACAACATTTCATCGCTAAATTTAACGACAAAAAATATTATCTATCTCTAAACATTTGCTGACAGAATATATTATTCCATCGAAAACTTAGTGATAAAGTGATATATTCCGTTGGGAACTTACCATCGAAATTACATATTCTGTCAGTAACTTATCGATGGAATATAACACTCTGTTGCTAATTAGCAACGGAGTTATTGTATTTCCTTTGGGAAATTTAATTATGATAAATTTTAATCGCCATTTCTCACTTCCTACCTAAGTTTCTATTGATAATCTTATGTTTTTTGTAGATTTAATTTTTGTAAATAATATACAACATTGATTGATAAATGTAAAGTAAACATATTCTGAATGGTATAATAAAAAATTATAATGTACACAAACAATTATCTCGAAAATAACTATAAATTAAGAATTATACAAAAATTTAAGAGTAAAAGACTATCAAATACATTATATAACCAAAAGCTATGCAGATGGTGAAGGCAGATGCTCTGACTACTGTGATGAGGTCTTGTTCCTAACCTTTAACTCTTTGCTCAATCATCTTTATCGGGTACACATACTTCTTATTTCAATCACAAAGTATCATTTTTCCTATTCAAACTCAAAATTTAGATTCATTTTCAATTCCTCAAAAAGATTCACAATTCTGAATCCTCACTTCGGGCTTTGCTAGTCTTTTCATGTAAAACTGATTTTTAATTTCAATGTAGCTAATAATACTTCATTTTGCCCCAAATTCAACTTGACATTATATGCTCTTTATTGCATTAGGTTTGGAAACCCCAATTTCTGAATTTGTGCTACCTTGCTATTAGATTTTCTGCTCAAGCATCAGATACACACTAGCTTTACTAGGATAATACTCATTTGTACATCATAATATTCAAGTAACTCTATCCATTGTCTTAGTCTTGTATTCAACCCTTTCAACCCATTGTCTCAGTCTCGTATTCAACCCATTCAACTCAATAATTACCTTAAACTTAAATGATCTGTATATTTATATATATCCAAAATGTTTCACTGTACATATAATATCTCCAAGCTTTTAAAGCAATTAATATTGCAACAAATTCTAAATCATATTCCAAATAATTCAACTCATGAGACTTTAATTGTCTCCATGCATATGAAATTGCTTTATTATGTTGCATTAGGTTACATCATAATCTTTAGTGTGAAACATCAATATATACTACAAATTCTCCAAATCCAAATGATATAATTAACATCAGTGTTATAATTCCTCAAAATTCTTTTCACATTCATCAGTTATACAATTTACACGTTTTTCTTCAGACATTTTTGTCGAAGGGCTAAGATCAGTAAAAACTCCTTAACAGTCTTTGGTAGTATCCAATATACAGCTAGTTCTAGGGAACTCCGGATCTTTTATATATGCATTAGAGTTTCTCATTTCATCATTACCTCTATTTTATTTAGGTCTCCCAGTATGCCATGTTTAGATACTATAGGACCCAAAATTATATTCGATCAAGATAAGATTCACTCTTATTAAACTTAGCATATAATTGTTTCTACCTTCATGATATGTAAGATTTACTTTAAGTATTCAAAATATTATTCTCAACTTTTTTAATACATTCAATATATCATCTATGATTATAGTCATTAATTGATCCAAACAAAATTGGGATACTTTATTCTTAAATATCATGATACTGTTGGGGGCATTGTTAACTCAAACAGATATTGCCAAAACTCAATATGCCCATGATTAATTCTCATAATTCCTTCAGTAACTAATTCTTCAAATGAGATAATATTATCTTATTTTATTTTCAGTCTCCCAATTGACTTCTTTTCTCAAATGATTTTCTCCATTCATTCGATTCCCTCTGATTTTTCATTGACTTATTCTAATGTCTGTTCCTTCATGCTAGTTTCTCTACACATTTCAATTTATTTACAATCTTAACTTCTTATGTTGGCAACACATTCATCAAATTTAATTTGTGTCTCCTAAACATATTTTCATATAATATAGTGTGGACCTAAGTTCCTTCAGCAATAGCAATATTATCATCCTAATTTTAGAAATCTAATAATATAAATAGGTTACCTTTCATCAATAAGCTATATGTACTCTTTGTAGCATATTAAACTTCTTATGCTTAAGTCTCCGCTAGAAATGGGACTCCAATATTCACTTCTAATTTGTTCAATAATCATTCATTTTTAGAAATGGAACATTTAACTTACATGATATACTTTGACGAAAGTCTATATCAAAAGAAGATTTTTCTCCTTAATCATCTATACTCTTTACATACTATTTATCAGCCAACTATATTCATCATCACGTTTCAGTCATTTTTAATACCTCAAGAAGATCAATTCCAACTTGTATGATCTCTCAATAAGAGCAATTTATATCATATCTTACACGATTAGTATATTCCTTATAATAAAACTTAGTGGAACAGTGAGCATATTCATTTACTCCTATACTTTGGTATGTTACATCAAGATCATTACATCTTATCCAGGGATATATTTTTGACAAGTCACTAATTAATATCATTTGTTAATGATATCTAGATTCCAATTGATTATAAACAACATTTTTATTTTTGTGCCTGCCACAATCGTGGTGGACCTTCTGACGATTATGACAGAACCAAATAATCTAAACCACAATCATGGGGACTATGCCATGATCATGTCTTGCTTCTTTTTCCTTCCTTTTTCTCGAATTTATCACATAAAGTAACATCATTTACACTCTCAATCTATCCCCAATTGATCACTATAAACGCTTTTATGTGCTACTCTGACTCAACTCATAAGTTTAACTATAGGGGCTAAGGCTAATGAGCATTTAATAAGTTACAGAACACTTCCTATACTCTTCCTATATCATCTCCAAGTATATGATACGTAGGTACTTAATAATATCACTTGTCAAGGTGATCACATCATCAAATATGCACTCACAATAACAAATCAACTTAACCTTAGAGGCTTTTACTTATTTCGTTCTCATTTATCTCATCATCCAATCATCATTTATTTCATCTTACATATGTATATTTGCAATCAATTCAGAATTATAGATGCATAATCATCATGAACTTTTGATCTCAATTCCACTACTATATTCTTATGGAGGATCATAACTCTTGTCACGTTATTCAAACAATCATTTCAAGGCCAAGTTCAACCTCTCAAGGTCATAGAAAATTTTATTTTCTTTCTACTTAACTTATACACTTTAAATCTCGTCATTCATATTTATATCTATACTTTCCTCAATCAGTCCACGACAATGTATTCACATCTGTTTCACATTCAAGGATATATCACCACAGTACAATATAGATGGCATATTCAATAATACATCCACCAATACAAATGTAGTGAATCTCTATCTATCATATCAAACCATATAATATTTCTCATTTCTAGATATCCACGATCTTTCATTTTCTTACACTTTGACAGATCATAATTCTTCTCATTATTTCTACTTGCTCAGACTCTTAATGAATGTTCATACGCGTGACTCACGTAACCATTACTTAGACTGGGGATCAGTTGCCACTGCATGCTAAGATGTGTCTAAAATGCATGAACCTTCTCAAACGTAATAATCATTGGATATCTACAGATCAAGATATGGAAAAAATACAAATGCCTGTTTAGTGAAAACACTCAATTTAACAATTTCCAACACACTTCATCATTTTCATCATAAACTCATCAATCAATCATTATCAATCCTTTCCTAATGAATTTAGATGGCCATGAAATCTAGTGGAGAGGAAGAACAATGTGTGAGGAGTTCTTGATCCAAAATTTAAGTCAATCAGAGGTCCGAAGAAGAAGTTACGGTCAAAATAGTGATGTTGAAAATTGTCTAAAAGCATAACACCTTCACTGTCACGATCGTGCTTGTGCACGAAGGTGCATTGCCTGTTGAATCCTCTCTGTCACGATCGTGCAGTATCTAACGCCACGATTGTGCATTACCTTATTTTTGCTGGACTCCATTTCTGGAGCCCGACATTCGGAATCAACACGGAACATACAAAAGACAGAAGGAGTGGAAAGACAGAATAAACAAAAGGCAGAAGATACGAAACACAGAAGAAACAAAAGATAGAAGGAATGGAAAGACAGAAGAAACAAAAGGCAGAAGATACGAAACACAGAAGATACAAAAAATAGAAGGAACAGAAAGACAAAATAAACAAAAGACAGAAGATACGAAACACAAAAGATACAAAAGACAGAAGGAACGGAAAGACAGAGGAAACAAAAGGCAGAAGATATGAAACACATAAGATACAAAAGACAGAAGAAGCGAGTCGGTAAAACACAGAAGAAGATGAAACTTAGAAGGAACAAAACATAGAAGATAGAAGGTAGACGATACAAAATACAGAAGGAACGAACAAAACACAGAAGAAGATGATGTCATACAGAAAAAGATAACGTCATCACAAAAGAAGCAAAACTAAAAAGAAGCAAACTAAAAAGAAGCTAAAACTAAGAAGAAGCAAAAGATAAACGAAGCAAAACTCAGAAAAAGATGACGTCATACAGAAGAAGATGACATCATTATAGAAGAAGCAAAACTAAGAAGAAGCAAAAGACAGATGAAGCAAAACTAAGAAGAAGATGACGTCATCATAGAAGAAGCAAAATTAAGAAGAAGCAAAAGACAAACGAAGCAAAAATAAGAAGAAGATTACGTCATATAGAAGAAGATGACATCATCATAGAAGAAGTAAAACTAAGAAGAAGCGAAAGACAGACGAGGGAAAACTAAGAAGAAGATGACGTCATACAGAAGAAGATGACGTCATCACAGAAGAGGTAAAACTAAGAAGAAACGAAAGACAGAAGATACTTCTTCCTTTACAAGGACCATAACTTTCCATCTAAAAGTCCAAAATTGCTATGTTATATATTGTTGGAACGCTAAAAGGATAAGCTACACTTTCCAGAAGACAATTTTGATTAATTTTGCCTCAATCAAGCCCAGATTTGCCCCCGAAGTTAGCACACGATTTTTACACCTAGAAAAGACTTAGATTTTGAAATGAATAATTACAGAGAAACATGCACGTACACTTGAGGAACTTTTCAGTTCTAACTCTTTTACCAAAACAACCAAAAGGTCATACATAACTTTAATTACATATTGACATTTAACAAAAGCTTAACACGATTACAATGTATGTAAGATGCTTAATGTTTAACATGCTTATGGAGCTGTCCAAAGGTGATTGAACTAACTTAGTTGCAAAGCTTCTAATAACTTGGAGCTTCTGATGCCTTACAAGGATTTGCTAACTTTCTTATTCTGCACCTGAGGAGGGAATAGTGGGGGGTGAGTAACACAGCTCAGTAGCTAATATACTTATAGCCATTGGCAACTAGCCCCAATTTCAAGCATATGCATGATATAAATATATATATAGACTTACACAACCTTTTCATCATCCTCGCAATCCATCTGGTCTAGTATTCTCTCGATCTTTCTCAACCACATCTTAACTTCCTCGAGATCAGTGGTTCCATAGAAATCCACAGCTCCATAGTTCCTTAGCTTATCGAACCGTTTCCCCTTCTTAACTGGGACCGGAGCAGAAGATTGCGACATCTGACCCATAGCCTAGACAAAGGTCTGAGAGAATGCCTGAAACAATCTCGGGTCCAAAGGAGGCATTCGTTCTGGCAGAATAGGCGACTCCTGCGTCTGTGATCGAATGGACTCACTACCTGGCCCTATCGAAGCCTTAACATTCCCTGGGGCTATAGACTCATCAGTACTCTCCTCCCTTGGAGGAGAGTCAGATGCAATTGATCCTTGCAATACTCCTCGTGTCCTTCTACGAGGTGGCATCTTACTCCTTCAATGCAGACACTAACTATTAGCTTACTCTTCATTTTAGTCTTAATTTTTACATGTATGCATGACATGCATGTCACTTAATGCAATTTAATCAATTTACAAAGCAACCCGTAACCACATATCATAACACTTCATCCTACTATGCATTCTAAGCCTAGGAAAAGCCTAAGTTCTGATACCAAACAATGCTGGGCCCCGTTTCCGGAGCCCAGCATTCGGAATCAACACGGAAGATACAAAAGACAGAAGGAACAGAAAGACAGAAGAAACAAAAGGCAGAAGATATGAAACACAGAAGATACAAAAGACAGAAGGAACGGAAAGATAGAAGAAACAAAAGTCAAAAGATACGAAACACAGAAGATACAAAAGACAGAAGGAACGAAAGGATAGAAGAAACAAAAGGCAGAAGATACGAAACACAGAAGATACAAAAGGCAGAAGGATTGGAAAGATAGAAGAAACAAAAAGAAAAAGATACGAAACACAGAAGATACAAAAGACAGAAGAAACGGAAAGACAGAAGAAACAAAAGGTAGAAGATAGGAAACAAAGAAGATACAAAAGACAGAAGGAACGGAAAGACAGAAGAAACCAAAAGGCGGAAGATACAAAACATAGAAGATACAAAAGGCAGAAGGAGTGGAAAGACAGAAGAAACAAAAGGTAGAAGATACGAAACACAGAAGATACAAAAGACAGAAGGAATAGAAAGATAGAAGAAACAAAGGCAGAAGATACGAAACACAAAAGGAGCGGAAAGACAGAAGAAACAAAAGGCAGAAGATACGAAACACAGAAGATACAAAAGACAGAAGAAATGGAAAGATAGAAGAAACAAAAGACAGAAGATACAAAAGATAGAAGGAGCGGAAAGACAGAAGAAACAAAAGACAGAAGATACAAAGCACAGAAGATACAAAAGACAGAAGAAACGGAAAGATAGAGGAAACAAAAGGTAGAAGATACGAAACACGGAAGATACAAAAGACAGAAGGAGCAGAAAGACAGAAGAAACAAAAGGAAGAAGATACGAAACACAGAAGATACAAAAGACAGAAGGAACGGAAAGACAGAGGAAACAAAAGGCAAAAGATACGAAACATAGAAGATACGAAAGACAGAAGGAGTGAGTCGACAAAACACAGAAGAAGATGAAACTCAAAAGGAGAAAAACACAAAAGATAGAAAGCAGACGATACAAAACACAAAAGGAATGAACAAAACATAGAAAAAGATGACGTCATACAGAAGAAGATGACGTCATCACAGAAGAAGCAAAACTAAGAAGAAGCAAACTAAGAAGAAGCCAAAACTAAAAGGAAGCAAAAGACAGACGAAGCAAAACTCAGAAGAAGGTGATGTTATACAGAAGAAGATGATATCATCACAAAAGAAGCAAAACTAAGAAGAAGCAAAAGACAGACGAAGCAAAACTAAGAAAAAGATGATGTCATACAGAAAAAGATGATGTCATCACAGAAGAAGTAAAATTAAGAAGAAGCAAAAGACAGACGAGACAAAACTAAGATGACATCATATAGAAGAAGATGACATCATCACAGAAGAAGTAAAACTAAGAAGAAACGAAAGACAGAAGATACTTCTTCCTTTACAAGGACCATAACTTTCCGTCTAAAAGTCCAAAATTGCTATGCTATATATCGTTGAAAAGCTAAAAGGATAAGCTACACTTTCCAAAAGACAATTTTAATTAATTTTGCCTCAATCAAGCCCAGATTTGCCCCTGAAGTTGGCACACGATTTCTACACCTAGAAAAGACTTAGATTTTGAAATGAATAATTACAGAGAAACATGCACGTACACTTAAGGAACTTTTCAGTTCTAACTCTTTTACCAAAACAACCAAAAGGTCATACATAACTTTAATTACATATTGACATTTAACAAAAGCTTAACATGATTACAATGTATGTAAGATGCTTAATGTCTAACATGCTTATGGAGTTGTCCAAAGGTGATTGAGCTAACTTAGTTGCAAAGCTTCTAGTAACTTGGAGCTTCCAATGCCTTGCAAGGATTTGCTAACTTTCTTGTTTTGCACCTAAGGAGGGAATAATGGGGGGCGATCAACACAGCTCAGTAGCTAATATACTTATAGCCATTGGCAACTGGCCCTAATTTCAAGCATATGCATATATATATATATATATATATATATATATATATATATATGCATAGACACATATATATGTAGACTTGCAATCAGCATTTCAAATATTTCTTAAAAATTTAATTCACATCATATTACAGCTCATAACACATATCACTCAATATGCTTCATACTTAACAATCAAAATGCAATGCACAACACACGGCTCGAGGGTTCCATGAAATAGAATGAGGAAACTGAGGTTTACCCATGAACAAAATGAGTCTATTTCGGAGCTCATATGTCGCAAGTGGGCAGCCGGAAAAAGGCTCTTGTCAACATGCACGTGACGAACAAAATGGTTTCACTCTCGCCCAAACAGAAGCACATAATCATGCTCAGAATCATTTTATCAAATGCTTTCATACTTTTCATGCTCTTTCCTTTCTTTTCATTTTCATACAATACCGAATATCATGACTCCTATCAAGGTGCAATACCAGACATATTTCATCATGCATTTCTAACATTTACAATGAGTCAATATCAAACATATATATATATACACACATAGGCAAGAATTTGGCCAATCACACAAAAACTATAAATACATTACCCACCTAAATAGCTCGTGAAAACCAAGTCAAGCTTGCCTTTCCCTTTGCTCTTGGTTAGGGTTTCCTTGGTTCCCTACAATAACCAAGGTTCCATTCAAAACAACTTTCCAATAAACTCAAAAACTTCAAACATTACAGAGATTTCAACTAAACACAAAATGAACTCAAATCTAACCTACCCAAAACCCATTTAGGTTAGAAAACCCATACCTAGTTTAGGAACCCTAAAAATCAATTGGGTTCTCTTACTCCATCTTCTTTCCTCACAAACTTTTCCATTCTCTACACTAACTCCTTTCTTTTAACAAAACAAGAAGAAAAGATGGTTTACTTACCTTAACACGTTTGATTTGTCTTCTTTCTTTCTTTCTTCGAAACCTTTCTCCTTTCTCTTTTACTTTTATTTTCTCTCTCTTCTCCCTCTTTAATTCACGTCTTTCTCCTCTTCACAAGCAAACAACACATTCTTATCCCATTTGTACCTTTAATGAACCCAAAAAGTCCATCTTACCCTTTCTTATAAGCTTATGTTCTTTTATGCTAAAGTAATCTCCCAAAATGCCCTTGAACATCCTTATTGTATTAACACTTTAATTTCCACTTACCAATTCAACAAATCCTACTAACTTTGACATAAATATAGTTCCAAAATTAAATAATAATTTAAGTCATGCTTATTTTTAAAGAAAAATTTTTCGGGGTCCAACAATTTCTCCCTTCTATCGCGATCGTGCTTGTGCAACTCCTCTGAGGCTCCTCATTGTCATCATCGTGCACTGCCTCATTTTTCCTCTCTCTCATGATCGTACTTTTGCACAATCGTGCAACTTCTCTAGGTTTCCTCTCTGTCACGATCGTGACAAACAAAACTTACCCAGATTTACGTAACTGCATATCTTCATCTCCAGTTCGTCCCTTTTGCTTATTCTAATGTTTCTAACTTATGTCCTCATTATTCCTCTTTATTTCTACGTCCATTTCAGCTCAACTCATTCAAACACAAATCAAAATCTATGATTGATTGTAAACATCAAAAACAGAACATATCGTTTACGCATATCCATGATATTTTCTGCACTTCTTCATCTTCATCAACACCTTCATTTCATCTCTAGCTTATCATTTTAATTCTTCCCATTTCAAGGCATCACATTATACTAGCCTTTTCTTTAACTCCTACTCCCTTTAATCCATCTCTATAACACCCAAAGTGTTGGCCCCCATTTTTTTTTTGATAAATAAGCATGATTAGATTAATTTTGAGATCTTGCTAGATTAGTGTATGTTGGAAATGATTAGCATGTTAATGTTAATGAGACTAAGTTGCATAGGTGAATTAAAATAAAGGTTAAAGTGAAAAGTTGCATAAGGGGTATTTTGGGGAGATCACTTAAATGGAAAGGTTTAAAGGCTTTGAAGGAGGGGCAAAATGGGAAGAGGAATTTATTGGCTTGCTTTTTAAAATCCAAAAACATGGGTATGGAAAAACAGAAGAGAGAAAGCACAAAAGTAAGAAAGAAGGTAGGGAGAGTGTCGTGGGTTTAGAGGGAGAAAAAGTTTTGAGTTAGGTCTTGATTTTTCTCATCCTTCAAAGAGGATTTTGAGAGTGATTAAGAAGGGAAAAATATAGAGAAAGACAAGAGCCTTCTTTTGAACTAAGCATTTCTTCATTTGGAGAAGATTTGAGGTAAGAATATTTTAAGGCTTTGGATTTTTGGAAGGGTTTTGGTTTCAAAACCTTAGTAAATGCACAGGTTTAAGTGTTCTAGGATAAATTTATACATTAGTTTCTTTGGGTTCTCATTTGGATATTCCTTGTAACATCCCATCACCGATGGAAAGGGTAATTTGGTCATTTGGGACGGGTTAGGCGAGTGTAAATATACCTCGGCATGTTCACGCATCATATAGCCTCTATATTTATCTGAATTGTAATTTTTGTATATGCACATGATTGTACATGCATTCA
>JANIJH010000009.1:13576032-13590236 GCA_024520975.1 Erythroxylum areolatum | reverse complement strand
GGTCACTCATTAAGTTCGCAAAACTCACCCAAAATTTGCAACTATTTTTTAGGATAAGAAGAATACCCCGTTAGGCCCATGGGAGTATACTTTCAGCATGCAGGTGAAGGATAGAGGTCGGGATCAGTTCGTGTCTGCATTGCATGTCTATATTTTTGTATTAAATTGTTTATTCCACAACTTCTGTAAAAATTGTATTTTGAAATGACTCAAATGTTTGTATTTGTAAAAGGGCCTGGATGACTATTAAAAATTATGTTAAGTGAAAAGTATTTGAAAAAGGGCCAAATGGCCATATGGGAATTTGTGTAAATGGCATTGTATGATGGGAAAGGGTTTATGCCCTATTTGATTATTGACTTCCATGTGTGTCAAAAAAAATGTATACCAAATTTTGATTGTTCGAGTGCGTAGCACACCACCCTCGCTGGGCACGGTCTCAGATATCACCATCGATATCGGGTTCGGGTCTTGCGGGAGTGGGGTGCTACATAGAGAGAAAGAAGGCGGGGGAAGAGAGAAACACAACAGAGAGGTGTAAGCTTGGGACAGAGGCAAAAAGCAAGAGCTGAAGCTGAATCCCAATAGTGAACTTAAGCAATCATTCGACTAGGTGACAACCAATCAAAAGTAGAAGTGAAAGCCAATGCTTGAAGCTTGAGAGTGGCAAGACATCACTGCGACTCCTTCATCTGAACACTCGTTTGCTAATTCTGTTTATTATTTCTTTGTTGTTTTACTGTACTCTATTAGTTGATAGACTCATACTCTATTAGCTTTTGATTGTTCATTTTATTTATTGACTTGGTTTACTACTGTAATACTTCTCTTATATTGATTAAGATGGGATTGAAGTATTTGAATATGATAAATTTTGTTATTTCCGTGATGGGCTTATCTCTTTTTCTTAAGGAATAATGTAGCCATTTTAGTCAAATATGCATGATTGAGGGACTATGTTGTTGTCTTAAGTTTTCTATAGTTTCTGAAATAAATGGATGTAATACATGATTAAACTTTGCATCATTTTGGTATTAAACAAAGGATCGAGAGAAGGAATCTAATATGGAATGAGAAATTATAGACGCTTAGGTTAAGAACTAGAAATATATTAACTTAAGTGGTACTTAGTAGTCAAGTTTCTTTAATTAATTCGGATAATAACTTGTTGAATACGAAAGTTATACCTAGTTTATTATTTAATTTGATTTTAGAACCCAACTATTAATTTTAGCAAGACGACTACAAATTCAAGAAATCGAAGAATTAAGATGGAATAACGCATATACGGATGAATTATACATAATTCTCAGTTGCGTAACTACTTCTAGTGTGTTTAAGCATGGAACGATGATCTCAAAAACTTAAAAATTTTAGCTTTTAAATTGAACAGTCCAATGAAGTAGGAATTTCAGCTACTAACCCAACTATAGGCAATTAAAAGAATGACAAGTCCATTAATTAATAGCCTTTTTATCATACGAGAAAACTCCAATTCAACGAATGTCCTAATAGATAATGCAGCATATGGAGGAATTAAGTTGAACAAAATATAAAAAGTTTCCTATCAGTGTAAGAAATCAACTTTCAAGTTGGTTCTAGGTATTTTACCCTTATTTTCCTTCAATGAGTTCAGCTGTGTATGACTGTCTTTCTAAATATTACTGAAATTCAGTCCACAAGTTAATACTAGTAGAGAAAGAACTAGTTGGTTAATTGTTCAAATTCACTCAAGATAAGAAGTTAACAATCCAAACTAATAGCAGCTTCTCAATTATCACTTAAAAGAGTTACCTTAGTTCAATAAAGGGGGGTGTTAATATGATTGAACCCATTTTAAAGAGATATTAAATAAACAGGTCCTAAATCTAATCTAATCTAATATACACAAGTGAACAAGTAATATTTTTTATTTCAGTTTAGTCTAATCAATTCGTGATTAACTGGAGAAACTCACCAGCTAGCTTCTAACTATCTCCTTTCACTGACTATAATCGAACCAGCCCAATTCTAGATGCATAAATTCCATAGGAGACATCTTTAACCTCTGAAAATTTATCTTCAAGTGAATAAATTCCAAGTCATGCAATTCCACTTAGAATTAGTCACAGAATCCTAAACTACACTACTATAAGTCTCTAACAATTATAGATTAAAGACTCTACCATAGATGTAGATTCACATTCCTTTATCCTAGCTCATATAATTATTATGGCTTGAACGTCCATTTCGTTATGTACGTGTGGTTGCCTCGCTCTTGTAATAGTGTGGCTCATATAATTAATGGATAATGTGTATTATGGCTTGAACGTCCTTTTCGTTATGTAGGTGTGGTTACCTCGTTCTTGTAATAGTGTGGCTCATATTAATGCATAAAGTGTATTATGGCTTGAACGACCTTTTCGTGATGTACGTGTGGTTGCCTGGCTCGTGATGTACGTGAGCAGCAGCGACGCCCCTGCTCTAGGGACTGAATCAGCTGATCACCTCCCTAAGAATTCTGCACAATAAGATAAAATTCTGCGCTTGTTGTATATAATAGTTTGGTTAATATCCTAGCTCATTAAGTATATATACTAAGGGTAAAGTGGACGGACGACCACACAATCCATCCCCATCGTCCATTTAATCTAACGGTTACTTTAATGTCTTTATCCTCTCCCGTTTTTATGTCATGGTTATTGTTTATTATCACTCTCCCTCTCTCATTTCTCTCTCATTGTTTAGCTCTCCGGCCTTGACTTCCTCTACTTCTTCGCCTTGCATCTACCGGTCGGTAACATAGAACCTTCCTTACTTTTTTTTTCTTCATCTTAAGACTCTAAACATTGCATCTCTGACAGTTGTGGTAAGCTCTCCTTTTTTCTTCGGCAGTTTTATTTCAGTCATGGTTTCATCGATTTTTTATTATGTGTACAAATGGAGTTTGATCTTTTAGGTTTACAACTGTGGTAAGCTCAACTGTTTGCGTTTATTCTGTGTACAAATAGGTAACGAAATTGTGGTAAGCTCTTCTTTTTTCTTCTTCTTCTGCAGTTTTATTTCATTATGTGTACAGATGGGTAGATTTTTGCATTTATTCTGTGTACAGATGGATAACGATACTATGGTAAACTCTTCTTTTTTCTTTTGCGGTTTTATTTCATTATGTGTACAGATGGGTAACTGTTTGCGTTTATTCTGTGTACAGATGGGTAACGGTACTGTGGTAAGCTCTTCATTTTTTTGTTTGCGTTTTTTGCTTCGACTTTCATCGAAGTTTTATTATGTGTACAGATGGGTAACGGTTAAGGTTTACAACTGTGGTAAGCTTTCCTTTTACTTCAGTTATGGTTTTGTATTTCCTTTTTTCTTTGGTGGTTTTATTTCGGTCATGGTTTCATCGAGTTTTTATTATGTGTGCAGATGGGTCACTCTCCAACAAAGCCTTTCAGATTTACTCCTTTTATCTTCGAACCAGCGATTGGAGTTTGGTCTTTCAGGTTTACAACTATGGTAAGGTCTTATTTTTTCTTCTGTGGTTTTATTTCATTATGTGTATAGACGGGTAACTGTTTGCGTTTATTCTGTGTACAGATGGGTAATGGTATTGTGGTAAGCTCTTTTTTCTTCTTCTTCTTCTGCGGTTATATTTTAGTCATGGTTTTGTATTTCCTTTTTCTGTTTTTGTTTTTTGGTTCGACTTTCTTTTATTTCATTATGTGTACAGATGGGTAACTGTTTGCATTTATTCTGCGTACAGATGGGTAACGATACTATGGTAAGCTCTTCTTTTCTCTTCTGCAGTTTTATTTCAGTTATGATTTTGTATTTTCTTTTTCTGTTTGTGTTTATTCTATGTACAGATGGTAAGGGTATTGTGGTAAGCTTTCCTTTTTACTTTCCTACAATAATGATTGATATTTATCCAGTTTAATTTTTTCCTTCGATTTTCATGAAGCTTTTATTATGTGTAGAGATGGGTCAACTGGGTTAAAGGAGAGAGAGGATCGATTTTTTTTTGTTGCTTCATCAAGATTTTTTTAATTCGTTGTTTTGTGTAATTTCTTCTTCTTTTTGTTTGTTCCAACGGAGATAAATAAAAGGTTGATTACAAACATTTTTATCTCCTGATGTGTTAAATTTAATTAAATCCAGCGGTATGTCAAAGGCTCCAAATCCTGTAAGCATTACGAATGAAATCTTAATCATTTAATGTTTAATACAATTAACATTTCGCATTTAATGCCTCCGTTGTTTCTTATTTAAGGGACTTAACATTATTTTAAAAAAATGATTTGAGTAATCTTTCTTGGAGCAAACGAAGGGCCATCGCCTTGGTGAAAATTTGGCAGCTCTCAATCACTTCGCATTAAAATTCATTTGTGAGTTGAGTAATCCTTCTTGGAGGAAACGAAGGGCTATCTCTTAAAATCATTTGTCTATGCACACTTTTCAATCAGGATTTGTCAGAGTTAAAGATTAGGTTCAGAGGTCCCTTTTTTGGTTACCGCGTAAAGTTTCTGAAATTTTTTTTGTTGTTCCACTCACAAGTTGATGAAGCGCTTCAATAAAATATTGTTAATCATAAAAGATACAATTAATTGACTAATTAATCTTTAAATTTTTGTGGTATTTTATTTTTATCGAAAATATTTATTAAATTAAATGCTCAATATCATTTTTTTATTGTCTCCTTACAAATTATATATATTAAATTGACATTTAATTATTCCCTCATTATTAGCAATAATAGACAAATTATGGTTAAGATGTAAATTTCATATTATAATTAAAATTATTATAACAATGAAAATTTAAAGTGATGAATCGTTTTGAGCAGACGAAAGCAGAAGCAATCTAAGACGGAAGCAGAAACTAAGATGAAGTGGAAGCAGTAATCTAAGACGGAAGCAGAAAGTACGACGAAGGTGAAGTCAAAGTAAGAAGAAGTTGAAGTCAAAGTGAGACGAAGCGGAAGAAACTATGACGAAGAAAAGTAAAACGAAGCGGAAGCGAAACTAAGACGAAGGAAAGTAAGATGAAGAAAAGTAAGACGAAACGGAAGCGAAACTAGGACGAAACAGAAACTAAGACGAAGATCGGACACTACGTTGGATAATTAATTAGTTTGAGTTAGTTACAGAACTCAATTGAATAACTAATTTAAAGAATAATTTAACTAATCACAATGACACAGTAAATAATAATAAGAAGAAAATGACTAATTGTAATAAATTTCATAATAATAATAATGATAATAAATGATAATAAAAATTATTATGATACTATTAATAATAATAATAATAATAATAATAATAATAATAATGGAAAATAAATAATAACATAAATAAATACAGTTAATAGTAATAAAGAATTTAGTAATGTTATGAATAATAATAAATAATTTTAATAAAAATAATACATGTGTTAATAATAAATAATATACTAAAGTACAAAACTAATCATAATAATAACATTAATAAAATAATTAACATTTATAAATTTGAAAATAATAAGAAGCAAATTAGTCATAAGAAGGAATTTTATATTATTAATAACTAACAAATTTAATAATGTTATGAATAATAATAACAATTTAAATAAAAATAATACATTTATTAATAATGAGTAATATACTGAAGTACAAAACTAATCATAATAATCACATTAATAAAAAAAATTAAGATTAAAAAATTTATGAATAATAATTAACAATTTTAATAAAAATAATGCATTTATTAATAATAAGTATTATACTGAAGTACGAAACTAATCTTTTTTAAAAAAATACTACTAATTAAAATGATAAAGCAACAACCACCATTTCATTCGACTTACGTATTTTGGATTTTTCAATGGATTTACATCTTTCGTTACTTCACGTCTAAATCAAAATAAAATCAAATAATAATAATATTAGAAGACGAAAGCAGAAGTAAACTAACACGAAAGCTGAAGAAAAAGTAAGACGAAAGTGGAAGCAAACTAAGACTGAAGCTGAAGCAAAAGTAAGACGGAAGTTGAAGCAAAAGTAAGACGAAAGCTGAAGTGAAAGTAAAATGAAAGTTGAAGCGAAAGTAAGATGAAAGCTGAAGCAAACTAAGATAGAAACTGAAGGAAAAGTAAGACGAAAACGGAAACAAACTAAGACATAAGCTGAAGCAAACTAAGACATAAGCTGAAGTAAAAGTAAGACGAAAGCGGAAGCAAACTAAGACAGAAGCTGAAGCAAAAGTAAGACGAAAGTGGAAGCAAACTAAGACGGAAGCTGAAGCAAAAGTAAGACAAAAGCGGAAGCAAACTGAGACGGAACCTGAAGCAAAAGTAAGACAAAAATTGAAGCAAACTAAGACAGAAGCTGAAGCGAAAGTAAGATGGAAGCTAAAGCAAAAGAAAGACGAAAGCAGAAGCAAAAGTAAGACGAAAGCAGAAGCAAAAGTAAGACGAAAGAAACTAAGACGAAATCAAAAGTAAGACGAAAGCGATATAAGATGAAGACCCCATAGTACGTCGGATAGTTAATCAGTTTGAGCTAAAGATTTCAGGTTAATTAACTATTGTGATGCTGATTACGCTGGAGATAGGATTGATAGAATGAGTACGAGTGGAGGTTGTCACTTCCTTGGCCACGATCCACTACAGAAGTTAAATATATATCAGCCGCAAGTTGTTGCTCACAAACGTTTTGGAATAAGTACCAGTTAGAAGATTATTCAATACATGAATAACAAATCCCAATCTTCTGTGACAACACAAGTGCTATCAACCTTTCGAAGAATCCAATACAACACTCAAGGGTAAAGCATATTGAAGTTAGACATCATTTCTTAAGAGACTATGTACAGAAGAAGCTCGTAAGTCTACAATTTGCTGAGATGAACTATCAATGGGTAGACATCTTCACTAAGACATTTAATAAAGAAAGATTTAAAAAAATAAGACGAAACCTGAACATGGCAATGTTGAGTGATCAACCATCTGGCACGTCATGAGCCAGATGATCTTCTTAGTTAAGAAGATAAAAAGTCGCAAGAGTTCAAGGTAACAGTAATAGTAAGTTACACACAGTAACTTCTATCATGAGAAAGCTTTAGAGGGAAAACTTCTCAAAGCCTTGAGATTACCACCTACTCTAGAGCACTTTTGAAATACCCTGACATCGGCTTTTAAAGAACTCTTAACAAAGCATTTCATTACTCTGTTTTGATTTCAAACACTCCTTTCTCACACTTTGAATTTCAGATACTAACTTCACTTCTTTGAGAAATACATTTATGTGTTTAGTTCTTTGTTAACTACAGATACAGATGGAGCAATCAATGACTAGTGGAAGACACGTTGATTTCGAGTCCTTGAAGAAGGACCAAATGGATATCGAACTGGATATTGTGGCAGCTGGATGGAAGAACTTCTTTCAGGTTAATGAGACATTTTACCTTAATGAAGTATATGATTTCTGGAAGAATGTAAAGGTAGTTGGAAATAATCTAGTATCAGTGGTAGATAGATTATCAGTCATAGTAACACTGGAGTCAATCGAGAAGGCTACTGAATGTCCATGTGTTGGAGTAAAGTTCGCTCATAAAGCAAGATGGATGACTCAAGCCAATGTAGAGAAGGTTCAGATTAATCGACAACTATACAGATGTAATGACCCAAAGGACAAGAAGGCCTCTAGTCTTGTGTCGAAGGCTAGGGTTTTACATTCGCTCCTTTTCCATTGTGTTCTACCAAGAACAGGATCCAAAAATTTGATAACAACATTAGATGGGCAATGTCTATTTCATCTACTCAATCGACAACCCATAGATCTTCTATACCTAATTCTCAATTACATAGTAAAGTCGAAGAAAGACTCTACTGCCCTACCGTATGGTATGATACTGACAAGAATCTTCAGAGATTCTGGAATTCTCCTTGAGAGAGGAAACCGAATGAAGATGAACATCAAAAGTGTCATTAACTCTTCAACTATCAGTAAAATGGGCTTGAAGAATCAAGAAAAAGAAGATACAGATTCTATGATGAAAACAAGGATTGAGGGGGAGTGTACTGTCGAACGTAGTTTGAGTGAAAAAGTAACTCCCACAAGAAAATCAAAATCTCAATCCACTAGAAGAATGCCTACATAAGGATTAAAGAAATCATCAGATGATGTAATGAAAGTTAAGATGATTTCTCAAAAAGAAGAAAGTCAGGTGCAACAGACAGAGAAAGAAGTGACCTTAAAGAGAAAAGGGGAAACACTTCTATCGGAGAAACCCAAACGAGCAAAAAGATCACCTAGACTACGCATTCTATGTCAACAAGAGCAGAAGAAAGATAAAGAGTTGAGTCATAGTGGAGATTCTGAAAAGAAAGCTCCTCAACCTTAACAATAACCTCCTAGGCAGATTGAAGAAAGTAAGAAGCAGAAAATCAGTCAGAAAAAGAGCACTTCAACTGTTGTTCAACAAAAGAAAAGGTCAGTTGAACACAGTCCAGCACAGGTTAATCCTTCTCAACCAATCACAAAAAAAGATTTGAAATAAAGATCATTGAAGCAGTTGAACCTGTGAGAAGTGGAAGCTTTATAATCATAAGGGAACCCCTGAGAAGGTTGGTCAAGGTACAATTCGAACCAATCTTAGTAAATAGTCGTACAAAACATCTGTTGAATGATGGAGAGAAAAGGTTGTATAGTGTTCTGTGAGATGAGAAATTAGAATGATATTCAACACAGATGACCAAGCAAAAGTATACTATTTACCCACTCACAAAAAGAATAGTGATTAAGATTGTACCTGACATTCAATCAAGACCTTACATTGTTTGCGATGAAGATAAGGGGAAGAAGAAAATGTATCCAAAAGGGATAACAAGTGATCTGACAGAAGATCAGATTGAAGAAGAGGTGAGGAACATAGATGCAGCATGTTATGTAGCTCAATAGAGAGGAATCTATGTTTCCCATTATATCTCAAAGGTATCAGGAAGTCATTATGGTCACATCACCAGTGATGAAACTTTTTCAGGTAGTTGACAAAATAACAGAGGGACAGTACAGAACCATCAGAGTTGGAGATATTAATTTTAACGTAGAGACTCTTGTGCATCTAATTATGCATATTAGACCCATGAGCTCTATATCTTCAATTGGAGATGTACTACACTTATTTGGAAAACAAATTCCAAAGCTACCTTATCCTGACGATCTTAATCTCCCTGAGAGGAACTTATCTTTCAAACCTCTTGCTATTACAATTATTGAATTGGATGTTTTACCTTCAAAATCATTTGGTATTACTATTGGTTTGGAAAAAGTATAGCAGAAGAGCTATGAAGCCTTAGTCGAGGAAATTGAAGAAATTCATGACAAGGTTGATGATCTGCGTGACTCAGTGGGTGATTTACATGAGGAAGTAGCTCAATTATGAGTGTTTATGGAAAAAGACCTCGAGTCACTCCGTACTGAAATGAAACAAATGTTCTCTAAAATAATGAAGCATCTTTAGTCATGATTTTTGATTAATAACAAATAGGGGGAGAGGAGAAAAAGAGAAAGATAGGGGGAGAAGAGAAGAGGACTTAAAGAGAAAGAAAGGGAAATGAAGAGGAGAAGAAAAGAAGATAGTAAAATTGTAATTGTTTTTCAATTGTATATCCTCTTATAAATAATTCTCAACTATTTTTCTAAACTTATGATTATTTGTTATCATTAAAAGGGAGAGATTGTTAAATCAAAATGACTTCACGTCTAAATAATTTTGATGAAAACCAAATAATAATAATAATAATAATAATAATAAGTGATGAACTGTTTTGAGGAAACGGAAGCAGAAGCAATCTAAGACGGAAGCAGAAGCAATCTAAGACGGAAGCAGAAACTAAGACGAAGCGGAAGCAGGAATCTAAGATGAAATCAGAAAGTAAGACGAAGCTGAAATCAAAGTAAGACAAAACTGAAGTCAAAGTGAGACGAAGCGAAAGAAACTAAGAAGAAACGGAAGAAACTAAGACGAAGAACAGCTTCCGTCTTAGTTTGCTTCCGCTTTCGTCTTACTTTTGCTTCAACTTCCATCTTAGTTTGCTTTCGCTTATGTCTTACTTTTGGTTCAGCTTCCGTCTTAGTTTGCTTCAGCTTCCTTCTTAGTTTGCTTCCGCTTTCATCTTACTTTTGTTTCAACTTCCGTTTTAGTTTGCTTCCGCTTTCGTCTTACTTTTGCTTCAGCCTTCGCTTCTGCTTTCATCTTACTTTTGCTTCCGCTTTCGTCTTACTTTTGTTTCAGCTTTCGTCTTACTTTCGCTTCTACTTTCATCTTACTTTTGCTTCTGCTTCTGTCTTGCTTTTGCTTCAGCTTCCATCTTAGTTTGTTTCGAGTTTTGTCTTACTTTTGGTTCAGCTTCCATCTTAGTTTGCTTCTACTTATGTCTTACTTTTACTTCAACTTCCGTCTTCGTTATTATTATTAACTGTATTTATTTATGTCATTATTTATTTTCCATTATTATTATTATTATTATTAGTATCATTATAATTTTTATTATCATTTTATTATTATTATTATTATTATTATTATTATTATTATCATGGTTATTTTAAACATTAATTTTTCATATCACTAAATTTTAGGATCTAATTTAAAATTTAATACAAATATTAAATGATAAAATGTTGCTTTAAAACTTCCAAAGTCATAATATATATTTTATTATATAAAATTAAAACTTAAAAATTTTAAATAAAAAAGTAAATCAAGAAATGATAAAAACAATTGAATTTATGAATCACAAAATGTGAAGGTGAAAAAACAAAAAGGGTTTTTGCAATAAAACAAAAAGAAAAAATCTATATAAAATCTCTATTTACCAAACACTCTTAATCGTATACTAGCTGATCTTTGCACCCAGGGCAACCCCAAGGTACTCTCAAGACTCTTCCATTCGCTTAATTGGTTGAATTTAGGGTCCAAAAAAATTGAGCTTTTTTAAATATAACTAAACAGGAGGGGATTGCTTTAGCATTCAGAAGACATGTGGAGGAAGAACCACGTGATCTCACGGGAGAGGCGATTTCATGGTTTATGGATCGGTTGTATGAGAGAATTTCTAGTCTTTTTGGAGAGTAATGACATGGCAGAGAATTTGGGAGCTTAAAGAGCAATTGAATAGTTGAAATATGCTTATACTTACATGCTAAAATTTTGGAAAGCATGTTTACAGGCGAATTCATTTCTGAAATTTTTCACTAAAACAACACATTGTATTAATCGAACAATCTATAAAAAGCAAACTCTACGTGGAAATGAGTCAACAAGTTTGCTTGAGACAGTTTCAGAAGCTTGATGTACAACACGGTTCACTATTTCTATTAGAAGACCCAAAGGATGCAAAGTTCTATTCAGCTCACTTTTACGGATTTCTTGAATAAATGTCGTAACTAACAAGGTATAAGTCTTGTTGTTAGGCATACTATTCCACAGCATTTGTAAAAGTTCACCTTGAGGTTCAGGTAATGTTGCAAGTAAAGTCATGAACTTTACTTCAACATTTGCGTAAACTAGGCAACCTTTAAAATATAACTCTTGCATGATGTTATTAACTGAAATAATATACTCTATCAAATCGTCCCCAGGCATTAAACGCATGTTAGCTAAGGTTGTACGCATGTTGTTAATCCGTTTTTTTCTGTGCTTCACATCGTATCAACTTAGGCGTTCGCTTAATAATAGGCATCTTGCTGCAAAAAAAAAAAAAAGGAATCAAAAGAGTGTACAAAATAATGAAGTCTTTTTTTGAAACAAATAACAAACTTACGAGCATATGCGGGAATAATTCAATTTATTTATTTTATGAAGAACTCACAAATTTATCTGTAATTTGTCTAAGTTATACTGAATAAAACCTAATTGGTTATATAAAGTAACCGTTGTGGCTAAAAGACTAAAGCATACTCAATGAACATTTTCCAAATCAACAACCAATTTGTTTCAAAATCTTTGCTTAACACAATTCTAAAGGATTTATTTACTACTCACCTGCTAAGAACCCCAAAATCTTCAAGCCCTAAAGTTCATGCAACTTATGTATTCCATTGCATACAATGACCAGTTTCTGGTTTTTCTTAAGGTAGAAGACATAAATAGTAAAGTGGAGTTGGTGTAGGAAAGGAAAAACATGGAAATCCCTTAGAAGGTGCTAGAGGGAAAACTATGTGGACGGAAATAAAATTTTAGGAAGATCCCTAATGAAGAATGAACTTAGACATATTACTTTACCTATCAACTCTTAGAGAACAATAGCCTACTTTTAGCAAAAGTACACAGCCTAAGAGATATTTGTCACTTCCCTCACATCAAGTTCTAACTTAGTTTCTTTTGAACTAACTCCCTTAAACCTTATCTTTACAATTTAATTATCTCCAAATCTTCATTTGATGTCTTTTTTTTTCTTTTTTTCTATTATTTTCCAAATTTTATGACTAAATTCACCAAAATTAGTATTAATGGTAATATATTTAATGCCAATAAAAATTTGTGTTCTTTAAAATTTAATTAATTAATTAACTAATTGTGCAGTTTTAATTTAACTATTAACAATTTGCTCATATATTTTCTGCCATTTTAATTCATGATTACTTAATTTTTCTTTACATTCATAAATGTCTTATTATATTAAAATGAACTCTTTTAAATTCATCGATATATCAATCATCTTTAACATATTCATTTAATTTAATACTAATATTTTCTTGACAGAATTGTTTTCCTTTTAGCCTTTTCCTAATACTTATAACTTAATATGTTGGTTACACTCATCAATGCTATATTATGTTAGAATTAATTCAAATTAAATTATCTTATCTCTATAACTCCAACCTTAATCTAATCATCACGTTTGATTTTTTTTAAAATTTACTTATCACTTACTTAGATTTAAATTCATCAATAAAACAATCTCCTTTAAATTATTAATTTAATTTAATATTAATATTATATTTATAATATGTTCTTGTTTAAATTATGAATGATTTAATTCTTTTTCAGTTTATTAGTTAATATTGCAAAAAGTCACCCTATCTTTACTTTGAAGATCCACTTCTCTTTCCCCTATCTAATGTGGCAGTCATCATTTAATGGAACACAATCTACTCTTAAAAACCCAACATTCAGGTATCTTCATCTAATGTAGCGCAATCTACTCTTGAAAACCAAATATTCAAGCATCTTCCTCTTCTCTACATATGTTAGTTATTTTTAGCGTATTTCTAGGAACAACACTTCTATTTCACTTTATCATCTTCGAGTACTGTGTCTCATTTAATGAATCACAACTCTTCAAGTAATTGTTTTATTACAGAACTATTGTATTTTTCAAATAATCCATTTTAGCCTCAATTATTCAGAAATTGCTATCATTGATTGATTTTTCTTCCACCGATTTATCAATCAATCCTCCTATAACCATTGCTTTGTGATTGAGAAGAGTTACATCGAACTTTTTGCCCTCACACACGGTCCATTAACACCTTTATCTTTTAACTTTTAAACTTTTCTCTTGTGACTTAACCCTCAAACCATATCTAGCTTAACGGATCAAGCAATTTCTCCCTCTAAACTTTACTTGTTTGAACTACCGTCTTCTTTTACTTTCTTCTTGTTTAACCTAAATACATCAGATCCTCCATTCCAGAAAGAAAAAACACTAAAAGTTGCATCTTCTATTTCACCAAACAAACAACCATCATTCATAATAGTAAGCCATTCTTTTGTCTACTAGTTTTGTTTTCGAATTTTTTATATTTATAATTTCAGTAAAACTGTATCTTTATCTTCTGTTTATTACAATTTTGCCAAATTTATTTACTATCACCTAATTTCATTCCTCCGGTATTTTACCTGAACTACATAAGCAATAAATACAAGCAATAAATACACTTGTAAAAACCCTAACCAAAAACTATCAAATTTAAACATTATTCAGTTATTACTCTTTTGGTTGATAAGATAATCCGCTTCATTTTCATTTTTGTAAATATCGTTTCCTTTTTCGGATTAAATTTTTTTCCCTGATCTTATTATTCTGATTGTATTTACACTCCGTTTGTTTTAGGTTTTTGCTCATTCACTGCTCCATTCTTCCACTACTAAGGTATGTGTAGTTATGTTACATAAATATATTGTATAATATTCTGCTATACTTGTTCATCACGTATTATTTTTCCTTTACATCATAATTAATTT
>JANIJH010000009.1:13545660-13565387 GCA_024520975.1 Erythroxylum areolatum | reverse complement strand
TTATCTGAAAGAAACTCATTTCATCTTATTTCTTCTCCCAACCGATGCTTATTTCATTACATTTTGATATTATTTTTATTTAACTATGACGTTAAAATTTCCCCAGCGTATAAATTCAGTGGGCATTTTCACTGCGCATTTACGCAGAGTTAACCTGCTAGTCCTATTTTAAGGTGGAGTTATCATTACCACCATCTTATGTGACATTCGATGATAAAAAGAAAATTTTGATATGGCATGTCACGTAAGTATATTATTATTAGGTTATTTTTACAAAAAATTAAAATTTTAAATATTTTAATGTCACATTTTAAAGTTTAGGTTAATATTATAAAATTGAGTAAAATTGCACTATTTTTTTTACAATTAACCTTTTAATAAATAAGTATCATGAATCTTATTTGAAAATAATAATAGATATTTAATTAAAATTAATTATACTTTTAATTAAAATTTAATTTTGTTTTAATTAAAATACGCTAGCATGCTAACATTTCTTACCTAATCCTCTGTGTAACAATTGCATGATTCTCTTAACATATTCTATGAATATTATTAAAACCTGGGCATTTGTATGACTACAGTAGTTAAGATCACACCTATAGGCATATCAATTTTGGGGTAGCCTGATTTTAACTTGGGTTAACTGAGCCACAGGCTAGTCACGAATCAAAATAGTTCGATTCGATTGAGTCATAGGCTTAAGTCAGGCTAATATGTAGCTCGACTAGAACAACAAAAATAACATTATTTTGTATTTTTTTAAAAAATAAAGATGGATTGAATCGAGAGTCGGTCAACCTATAGGCGGGGTGAGCCATACGTCGGCCAGCTCCGGCCTCCTGGTCAAGCTCGAACCACCTATTGACATCGGAATGAGGTGAGGACTAGTAGATTTAAGTATACGTACGTATCTGTAGGTGGTAGATACGTACAGAATAATGAAGAATTATATAGTTTCGGTGACGAGTAAGTGTTTGATAATTATCATTAATATCTAATTTTATACGAGACATTTGAATTAGGTTTTTCTTATACTATCAACATAAAATTAAATCATTACCAAAAACCTAATTAACCCTATAAACGAAAACCAGAACGATAAACTTTAGATATATCTATCGGTTTCTCACGTACTCCCAATCTTCTAATCCTCCGTCGCGGGCTGTCTTATTTCTCAACGTATTCCACCATGGTTAGTCCTTTTTCGATCTCCACTCGTTTCAAGCTTAATTAACGATTTCAGTATATAAAAATCCTTTGCATTTGCAGTCTATGAGAGCAGGAGCTGGATTAGGAGGAGGAGGAGGAGGCAGAGAGCGATCTCGAAGAGATCTTCCGTCGTCTCGTTTCGAAGAAGGAGGAGTTACCTCAAAGCGAGGAAATAATCCGCCATCGAGACATCTGTGGATTGGCAATTTGTCTCATAGCATATCGGAGAACGATCTCAGCGATCAGTTTATCCGTTTCGGAGAGCTTGATAGCGTTGCTTTTCAGGCCGGACGGAGCTATGCTTTTATAAACTTTATGAACCATGAGGATGCTATTGACGCCATGAAGGCTCTCCAAGGTTTTCCTCTCGCCGGCAACCCGCTTAGGATTGAGTTTGCAAAGGCGGTTAGTGATGCCTCTCTTTTGTCTGTTATTTATATGGGATTTGTGTGTACATGTATATTCTTTCTTGAATTCAATTCAGTTGATTGCTTTGGAGCAATAATTGCAGCTTCTTTATACAACGGCAAAGGAAGAAGTTGAGCTGTTCTATCATACTAATCCACGAAAGATATTAAAAAATAAAGAAATTCATTGGCTTAATTACTTCAAGAAGGAAAAACAGCCCTACTACACGTTTGATAAAATTAATTAGAAAGAAATAATTAAAAAATGATTCACAGAAGGATGTTGAATACATATGTACATGCTCCATGACTAGAAAGAAGAGCTCAGCATCAATTTTATTAGCAATTCAGTTGCAGGACTATATTTTGGATCTCTAAAAGCATTATACCCAGGCAAATGCTAGTCCATACGTTTATAATTCTCCTACTTGGACTTGAACCTGACTAGTAGACTGGGATGTACTCTTAGATCTTGCCATCAGGCCAAATCCCTAATGTTTTATGCGTCCATAAATCAACATACCATAAACAAGGTTCTCGCACTACGAGCTGCATAATGATTTATCTTTACTGTGTTTCCATTTAAGTTTCGTATCAATACTAATTTAGTCGTTCAAAAGCATAATACGTCGTGTTCATAGCTTTCTGTCATTCTTGTGATGGAAAAGACTATTTCATTTATCTGCAGGTTCCAAATTTCCTTTTTGGGTATTGAATTGCATCTAAAACTTTGAAGTTCCTTCATACGAGGTTCTTATCCTGGACCTAAACGTATTATGTGGTTTTAGAATCTAAAACAATGAGGTATCCAAGAAAGCAATAAAAACCATATAAAATGAGGCCTTCTAACTTATCCAAGTACTTGAGAATTTGAATGCATTAGGTTTAATGACTATGTAATCATGTGATCTAAAGTGTATTTCAGTCACTCAAATTTCAAAAGATTACAGCCCACTTTACAGATTAAGAGAATAGGAGAACCATGTGGCTCAAGTACAGGGGATCCTTTTCCTGCCCATATTATCCATCTTCTAGTCTGCATGTTAAAATTTGTTTACAATATTCACTGAATAACAAGTTAACAAGTGGTAGATGTGAGGCTTCCTAAAATTATCGATCTTTCTTGTAACCTGCATGTTAAAATTTGTTTACCCTGATAATAGCAAAAGGTTGTTCATTATTCACTAAGTTCAAGTGTTAACCAAGTGGTAATAAATATACATACTAAATTTATGAGTGCTTCTACACCATCTGAGTCTGCAGCATCCGAAGCCATTGGCAGAATTGAGTTCAATGTAACTTCTACTGGAATTTTCCATTGTTAAAGATGGTGACTGCATTATCTAAGTCTAGCTTTTTCTTTATTATTTCTTACTGGAAGTAAACTTTTGAGCAAGAATATCACCATGATTCGCAAATGACATGCCATATTTTTCCAGAAAAACTATCCTATGATGAGCAGAATAATATGGCAATTTATCATCAGCAAGTCTTAAGGCCAAGCAAACAACAAATACAAAAGAAAAAAGATCTCACCTTGCAGGGACTGGTATCATGAGCATAATGTTTTGACCAACATCAACCCCTAATTCAACCCAACCTAAATGACCTAGAGGAAGACCTTGAAAGTAAACATTTATTGCAGTAGGATTGTGGAGTGATAAGAAATCTCATGAATTGTAAATATTTTCCAGAAATGATTCATGAAGATACAATGTTTCTGTCCAGATCACTCACTTTCCTTTGTAATGTACCTTACAGAAGCTTGATTGACAATATCATTATGTTTCTCATCACTCATCTAAATCTGTAAGATAAGATGGCATGAAAAAAGTTTGAACAGAGAAAAACTTGAGACTTGATAATTGCAAGAAGACAGTGCAAATTGGTTTAGCAACCTTGATATACACAGTGAAGTAACTCGTTCAGATGAAAAGTCTCAGACCCAGATATTATGCAGCTGTTATATCCTCTTCGTTTATTTCTTAATAGTTATTTGCAACATTCAAATGCACAAAAAAGAAGTAAATATTAATCATGCTGACAAAATCGAATGGCAACTTCAACATATATGACAAATGGTCTCTGCTAAAGCTGATTATTTCACTTGTTCAGAATCTTGTAGAGGTCCCAGTTTCATGATTCTTGTAATTTCCCAGCTGGATGATAATCATGGTGGGAGTGAATTTCGGTTATTTATTAGGGCTTAAATCAATGTTCTATCCATGGTTAATTTCACTTATAACTTTCACTATTTTCTTTCAGATTACGACAGAAAGATTGAACTAGTACTTGCTAAAACCAACAGTATTTTCTTTTTACAGCTTGGAAATTTAGCTAGTTGGTTAAATGAAAAATAATTAATTTCTGGCAAACTGCTAAAAAGGAAGAGAAAAGGAAAAGAAAGCAGTTGTATACTCTTTGTGAACTTATACCCTTTCATGAACATTTTTTAGATGTCAGATAACTTGATTGATTACTTGATTTGTGATATAGTTTTTAAAACTTAAAAATGTATGGAATTTGATTCTCCGGTTATCAAATTTTGGAGACAAGAGGGTGCAAATATGGTGAGAACTCGATCCAAATTTATATGAAAAATGGGATTCACATGCTAATTGAATATTTCTTGTTAATTTATGCAAAATATAAAATTACATCGTTAATGTTTTGTTTGTAAGAAGTCAAACTCTGGTTTTTTTTTTTTTTTTTGGTTATGATGCTTCATCCTGTTTTGAAAGAATAATACCTATGTGGTTTTAAAGCATATATATAGGATAATTCATTAGACTGGATTGTTATGCAGTTGGGATTGGAGCACTTTAAGATATTGGAACATGAGCTACCAATTATGTAATTTACATGATGCAGATTGAGAAGATTCCTTGCATCTGAGAAAGTTCAACTTTAGAGTTTGTGGAAATAGTAACAGTTTTATTTACAGTTCCAAATCTTAAGTGCTTTATGCCCATTATTCAAGGTGCAAACTCCCCAGTTATGCATGGAATGATGCCTAGCTCAATGACCACTTCATGTGCATTGAAGCATTGTTGTCTTTAAATTCTAAGTTGTTTTCAAACAGAAAACCAGAATACATTTGGCTTTTCAAAGCAATGTTTGGTTGTCAGTCATCTTGATGACATTCTTCTCACAGGATAAGTCAACACCGTCACGTGGTGAAGATTATGTGCAACGGGGAGATGAGCAAAGATCTACATTGAGAGGATCTCCCTTCTCTCAGAGAGACTTTAGAATGCATGATGCTAGTCCTGATTCCTTTTACCCAGACAAATCCAAGATGAGTGAAAGAAGTACAGAACCTAGTGAAGTCTTATGGATAGGCTTTCCTGCTTTACTGAAAGTTGATGAAATGATTTTACGAAAAGCTTTTTCACCATTTGGTGAGATTGAGAAGATTACTGTATTTCCAGGTCGTAGTTATGCTTTTGTTCGATTTAGAAGTGTATTGGTTGCTTGCCGAGCAAAAGAAACTCTTCAGGGTAAATTGTTTGGTAACCCTCGCGTGCATATTTGTTTTGCAAAGAATGAAGCTGGATCATCCAGTAGTGGAAGGACGACATGCTCTCCATATCTTAAACCAAATGGTCGACCTGGAGGTTCCGAGACCTTTCAACAGGATAGGAGTTTTGGAGATTCAAATGCAGATCCAGGCCTCAGGTATCATTTGATGAACTTAGATGCTGGAGAATCTGATATGTATGGTTTTAACAGGAAGGATGCCATGTACCCTGCTGGGGGTGATACATTTGATGACTGGCGGTTTGAAGAAGAACTAGGACCACCACCAGATGTGTACGAACGCCGTGGTAGCCCTCCAAGGAGTAGTAGTGCTCATTTCCATGAATCGTCTCAGAAATTTCCAAAGAAGGATCATTTTTTGGAGGAACCATGGGACTTACCAGAAGATTCCCATCCCTTTCACGAGACCAAAAGACTGAAGACTGGCTCCTTTCCTCCTGATAAAGAGCTACCTGAGTATGCTCTGTCCGACATAGAGCATGAGAAGCAAGTTTTTCCTAGGGCATTCTCTGACTTTCCTCAACCTGAGGCCTTTGATAAGAACTATGAGACCAGATCTTTTGGTTATAATCCAGTATCCGAACGTCCAATTAATTTATCTCTCCCTCACAGAGAAAGGACTGATCGCTGGAAAGCTTCCCTCGACAACTTTCAAGTAAGTGATGTTTCATTGCCATCAAATCCTATTGGCAGGAAAAGGTTCACTCCTGAGCCAGAACAGCCCTCTTTGAACTTGTGGAAATGGGAAGGAACCATTGCAAAGGGAGGAACTCCTGTCTGTCATGCCCGTGCCTTTCCTGTGGGAAAAGTCCTGGATGTCATGCTGTAAGTGCTAAAATTGGCTTGCATTTTTTTTGTAATGATGCATCAGTTGGGTTTGGTATCAGCTGGTTATATGCTTTTGATTAATGATTTTATTTAGTGGCAAACTGCCCCATTCCTCCCATATTCCATTTTTTTAATTACTATATTTTTTCTCTTTTTTCCTCTTTGTTTTTTTCAAAAATTTCCGCCCATGTTCTTATTCCCCTAAAGCATTGTTCTTATCAATTTGCGCTCTATGAAATAGGAGGATTCATTTGCCTGAGAAGTACCGTAACAAATGTAGTATGTTAAGGTCATAAAAACTATGGTTTCATCGGCAGTTTAGATCATGCTGGTTTTCTTCTGCTATCCCTCTGCACAAATCAAATATTGCTTGTTGTTATTAACCATATTTAGCTTAACTCTGACCGTTTGAAGCCCAACCAATGGATAAAATTATCAAAATAGATGTTTTATCAGTTATATTGCTGTTCATTGGCTGATCATTGTGCCTCTTGGTGCTTAATTCATTTTGTGAATATCCTATTTGATTAATTCTTTCTAGGTTTTACTCGATATTTATCAACTTTGATAGTTGAACATATTAACATGATACAGCATTTTAATAGTGCAAATCAGAACATGATACAGCTTTTTAATAGTGCAAATCAGTTAAATTTAAGCACCAAAGGGGAAAAAATGAGGTTAAATTTCTTGTACATGTTCTGGAAGCATGTACCAAACAGTTTTTTATGGTTACATAAAACGCACTCCTACATTTACTTACAATTCCGTTTCATGACTTTTTGTTTCACCCCTTCATTGTTGTTCTTTTGTGGCAGTCACCGTTTAACACTTGATACTTTGCTGCAGGCCAGAATTTCTGGATTGCACAGCAAGGACTGGGTTAGACATGCTTGCAAAGCATTACTATCAAGCTGCTTCAGCTTGGGTTGTATTCTTTGTCCCAGCTAGTGATGCTGATATTGGATACTATAACGAATTTATGCATTATCTGGAGGAGAAGCAGCGTGCTGCAGTTGCTAAACTTGATGATATAACCCCGTTGTTTCTAGTACCACCATCTGATTTCTCGGAAAAAGTTTTGAAAGTACCTGGGAAACTGAGCATCTCAGGTGTTATTTTGAGATCAGAGCATCCTGGTTCAAATGTTCGGCCCCACCATATAAATGAGAAAAGGATTGCAAACATAGTGTCCTTCCATGGGGATTTGCAATATTCAAAGGTATCTTCATCTTCAGGAAATCTTCCTTCAGTCAGACCTTCCCATGACTTGGGAAAATCAGGAGGTGATCCACCTTATCTGGTTAATGAAGCTCTAACGGCTTCATCTGCTCCATCTCATTTTGTTGGAGATCCATATGATTCATATGAACAGAGACATGAGTATCCACTCCATCAGCACAAGTTGCGTCCCGACTGGTCTCCACATCATGCTCACGACCCCCTTTTAGGTGACAAAAATGTACCATCCCAACAGTCCGTTGTTGATGATCCACTCACTCATAAGCGTCACTCAGCTACAATGCCAAGGGTATTGCAAGAGAACAATTCTAGTGATCATGTGGGTAGAATGTTAAGTAACACGGAGCCACGGAACAAACAATTCTCTTCTCAAGAAACTAAATTGTCTGTTTCTTCGTCCATGCCTATCACCAGCCTCGAACCACAACAACTTGCACAATTAGCATCTTCTCTTCTTGGGCAGCAGAGGCAATCAGGGAACAATCCAAATGCATCAGCAGGGGAGGATTTTAGGTACAAAAATATGGTGTATCAGTCTGAAAACCAATATATAGTTGCACAGCATAATCAATCAGGCTCTGGCATTCTACCATCCCAGTTTGGTGAAATGCAACAAATACAGCAGCAGCAACAAACTTCAAATGTGCTGCCAGTGGTGCCATCCCCAGTACAAAGAGAGCATCAAAGTGGTCAAGGTAGTCAACAGATGCAAGCGACCGGTACACAAGAAGAAGCAGATGTTGACCCACAAAAACGCTTGCAAGCAACATTGCAGCTTGCAGCAGCTCTTCTTCAGCAGATCCAACAAGGGAAAGGAAATTCATAGGGGTGGAAGTTGGCTTCACCAGTATGTCTCGGCTAGTAGCAATGATTGGTTGGTTATAGCTGTGGTGTTTTGTTGTGTTGTGACACCTTCTGCAATGTCATTAGTGGTTATATTGCTATAGTTACTTTCTGACTTTTTCCTTTACAACGGTATCAAGTCAATCTTATTGATCCCTTAAGTTCTATCCCATTTCTTGTCCGGTTGCACCTCTCAAATTTGGAAAGATTTCAGTTGAAATACTAGAACAACTAGCCCAAGCAAACTGGAATGTAGGTGATGTTTGTTGCTGATTTAACAACAGATTTTCACATTGAGAAGTATCTGCAATTGCATAAGCCTTTTTCCTTTTATTATAAAATTTAATAATTTACATAATTCAACTGCAACATATACAGAAACTATACACCCTCACTCTCTCTAGACGTAGAAGTAAGTAATAGTGTCTGTTGGGTTAGCTGCATCTCTGCAGAGAATAGATCGAGCTTCAATTACTGAACGAGGAGGCTCTAAATCTTTCTCTTGCATTGAATTTCCAAGAAGTCGCTGCATCTGGGAAGCAAATGTGTCATCCAGTATCTGAAAACAATAAACGAAGCAGTAAGCAGTTTTGAGTTGCTGAGATTTTTTTTGCAACAATATGTATATATATATATATATATATATACTCGACTTACCCCAAGAGCATAACAAGAGCCGTTATACCACACTCTGTTCTCCTTCCTGTCTTCCAGGAACTTCAAAACAATCTATAAATAAAAGAATGTATGAAATTAGAATTTCATAAGTGGGAACTTCTTCTTCAGTAGTAATGTCTTCTACCTGTCCCATCTTATCCCAGAATCCACGACAGGTTGCAACAAATATTGGAGTGGTGAAGACCTCGTGAAGGTTAGATATAGACTCAACAAGCTGTGAACTCAGCAACCGCATTCTTTCACGTACATCACCTTCCCCATCTTCTTCCCTTATTTCCTCCAATATTCTCTTCAACCGTGTGTTTCGATTTGCTTGCATCTGAAACAGTAAGATGATACCATTAGATCAGACACATCTTTTCCTTTATAAAATGTCAATTTACATATATATCTGCTTACATTGCTAACAAGTTTCTCCACAATTGCCTGCAAGTAGTTTTTGTATTTTGTTCGCAACAGGACTGTGATTCCACTCATATGTTCTCCGAAAGGTGATTTCTTGTCGCCCCCCACAACAGGCAGAAGATAGGAGGCCCAAGACTTTAAGATATCTTCAACTCTACAGTGTAAGACGTCAAGAATTCTCTTTATGGTGTTGAGGAAAATTCCCAGCTGGCAGAATAAAAGAAAAATATAGAGCATGATCAGAAATATAGGCAGGCATTTGAAAAATCGTATGATGATGGTATACGATACAAAACTCACTTGATGAGGTACGGAATATATTGCCACTGATTGTCTTCTTGTGAGTTTCTGAACATGCATATTAAGCCTCTTGGGGATGCTGTCTTTCAAAGGAGTGAGTATGTCATTGTATTGTTTCTCCAGTGCTTTGATTACTGCCCTTTCGACATCAGCAACAGCCTTCCACAATGTCATAACACAGTGATTTAGAATACTAGCTTTTTAGATTCATGTAGAGTGTATGAGTACATGTGCCAGAGGGAGCACTTCTGGTTCCTTACATTTTCCAGAATCAATGAATATTGAGGCCAGCGGTTGATCACCACCTCGTACTCAATAAGAGAATCCCTAATTTTCTCGTACATTTCTTCAGCAAATGGAGACGTGGAATGGTTTGTTGTTACTTCAGCCCATGCTACCTGCAATAGTGGGTTACCGTTTAATTACATTCAAGTTTGGTTGTAAATGAAACTACTAGTAGTAGAACAATAAGAAAATCAATGTTTGTTGTAAATCAATAGCCATTAACGCTTGTGGCTTCACCAAAAGATGATCTCTACTTGGGATTTTAGTCTAATAAGATCTTCTCCATGAAGATTTGATGGACAGCAGCCTAAAGATTTCAACGCTTGCATATCATGTCCATATTATATATATATATATATATATTACCTTTTCTGCTTTGCACCACTCAAGCAAGTTAAGCTGCATATCCTGTACCCACACCATTATGTAACCGTGGAATAGGCCCCTCGAATCCACACAACCCTGCGTTGGACTGAACAGATTGGAAGATGGCATGTGAGTATTAGTTGCTTTTTCACATATTTTCTGTACGTTGAAAATCACTGACTCACTTCCTTATGACTGTGCACCTATAACCCTTTTTCTAGATAAAATCAGATGAATTTTTGTTAACTTTTCCAACACAAACCTGATGTTCCATAAATCAAGATCCCACTCAAAATCAGCAATTGCTATTAGAAGTTCAGTTACATGTGGCTTTGGGCTGGAAGGAGTCCAGGAAGATAAGAATGATCTAAGCCTATTACAAAGCTCAGTGCTATAAACAGCTGCTGCAATGTTTGACAAATCTATAGAGCTGCAAGAAGGACAAACATGAATAGTGGAATTATGTTATCAAAGCAGGACATGCTAGCATCAGTGCATTAACACCTACCCAGAACTAACCAAGCATACAATTGACTAAAACAAAGAACAGAACACTTTGAAGAAATTACAGCTGTAAATTTTAGTAGCAGGTGACAAATCATAACAACCTGCATGCATTATATCCACAAATTTGACCGGTAGGTCCGGTACCCTTTATATATACCTTGGCAGTATGTGTTGGTTGTGGATCTTGATGTCTGCCTGAATTTCCTTGCCAATGTTTAGACAAAGATTCTTCATTTTTAAATAGGCCGTGGAAATGGTGATGGAGTCCATTAAGAAACCTTCAGTATTGCTGGACACAAACTCATCAGTTTCCATCATGTGCTTTCGACACCTTTTCTTTGCCGCTGTCTGCCATAATTGGCCATTTGATTCAGACATTTTGTTATATGCTTGATGTATCAGATAAAAATACAAATGCAGCAAGAGTAGCTATGAATCTGGATGAGGGTAATGTCTAAGACTAGTTTGGTTCCTGAAGGCTCTTTTCTGACTAACATTGATCTGAATGGGTTCATGTGATTGGGTTGGGGTATATGTTAGTGCATGCAAGGAATGAGTTGCAAGTGTCTAAACAATAATGAAGATTACAAACATGACTCATGATGGTAGACAACTCTGAAACAATACTTCCAAAGTAGTCCTTCCCAAGAATAATTGTTTCTCAACTTACCTGTAAATAGTTTCTGAGCATATTTTGTGCATCTTGGGAGAGTATATCATGAAGAAGGCTGTAGACTTTCACAGCAGAAGCTAGAGCTGGTGCTGCAGCCTCTTGAATTGGACCAAAAAGGTCTGCTAACCCAGAGGGGGAGTTCTCATCCAGGGATTTGTAGTTTTCGAAAACACATGCCAAGAGACTTTCAATTTGGGTCTCACTATCTATCAATAAACTTTTCTGCAACAGATTATAGTGTCTATTAGGATTTGTGTTACAGAAAAAAACAGAAAACATTTGCTTCATTCTGAGGTAAAAAAGTACCACATTGTGATTTTAGCATTGAAGAGAAATCATGCCAATCTACACCAGGGAAAACAACTAACACAAAAACAGAAGATACTACTATTTTAGGAATATCTTGACTGGAGAACCAGACTTCACAACACATATGAATGGCCACCATGCCCAATAAAAGCCAGAAACTATCTTATCTTGATGTTAATTATTTGGGGCATCAACATGCTTGCTTTTTTGTGCCTTAAATTAACATGCTTTACTAGGCAAAACAAAAAATCGCCAAGGCTACATTCACTTAGATAGGTTCTTGCTAAAACATTAAACTGGTTATCCTCGATTTACAGATAGGAAATTAGATATCATGTCATTTGAGAGGTTAACTATTATGTCTCTTGTCATTGATTATGTACATTGAAGTTGTAGTTTTCCTTTTCCTTTTATTGAGAAGTGAAAGTCACAATTGGACAATTAACTATAAACATTGTTGTAGACCTTGCGTGGAATTTAATTGTAATTATGAAGTTGCCTAACTGGTTCTTCTTAGAGCACCTACAGCTTATTTTATAAAACAATCATCAATATTCTAGCTACTCTGACATCACAGGTAATAAGAGAATTGATTATGTAGGAAAGATATTATTCTGAAGAGAATCAAAAAAAGCATCAGAATGAGAGGGCCTACCTCCTGCCTCGTCAAAATTTTCTCTGTCCTGGCCTTTATGATGGGTACAAGTAACTCATTGATAAGGTCTAAGCAGTGCCTTGTTGGCATGGCAACATTCATGACGTATGAAAGATATCTGCAGATAGATGAATGAAAATTATTTAGGAAAATTAGGAAAGGGAATATCGAAGCATCAGATTATGGCTGTAAGTACCTCAACTTTGTGTATGAATCAGAAACTCCATAGTAGTTGGCGAATTCAGTCAACAGCCACTTCCAAGGTCCATGCAATCTCAAGTTTCGCGAATGAAAATGTTGTGCACGCATAGAAGCTTCCAGTAGTAGATCATAGGCTAGTGTTTCAACAACAGGTCCACTCTGAGCAGTAGCACAAGCATTGAAAAAGATGAGAGCCATCGATGGAGGTCGGACAAAAGCATACATATAGCCAAGATAAGCACTGGGTAACAATGAAGCATAAGTATAAGCACACTGACTAGCCTCATCACCCATGAAACATGCAATTATTAAGGGAAACGAAACTGATCTATAACATAAAATTCTTGAGACACATGTAACTGGAAGTATGTGATAAAGCTGTGCCTCTCAAGTATTGGCATGTGGATTGGAACCCAGCAACTAGATGTTAATGGTAATGGAACCTTTTCTAACTTAATGTTTAAAGTTTAAAAATGAAACTGCATGCACAAGCCTTTCAGACACGAGAATCTGCTCAGCTGATTTGACTTTGAAGAATGTGAACCTTTATATTGTTAGTCTCTTCACATGTTATATTGCCTCCAACAGAAAGCTGTATTTTCCCTACACATTCTTGATCATCATGGTACAATGTCCACCACCGGATTCTCTCACCCTATGGATAGAAAACAACAAATAGTGAGTAGAAAAGCCAGCGTCATCACAGTGGAGGCATGATTTCAACAGAACTTGCCGGATTGTCATTTAAGGATGAGATTGGAATTGATGCTCGACCCTGGATCATTTGCTTTGTGTCTTGAACTTCTACCAAAAGAGCATCTCCTTCACTTTCTGGAAAACTAAATTAGTAGTGCCTGTGAGAATTTTGCAATCCATCCCCGTTATATCTAGATTCTATAAAAAATGGTATGACATTGTTCTCGTCACAGTCTCCAACCCCAATCCCAAAAGATTTCTCTACTTGTAGTTTGATTGACAAGTTCGCAATATCATTATATACCCACAAGTTTAGTAACTATCATGTTTTTAAAATTTAGACCGGGATCCACTCCACATCTTTGTTTACTGTTCTTTCCATTATCATAATGATGTTCTCAATTGAAAAGTAAAACACTTCAACTGCGTCCATTCCAAATCAGTCAAAGGGAAGTAAAGAACTTACAAGACATGGTAATCCCCACTTCCAGGATGTAAGCAAACAGTAGAACCTTGTTCACCCTGAGCATCTTCAGAAGCACTCTTGAGTTTGAACAAACATGAAAATTGCTCTGCAACCATGACAGTTTTACACCTTTACTTCTCCATCAACGGTAAGCATTGTGGAAGTATCTGAACTTTTCATATATCGATTTACTGGGGTAAAACCAAAAAGTAAACTTCCAAAGCGTTTTAAAGTTTGTAAGTTTTTGTTCCGTTAAACACTAACCTTCCGAGGTTACAGAAAATGAAGCCAGTTTAAGAGAATTCATCCTGGTTTTCACCAAAGATGAAACATGCCTAACATAATCTTTCCCCGCTTGCAGGTAGATTGCACTGCGTTGTGAGGCTGTACTTTTGAGTTTCTGCCTTGGAATGATTCGCACCTTTTTAACTGTCATTTTTAGAGAAGAACATAATTAAATTAAAATGAAAGACGAACAAGTTTTGATATTTATGAATTCAGGTTTTCAGCATAGCATCTTTTGCATCACCGATCAATTCCTTAACATGCATGAAACAATGTGACTCAGGCATGCTTTCGAATGATAGGATCAAGATGAAAGCCAGAATTCGAATATATCTGTAGGAACATCGAGTAACTGATATTACCTTCCACTTTTATCTTTCCAACGACCTTCTTTACCTTCAAAGGGAACATCTGCTCAGTATTCACCGTTGCTCTTGCTTGTATTGGTTGTACGCGTTTTGGTTGCAATAAAAAATTATGTAGACTGCATTTTGGAAATTGGTAGGCGAGAAAATTCATTCAGAATTGTAAACTTTCCATACAGGAAGTGAGATAGATATCTACAGAAGCTATTTAAAATTATGAAGAATGTAAGCATAAAAGGCATACCCGAAGGCTCTTCTAAGCACCAGGCACTCATCCTTGAGAAAATGAGGAGCCTCAGCTGATCCCCTAGCCCATGCATATAGAGCTAAGCGAATACAAGCATCATAAGCTATTAAAGTTTGCCAAGCGCATTGGCCACTGCAACAGGTAATCTGGAACTATTAGAAAAGAAAAACACACCACACACTTGCATTTTATGTTTTCAAATTCGTCATGATTATGCTGAAGTTGTAAACGTATTGTCTTAAAATATGCATTTTAGTGCCTCTGATTCGAATTATTTTTAAGCACAAACATCAACAAACAAGATATAGCTTATAAAAACTAGCAACAGAGTTCTGAGCATTTCACTCCTTCCTTTACAAAACTGAAGCAGCTTTAATAGCTTGTCTCACTTTGGAGTACAAATAAACTTGGATTGTACCTTGTGTTATAGTCCAAGGTGTTCGTCTCCCAATATGGCGTTTTCTCTTCCGTTTCTACCCTGTCAGAGGCAACTTCAAAACCCTTAGCTACAAGTTGTGCGGTGGGAACAGAATGAAACAGAAAAAGATAAAAGTGCTCAACAGTATAATAAGTGCAACCTCTCAACACATTCATCTTCCTGGGCAGATTGCAATGTCCCATCAACCAAGTGTTCTTTACTTCTGTTGGAGTCCTCCGAATCTCTGCCACTGAAAACTCCTTTCCTCATTTTCTCAAAATCTGTTTCAACCGTAAAGCTCGCTCCTTCGCTTCCAATATCCATCATCGGTGGTGCACTAGGAGTCCCCAATTCACCCGTATTTGTAGAGTTGGCGTGAGCACCCTACAACAATAGCCAGCGAAAGTCACCACGGATAAAACCCAAAACACTGAACGACGTGAGGCTCACTGAAGAAAAAAAGACTATTTTTGTACAGCAAGAAGTACCATATGTGCGTTGGGCAGTTGAAATCGCTCCCGAACCGGGCAGCTTCCAGCTGGAGCTGATTGATTTTGAGAAAGTTCAGTAACACCAAAATCACCGTCTGTTGTAAACCTTCTAAAGTTCCCAGGCACCTTAATTTTCAAGTCCTCTTTCAAAAATCCTCTATTCAACTTTGGTTTCGGCCTTGGTACAAATATCTCCTCTTCATTCTCGTAACATTCCACAGCTGGTTTCTCCAAGTAATCTTCGGCAGTGAAACCTACTTTAACTTCCTCATCATCTTCTTCAGAGTAGTTCCCACCGATGTAATCTGAAACAGAGGCCACACTCTCATTGGCATCTTCGTCGAGTGAAGGAGCCACCAAGCTATGAGGTGTTAGCAGCCCGGAATGGAACTTGAGTGGAGGTAAAAGATGGGCAGAGCTAAAAGTACTGGAATTGTATAAAAGAGGAGATTTTGGGCGTGAATCCATCGGAGATTTTGGGAACGAGTCATGTGGCGATAACTTGTCCGTTAATGGAGACAAAGGAGATCGAACGCGAGGCTCCTCTACCTCCGATCCCTGTAACCGAGCAACATAACGCATAATGTTCAAAGAAGCTTACTCAATTTCATTAGTAACTGATTCAAATCGACCCAGATCGACTACGGTGACCTTATAACTCTAGGAACTTAAAAAAATCTTAGAAAGACATGATGAAAACTGTAGAAGAAGAAATTGGTAAGAAATGGATACCCTCTTGATCCAGTTGATTGCTGATTCATCCAAACCTTCGGTGAACATCTTTTTCTCTACACGGTGGGTTTCAGTGGGAAGAAGATAGAGAGTGCTTGCTTATTGAAGTCAGTGCATGAGGGAGAGATAGATGAGAGCAGAAGCAGAGCAGAAGAAGGGAGCGTTCGTTAGAAACTAGAAAGTGAAATGTAGGATTTTCAAATGGTAACGGCTAGTTTGACTAATATGCAACATCGTAGTCTCTCTACCACCACAAGCTGACGTAGACTTTTTAAAATGGAGGTGAGTTCCACCTCCACCTAGCTGTGTTTTGAGGATATAATCGTTTAACTAGAAGTGGGCTTCGCAATCACAGATGGTGGAGACTGGAGATGGAGTCGCCCATATGTCTGGCTTGAAAGCTATGGCTCTTGAAAGCTCTCTTACAGCTTCAACTTCCCTATGGTCATCCATTAAAGTTGAAACAACATCATAGCAGCTTCAATAGTGCAAAGTTTCTCCATATGAAAGTTCAGTACTAAAGATGGTATCGAATAATCTCCGAACTGACTATGTTCATCTTTTCATTGACTACGTTCCACGATGAATTAAATAGAACATGGCCAAGGATGCTTGTCTTATAACTACTGCAAATTACAGTTTCGAAAAGCACCAAATGAAAATGAAAGGACTTGTGTGATAAGCCTAAGATTGATTATGTTTTAAGAGCATGCCTCTTTGAGATACTAACGGAAGAGAATATAAAATAAGGATTTGGCAAACTACGAACTTGAACTTTGTATATATCTAAAAATGGAAAAAGTGCAAAATCGAAACAATTTATAACTTACCGGTTGCTCCGTATCTGTATGGATAAGTCCTCAAGGGATCTAGTTGGGTTGTCATACTAAGATCCCTCTTTGCCATATCTGTATCATAGTACTCAAACCACTTTCGTAAATTGAATCATTGTAATATCCCGTGTACTGAACCTACAATTATCCACACACACGTAAAAACCAAATTCTTGTACACACCTTTAAGGTATACAATTCTATTCAATGCTATACATATGCACTTTACAAAACTCCTCAATGCTTAACATTATCATTTAACCGTAGTAGTATATCATTATATTTACTTGGTAATCTAAAAGAAAACATGCAATTTCTTTTCTTCATCAGATGGTGGAGGCTAAAAGAGGACATGGTGGGACAATTTAGGACTCAAGTACGGTATAATACAAAATGGACTGTGAGTGGGATGCAAGTCGAATGTGGGTACGAGTGGCCCCTGTAGTGAGAGAGACAGCCACAAAACGACTAGGGCTATCAAAAGGATAGGGGGTGGGCAGATGGAATCTTGGTAGTGGTCGGACGAGATCCAGGAGATAGTTAAGGAGAAAAAGAGAGCTTTTAAAGATCTTTTAGCAAGTACAATAGAGGTGGAGTGGGAAATTAATAGAGTAAGATATAGACTGGCTAAATAGAAGGTAAAGAAGGCTATTGCAACAGCTAAAGGAAAAGTATACAAGACTATGTACAAGGATTTGGATTCATTCAAGGGAGCACAAAAACTTTCAAGCTAGCACAAGATAGGGAATGTGAGACGAAGGATTTTAACTAAGTCTGCTGTATACGTGAAAAAACAGGTCAGGAATTCACAGAGGCTCGAGCCATCAAGAAGAGATGGCAGAGGTACTTTTATGGCCTATAAAATGAAGACATAGAGGCCAGCATAAAGTTAGGCGAACTCTCCGTGTTGGGGCAGTTTCTTAATAGGTACTCATGTGGAAGGGTCATATGGGGAGAAATTACAAAGGCTCTGAAGAGGATGGGAAGTGGAAGAGCCGTAGGGCCTAATGAGATCCTTATAGAGGTATGGAAGTGAATAGGAGTTGTCGGTATTGAATGGTTAGTTCAGTTATTTAATGTGATCCTTGAGTTAGCCAAATTGTCGGATGAATAAAGATTGAGTAGGTTAAGTACCTTATATAAGGCCAAAGGGAACATCCAATAATGTTACAATTGTAAATGTATCAAATTACTAAGTCATACCATGAGGTTGTTGAAGAAGGTAATTGAAAAGAGAATCCGGAGAGCTGCTTCTGTATCGGCCAACCAATTTGAATTTATGCCTAGTAGGTCCACGACAGAAGCAATGCATGTACTCCGAAAACTAATGGAATGCTACAGGGAGCAGAAACGGGATTTGCATATAGTTTTTATTGATTTGGAGAAGGCGTATGACAAGGTTCCTCGATAACTCCTATGGATGTATTTAGAGGCAAAGGGCATTCCTATGACCTATATCAGAGTAATTAGGGATATGTATGAAGGAGCATTGACTAGGGTAAGGACAATAGGAGGCAACACGGAAGTGTTTTCTATTGGTATTTGACTACACTAAGGCTCGACCTTAAGCCTTTTTTTGTTCACATTAGTGTTAGATGAACTAAACAAACATATTTAAGGAGACGTACCTTGATGTATGTTATTTGCTGACGATATTATCCTAGTAGATGGGACCAAGAAGGGGTTCAATTTCAATTTAGAATACTGGAGAAAAACGTTAGAATCGAAAGGTTTTAGAATGAGCAGGTCCAAGACAGAATATTTAGAATGTAACTTTTTTGGGAAGACAGATGGGACAGGAGGAGGCGGTAGTAATTGGTACCGACATCATACCACAGAAATCGAGTTTTAAATACCTTAGGTCAATCATTCAGAGGGATTCGATGCCGATATAGTACATCGTATTAGATCTGGGTGGGTCAAATGGCGGAGTGCATCAGGTGTTTTATGTGATAAAATAATTCCTTTAAAAGTCAAAAGGATGTTTTATAAAATGGTGATTCGGCCAACTATGTTATATGCGGCAAAGTGTTGGCCTACTAAACATAGACATACAAGACAGCTGTTGGTAGCAGAAATGGGTATGCTTAGGTGGATGTGTGAATTTACCAAAAGAGATAGGGTCTGGAATCATATGGTGAGAGACAGGCTACAAGTGGCTAGTATTGATGATAAGTTGAGACAGACCAAGATGAGGTGGTTTGGGCATGTGAGCAGGAGGCTTTCAGACAGGGGTAATCATGGTAGGGTAAGCTGCCCGTTCATAAATAACCTAAACCTGAACCTGAATATCAAATTCGGCAATTTCATGAACCTGAACCTGAACCTAAAAAGCCTATAGGATCGGTTAACCTACTTTCAGGTTCAATTCTCAAGGTAACCAGAACCCATTCATATCAATATATATGACAAAAAATTATAAAAATAATTGGTGAAAACAAATACAAATTATTCATAAAATTATGCATATAAAATCTATTTAAATATTAATCCAATATATTAAACCCAAGCAAAGTAAAAATAAGCCAAACAATGTCTTATAAAAGATCCATACTAGAAAAAAAGAGATAATTCATTAAACAATTATTCTTCGAATTGGATGGTAGGGTGATCCACTTTTATACATGAAGCCACATATGTAGAAAATAAAGAATAAAAAGAGTTAGACTCTTTATTTCTTTTTAATTGAAAAAAGAATTTTTTATTTATTTGTATATTAAAACAAGGTAAAGTAAATTAGATT
>JANIJH010000009.1:13462939-13479868 GCA_024520975.1 Erythroxylum areolatum | reverse complement strand
AATCCAGTCAATCCATGCTCACGATAAAATGCCGGGAAACATCATGAATGCATGTGCCTACAAGTGCATGTGCCAATGAATAAATGCATATGCAAGAAATCTGTTCCTCTATAATTAGAGGCCAATGACATGCTCAATCAGTGAATGCAATGAAACCTATCAGTCTGTCCCAATTTACCAGAATGCCCTTGCTAACAGTAACAGGATGTTACAGATTAAATGAATAAGGTCATATGTTATGCACTACATCATTTACATGAAATTTTGAAATTCAAAATGTTTTGTTTTCAAAACTGTCAAGTCCTAGTCGTGGATAAATAAACATGCTTAGAAGAGTCTGCAACTGCTTCTGTAACTTGACACTAAGGTGTCCCCTGATTATTGACACTACGGTATCCCCTGATTATCGATACTACAATGTCCCCTGATTTAGAGACATTAGTCTCTTTTGTTTCAGATACCAATCATAGTACCTTTTGTTATGTCCCTTTACCCACTTCTGTAAAAAAGATTAGCAGTCTAACTTGTTTTGTGTTTTGATATATGTTCAATTATGATATAAGCTAAGTTCAGTTCTGATACAACTAAATTCTGTTATGATATAATCAAATTCTGTTTTGGCATAATCAAGTTTTGTTCTGATACCTTAAAGTTCTATTTTGATATTATGGTATTCTGTTCGGATATTTGTAAGTTTTGTTTTGAAGCAGGTATATCATGTTTTGATATGTTATATTTCGTTCTGATGCAAATAATGTTGGATTGTTCTCTAATTTGAACAATAAAGGTTGTATGTGATTTGCCATAATTCAATGCATATGAATGTTAGATGACTATTAGAAACAATTGTCAGATTTTATCTTATTTAATTATTCCCCACTAATCTATATATTTAGCACGATAGTTTTGCCTCCATATATGTTATGATAAGAAGATTTGAGACTGAGACAAAGACAATCGCAAAGGCTAAGAAGAATATGTTATGTTTTGGAAGTTGTTTTGTTTTGAAAGATGTATATTTGAGTTTTTGAGTTGTATCTGACAATATGAGACAGTTTGTATTATATTTGAGTTTTTGAGTTGTATCTGACAATATGAGACAGTTTGTATTTTGTTTAATGGTTTGTAATAACCTTATTACTGGATGGATTATGTTTAAGGCATGTATTTTGATAAGTTCATTATATATGATGTACATTATGGTTTGTTTACAACAACATTTAATGATATGTAATGTATGTTTACTATGTAAGGAATATTTGGTATGTTTTGGATTGTTTCAGTTTTGTTTTGTGTGACACTTGCATATCCTCCTATGGAGTATACGGGGGGTTACACTTTTCTTACAGTTTTATAATCTAGTCAAAATAGCTCCAAATCTCTTTGAACTTGTCCGAATTCATTATTTTTTGCTTTAAATAAGTGAATTATGAAATGTAGATGAAATATGAACGAGTTAAGTACCATACATAATAACAACACTCAAATAAACAAGTAAAATGTACTTAATATAAATATAAATATAAATATATGAACAATTTAACATTTAATAGTAATTCATTAAATTAAAGTAAACTGAATATAGCAAAATCCTTCAAGGTTTCACCTAAATCTAATTAATTTATTAATTATTTAATGTTTATATTTATTATATATTTTATTTCTTATTCAATGATACATAATTATCGATATATCTTGTTAAGTTTGTGAATAGTAATTTGATAACCATTATTTATATTAACTAGCTATACCATGCATTTGCGAAAACAAACAATTAGTGCCTTGATTTTGTAAATTACAGTGGCCTAATTCTCAATTTCATTTTCAGTAGTTATCTAGAAGTGAACAAAACAATGTTTACTTCTGCATTCTATCTCAAAAGTTATCTTTACGTGGAGATAAGACTGTATATTATTAAATTTTTTCAGACTTCGCAACTCGTTGGTAAAGATATTTTCTTTGATTCATTCTCTCATCCAAATGTACCAAAAGACCATTCTGGATCGTGGAAGTTTACGAGAAAAAGTGGAGACCAAAACCCGAAGATCCAACAATTTTTTGGGGTCTGAAACAAATTTGCAGTGGACCCAAATCTCAGAAACCAAACTAAGAGCCTCTCAGGTAATTTATGCAAAATGGAAGCCCGTTCTATTTTGTAGCCTTCCTCTTCGTACTTCTAAGGTTTATTGTTAAAACCTTTTAAACCCTAGTGACAGAAATGGCTGTACGTCCCAGTGCCAAGCGCTCTCTCCAAGTTTTACTGTATTCCAGATTTGGTGGTGGGTTGAATTTTTCTTCATGGACACACATATCTACCGCTTCCAGTTCCCATTTTGCAAAGACCAATCCGAGTCTGGATTCAGCTTTTGGGATTGTATCACGGAGATTTAGTGCGCAAGTTCCTGCAGCTGCGGACCAAATGAATATGATAAAACAGTTGAGAGAACGAACCAGCGCTCCAATTAAAGACGTCAAGGCTGCTCTCATTGAATGCAATTGGGATATTGGTAGTCTTGTACAATGAACTGAACCTTTCCAGTTAACATCATTTGGTCTATTTTTATTGACTGTTTTCTGGATTGTGGTTTTGTGGCATTACGAGTAGAGGCTGCACAGAAAGATTTGAGGAAACGAGGGAAGGTCTTGGCGTCGAAGAAGTCTGGTCGAACTGCTACTGAGGGGTTGCTTGCTTTGGCGCAGGGCCAAGGGAAAGCTGCTGTCATTGAACTCAATTGTGAGACTGACTTTGTTGCCCGGAATGATATATTTCAGCATTTGGTTAGTGGTCGCTGACTTTATTTTTTCAGTTACACAATTCAGTAAGCAGGTTTGTTAGGAATTGTGATTCAGCATTTGCTGGTTCTAGTTTGATCTTTGATTTCTTATATCAATTTAATTTTTCTTCTCTTGCAGGCTTTGTCTTTGGCCAAGCAAGCTTTGCTGGTTCAAAGTACTTGTCAACAGGTTTCGGGGGTCCATTCTATTGGACCTGAGATTTTGGAGGTGAGATCGAGACTTTTCAACCTTATTGCTATTAGATTCTAATTGTTATTGACTTATTATATCGTGTGGACTTAATCAGTCACAATATAGTGCTTTGTTTGTTAAAATGATTAAGCATGCTTTCAGGGTCACACCTGACTTTCATTCTCTTTTGCAAGATGACAATGGCCTTAGAACATCACCCGATTAAGCATAATACATGCATATGATGTTTGGCGTTAGGCTGCATTTGTTATGTTATTTATTGAGCAGAATTTATGATTTGACTGTGAGGATTTGAACTTTGGTTAAGGCCAAATGAATTGCCTTCTTGCATGTTGTTGCTGAAATTTAATTGTATGTGGAAATGTGCAAACATGAGAAGATTTAATGGCATAGCAAGCTCTCTCCTGCTTTGAAATGACTTATAAGGGAACAAGAATTAGGTTTTTAAAGTTAGTGGCTTTGACACTATTAAATAGAAGGTCTCCTAGTGAAGTTTTTATGCTGATCTGTGTATTGGAACCAGGACTCAAAGTTAAACCTTGAACATCCCAAAATAAATGGGGAAACAACCGTTCAAAATGCAATTACAGAAGTGGCTGCAATCATGGGAGAGAATGTAAAACTCAGAAGGGCATTTGTGATGACTACACGTTCACCTAGTGTTCTGTCTACCTACCTCCATACAAGTCCTCAGCCAGGTAGAATCTTTTGATACTACCTGTGTTCTCTTTTGTCAAAGACCTCTATTATATATGTATTCTCTATTAAATACTTCCTAACAAGTCGAAAGCCCTTGGCTAACTGAGTTTTATGTGGATATCCCATAAAAGAAACTACCGTCTTGCATTAAAAAGGAGAATTTGGGGCAAAATCTTGCTTGGTTTGTCAGTTGAGTTAATGAATGTTTATGTGCTTGTAGGCTTGGGTCGTATTGCTGGACTTCTCTCTCTTGAAATAGAGGATGGGGATTCTCATTTGGAAGCTCTCCAACATGTGGGATCAGAGTTGGCAATGCATGTCGTGGCAGCCAAGCCATTATTCTTGACCAAGCAACATGTTTCATCTGAAGTGTTAGAGAGTGAACGTGAAATCTTCAAGTCGCAGGTAAATAGATTCTTATTTACGGTTCTGTTAGTTGCTTTAGTTATGTTAAATATTGAGCATTAATGTCAATTAATTCTAGTCTTCATTACAGGGATTATAATTCCTTGATCATAGGGATTACATATCCTAAATTAATCTTGTAAATATGTATATATATAGCCTTATTACTGTACAGTGAATACATCAAGAAATACAAACCTCTTTCTATCTTAGAAGTTAAAAATGGGAAGTTAGGATATGGTAGTTTCCTGCTAATATTTGTGCCTGTTCTTCGGTCATGGAGATCCATTTATTTTGTATGACATTTTTATACATTAATTTTGGTCCCCACATTTGTTTCAACCTTTACCTTCTTTGAAAGATGGACTTGTAGATTATGTATTCTAGGACGTAAGCATCACTTACATTTCTATCAGGATGGTATTTGTCTGGTCAGTAAAGATGTAAGATTGCAGGCCAAGAAGAATATGAATTTTCTCTGATAAAGCAACAACTATAGTTGAACATTGGACCCCAGATGCGTTATAAAGATGGGACACTTTTCAAATGTTTAACTATTTTGAAAATACATTCTTATGCACAATTTCTTCTGACATGCTATTCATTTCTACAAGCAATAACTGATTATTCATTGAGTTCTACCTTTATAAATTACCCTAGTCTATGAATCCATGAGAATTTGCATCCTGTTTCACAAAAGTAGATTTTTATTCAGTTTTGTGGTTGACTATTGCTTCTAGTATAAACAAATTGAAGATGCATGTTAATGATTATGCCTGTTGCTTAGGAAAACTGATGGAGATAACAATAAATGGTTTAGTTTCCAAATGTCATGGTTATACCTGATTCTCATTTCCCGATTGTTCTTTCATCTTTGTTTTGGTTCAAATATCAGTTGTTGGCTTAGAGTTGTGAATGAATGTTGGGGGTGTGACATATGTCTATATTGATATTTTTTTGAAGTGTACTATGTTGTTAATCATTCTGTTTTGCCACTGGAAACTAGTAACTAAAGCTGTTTTAGGCAGAAAGTACAGGAAAATCACAGATGGCAATAGAGAAAATGATTGAAGGTCGCCTGCGTAAATATTATGAGGAAGTTGTTCTTATGGAGCAAAAGTTCATCATCAACGATGCAATAAGTGTCGGGGTATGCCATGGTCACCTAACCTCTCCCTCTCTGTACATATGTACCTATATGTGTGCACATGTGTGCATTATTGTCCATTATCCATTTGTGTTCTGAATGTGAGCATTGTGAAACTAATGTCTCTCTCTCTCTGCCGTACAGACACTGTTAAACAATCTATCCAAGGAAGTGGGCATGGCAGTGAAGATAGGAAGCTTTTTCAGGATGGAAGTAGGAGAAGGAATGCAGAGGTAGAGAGAGTGCCATTCTCATACTCTTGAGCAAAGCTAACAGATAGACTAGGGATGAGTCTTTATGATGTCTTGTTCAAATGCAACGTGCATGCATCTGATATAACTTTAGAACAAGATCAAGATAGTGGAAAGGGGTATCTGCGTCTTTAACATTTGCTTAAATTTATCAAGGCCACTTGAAGCTGTTTGAGCTAACTTGATCACTTCTCCTGACGAGTATATTTGTGACGTTAATGAAATTTGCGCCAAGGTCCAAAGCAATCTTGGAGTTTTATCCTAATTATTCACGTACTGAGAAATTTTCCGTGTACCTTAACTTTGGGCAAAAATTCAAAGCACCAAAATGACTTACTACTTTTCCTGCTACAAGATTAAATTTTCTCTTATTATATTTGCTACAGTAACATGTTACTATCTTTCATACTAATCAATGGTGTTTGCAGGATTGAATCAAATGCAGACGAATCTGTTGCTCAGGCTGCTTGATCAGAGGCAGGATTAATACGTTAATGAGTGTGGACCTGTGTAAGATGCTTTTAAGTTAAGACCTCACATCTGCTTTGGTTTACATTAATAATGTTCTTAATGTCTTCTTCCAATTTAACTTATGGCCTCGGGATCAGTTGTAATAGAAAGTACGTTGCTAACAGTCCGTTTTGTGATTGTAATCGAATGAAAAATGCCGTATTCACATTTGGTTGATTTTTTTTATCACAATCTTTCTCCAGAATTAGACATTAAGTGGAAATGGGCTGAAGAAAGAAAGAGAAAAGAAAAGACTATCATACTCCTTAATATGCCATTTCTCACAAGAAATTACAATCAAGCTTTTCATAGGGTGGTTACATCGAGTAGCAGAGAAAAGGCGAGGCAAATGGTGGGGGTAAATGGACAAGCGTGAATTTTAATGAAACTTGAGGCTGGTCAATATGTTGTTATTGACAGGATCAGCCAAGTGATCCAAGAGGTTTTGGTAAGGTCCAACACCAGTTACAAGGGCCTGTGTAAAGTAGCCTAAGATTGCCAACATAGCCAATCGCCCATTCTTCACCTCCTTCAACTTCAAATCTTTCATGGACTTCTCATCTTTTCCAAAACCAAGAGGATTGAACAATGGTCCACCAGGATAGATGGGGTTTCCGGACCCTCCAAGGTACTTTTCAAGCCCCAAGAAATACTGCTTTCCCATTGACCCTGGTTTTGCCCAGTCCTGAAACCTCCTGTGCTCTGCGAATCCCATGAGTGCCATCTCAAACACAAATAGGGTGTATGGATCTGCCCAGTAATCGTATGTCCCTGCTGGTGGGATAACACCAGTTTTGAACCAGGGAAGGGCTGTTTCTGGTGGGATAAGACCTGCGTTTCCAAGAATTTCCGGAGCAATAGCACCTACAGCACCTAACATGGCATATCTTCCGTTGATGACCTCACCGTAGGCTAACCATTTTGGTTCGATAAAGCCTCCTGTGCCTTCTGGATCGGAGAGGCCAAGTGGATCAAATCCATAATCACCTGGAAGGCTGTGGGGGACGGGGAAAGATCCAAAACGAAACTCAATTAGCTGCCCCTTCACTTTACGTCAAAATTAGAGACAACTAATAAGATTGAAACCCTGGACCCCTGGTAATTGAGAAAGTGCTCCCAAGTCCTACCTACCTACCTCTCTGCCCTCTGGACAAGTCCGCGAAGGTGAACAAGAACAAACCATTTCACTTAATTCTTGGTTAGCACTAACTATGTCAGCGAAGTCCATGCAACATGCAAGAATTATACCATACATACCTTCCATCCAAGTAGGAAAGACTTTGTTTTGAAGCAAACCACAGTTGTCTGTCAGCTCCTTGCTGAAAATGTTTTAGTCCATCAGATTACAATCTGCATCTCGAACTGGGAAAAAGAAAAACAAATAATCGTGAGAGAGAAAATGGTACCTTCACGGGAGGAGTAGAAGTTGCCCTGACCACAAAGGAACCTTTTCTGGAGGATCCAAATGAAGACTGAGTTGGTCTTGCTCCTAGAATCTGTCTGGCACTTTCAACGGAAGAGGTGAGAGACGATGAAACAAGTGCTTGCGTTGCCATTTCTTTTTAGGTTCTGACTCTATGCTGTGGAACTAATGGCAATGCACGAGTATGATTATGATTATGAACAAAAACAAAAAGGCAAGGCAACGAAAGCCAAGCCACCACTTGTTGGCTTGAAATCTCGGCTGATACAGTTTTAGATGAGGATAGGATCTGGCTGTCCAACTGCCAATTCCCACGTGGCTGGCTTCATTCACTGGATAAAGGATATTGCAATTTTGATTTGCCACATGTCTGGCCAGTCGTCGCCATTTGAAGACCTTAGAAAATCTGTGTTTACAAGACAATATCTGATCTGGTGGACACAAATCAGTGTTAGAACTTGTATGGTTTTGAAGAAACAGTACGAATTTCCATCATCTTCACCCGTCTTGTGGGCTTTTTCTACTGAATCTGGCTTAGTTGACATAATATGTAACATTACCGTATGGCATTCGCTCATTTACCAAATCCTCAGAGAAAGGGAAACATCATTGCGCTGTGAAAATACATAACTAAACATTTTATTCTGTAACATTTACAATGTTCGAGTGTTTTCATACAATAACGCGTGCTATTTTCTGAAACAAGTTCCTGGTAACAAAACATGACATTGCATTAAGATTAACAAATTCTCAACTTCATAACAACATCCGACACTTCCACTTTCTAAGGTCTACACCTAAATGAGGGGTTCGTGTCATGTCAAATGTCATTCAATCCTTGTGCATCTTCACCACCTCGTAAACGGCTGAAAAGTCCAGGTCTCCCAATCCCATGCTCCTAGCCTTCTTGAAAGCCTGCAACAAAATTTAGACGTTTTAAGTGGATAGTGGTTGCTTCCTGAAAATTGAAGCATCCATATTAGCATTAGAAACTGATTGCAGATTGATCACTAAGGCTAGACCTAATACTATAGACCATTTAATCAGGTTCAAATCTTGGAAGATGTACAGAGTGAGGAACTTTTACATATATATACGTCCATTTTGTTATACAAAAAACAATCGTTTCAGATTTTATTCCACTTTCACCTCCATGACGACCACAACTTCTCATTTAAGATAAGAGATTAAACTACTAATCCCAGTTTACCCATACAAGAATACTCCAGATGGTAATTCCCACCATCAGATGTTCACATCCATATACATCTGTAGACATAAACATAACCCATATCCGATTAGATAACTATCTTAAGAAGAACCAATTAAATACTACCATTTAGCCTCAAGCCACTATTTTCTTAACGGAAGACCGTATCTTCACACTCAGTCATATCTAGTGCAGTTTAATTTCAGAAATAGACCATTTATAGAATCTGTAATAAACCATCCTCTGATGTCAAATTAAAAGATAATTAAAGTTAACTTAAAGAAGAGTATAACCTCATTTGCAGCAGCTGCAACTGGCATTGAAACAGCATTCTGATCCCCAAGGGCAAGAGCCAATCTCATGTCTTTTTGCTGATGTTTCAGAGGAAATGCAGGAGTGTGATTACTCTTGAGCATATTTGGTCCTTTTCCCCTGAACATTGGATTAGCAATTCCACCCAGATCCTGCCCAACCGAAGCTCAAAGAAGTCAACCCCTAATCCAACATAAGTAGAAATGAAACTCGTTCTTGTTATCTTACCAACACATCAAGAAGATCGTGAGGGTTGAGCCCACTACCTTCCGCCAGTACCAGTCCTTCTGAGAATGCATTCATCATACTGCACATCATAATTTACATGCAGCAACATGAACACATTGAAACTTTTAGGGAAAAGTAAGGGTATTATGTCATGCACGGAAAGGTGAGATAGATATTCTCCAAGTGTAAAATTGACATTTCACTAATTTTCCTCTACCAATTCACATCTTGTAGCAAGTTGTTCACATGTAGAGGTAAAAAAAGGAAAAGAAATGCTTTCAAGTAACAACATCTGACAGTCCAATATTTTGTTGGAACAAGTAAAAATGACTTCTTAAATGGAACATTGATTTCAAAATAAAGCATTTAAAGGTAAAAACTATTTATTAATATAAATTCTAGGGACCTTTATTACCTGAAAATGCACAAATGAAACCTTAAGCAAATACTATAATTTCTATCGCTTTCAAAGTATTAGTATCCATCCTAATCAATTGCCATGCTTGTTTTCATGTTTTTTACAATAACTCATCACTAGTAGCTCATAGTTTGTTATTCTTAATCACTTCCTTTTATGTTGGAGAAATCATTGTTTTCTTTGTTATAATTATGGAATCTGTCATACAAAATACCAAAATATTATCAGCAACGCAACCCAGTCAGTGTAAAGCACATTATTCACTTACTAGAACAAAGATTAGGACAATTGCCATAACTATTACCAAATTCTTAACCTGCAGCAAGCAGCAGGTGCATGAAACCTAAATGGAAAAGTTTTATCACAGCGACAGAATGCACGTAATGAACTCTTTAACTTGACATCTAAACTTAGCAGTGGATATACTTCCCAAGAATGACTCGCATGCCTAGCACTTGTAACATTTAACGTTTTGGTATATTTATTGCCTATGCAGATGATATTCAAACAAAAACTTTTACCTGCCCATTATCATATTGACCACAAGTTTCATTCTTGCTCCATTTCCAATCTGCCCCAAGAAGAAAGATTTTTTCCCCATGACATCAAAAGCTTTACTTGCTTCTTCGTAAAGAGCCTGACATTTGTGTTGGTGAGAAGAAGCCTTGAGCAACAAATTTGCATCTTGCGTACAACTTGACAAGAGAAGAGAGCAAGAGACAGATAACTCATTGATCAATTCATCGGTTTACCTTATCCCCAGCAGCAAGGATTACCAGCTGACCAGCTTCTGCAGGCTGCTTGCTACCAGAAACGGGTGCCTCTAGGAAGGAACCCCCCTTTGACGTGATTGCCTGAAAACATCAACTGCAAATCGTGATGATTTTATAAATGAACATAAGAAAATAAGACTCAGATAACAACATAACAAGTTAAAAACCATTAGTCTTTTGGAATTTCAGAGGCCGACTAGATAGCTCCAACGGTCTTAAAACCGTTCATCTAATAGTGATGACACCCTGTAACTAATCTCAACGTCATAAGCCATTTTTGCAACTGTCAGACCATGAAGCTGAGTGGTAATGAGGTCGTCCTGGCAACAAACTGAGTACGAAGGGCTTTTTACTAGTGTTATCCCCACAAAGTAGTGCACACCTCAATGAGCTGCTAGCTTCCGGAGAGAGGTGCAGTGTCTGCATACTTACCACTTTCCAAAGTTTGACCTCAGACCAAACATTTTTGCTCACACAACGAATGCCAACAACATGAATAGAGACCAGTGCCTTCGACTTTTAGAGTTGACACTTGGAGTCTAGCTCAATCAGAAAATCGTATTTCTTTTTTTTATTATTATTACTGTTTTACTCCTGCGCTATCGCGGTAGACTCCCAACATAAAGAGGTTATAGAATCATCTTCACGTTAATATAACAACTTGAAGATCGGAAATTAATAGAATAAGAAATAACCTCATGGATTTTAGTAGAAGTCTCAGGATCAACAGTTGACATGTCAATGTAGCCTTTTCCATTACCAATTTCTTCGAGTACACCATTTTTGTCAAAAACAACCTAGAGCAAACAGTGAAATAAGGACTTAACTGAGAGCCAAACTAGGGTACCATAACGGAACAAAGGGAGTACACAAGACCGGTTAAAGCATACACACCGAAAGAGCGGAGGGAGGATCAGCCAACATTGCAATTGTAAACTTGCATTTCTTTACCACTGCTGCTGGGGTTTCTCCGATTGAGGCACCAAGCTCAACTAGTTCATCACACTGCAAATTTACAGCACCAGTCAGAACTTGATACCTATCCAGGTTAAATATCTGCCATTTAACTGGACAAATCAATAGTCTTACGTCCGATTTGACGTGTGGTAATCATACTAAGATGGTTTCATCACAAAAACTGAATCTTGTTTCACCTTAATAAGGAAAACTAATGATCTTGGACTCATAAATCCAAAAGCATAGGCCTAAGATAAGGGAAAGGGCACTTATGATTTAGAAGCCGCAGATGAAATGAAAGTAGAAACCTTGGAGAGTGTCCTGTTCCAGACAGTGACTTTGAAGCCGCTCTTAATCAAGTTCATGGACATGGCCTTGCCCATTATCCCAAGCCCCAAGAAGCCGACCTCCATTTCCATCTTGCTGTATCAGGATCCCTTTGTTCCTCTGTCTCTCTCTCTCTCTCTCTCTCTCTATAAGAAACGAACAATTGGAGATTAACAAACGAGTATGGATAAAAAGAAAGTAAAGAACGTCATTGTCTGTGCAGCATAATGATTTAGGTACGCATTAAACTATATTCCATTAAAGTTAAAGGTTGTTTTCAATTTCATGTCACTTTGGTCGCAGCGGTTGATTGTTTGTCCATGGGATATTGTTTAGAATATCGTATCGGCCGAACCGATCGCCGGCGAAAAAATTAGTATTGAATAAAAAAGTTTTAATTGGTACTGGTCAATAAATAGAATATCGGTCGTCAGAATTGTAAATTTTTAAAAATTTAGGACTGAACTGAAAAAATTTAGAATTTTGTCTGAATAAAATAATAATTTAAAATTATTTTGAAGGATTATTTTTAATTTTATAACTTTATAAAAATTTTAAAAACGGTAGTCGTTTCGTTTGACTGATATGAATAACATATTATACTAATATTAACTTCCGTATGGCGTCATAAAGAAAGTGTTTTGAGGTTTAGTACGACCTCCACTTTTGTGGGAGCCGTGAATCTGACCTCAGCCTTTATATCTTCAATTCCTTCCTTCGCATTTCCCATACCATATCCATACCCACGCGCATTTCACTGTTATCAACGTGTCCTCTCCCTCAAGACGGGCCTCAAATCTGCTGTGCCCTATATTTGGATAAGTCCTAACCATCCATTACAATAAGTTGGATGGTTGGGAGGCACATGGGGCACAGCAGACTGAGAACAGTGAATCTACTCTCCTCGAGACGAGCCCATATTCAGTTTGTTTTCTCATTCGAAATTTTAATTAAAAAATATATACACTACATCATTTAGTATAATACAAAAACTAAGAGAATCTTCTTTATAGTTTACTATAACAAAACAAATGAAAATATAAGAGAGAAAGAGAAGTTTAGAACATAATTGAAATAGATATTTTATTTTTTAAACTCTATTTGAATATAAAAAAATTATAAGAGAATAAATAAATGGTTGGTTATTAGCGTAGTGAATAATAAATGAGTGATGTATTGTCATAGAAAAGAATTTAGTTTTTTATCTAAATAATATAAATAAAATAATAATTCAATTAAATTATTTCTCAGTTATTTTATTTTTAAGGATTTGAACATGAAAACATGTTTGATTAAGGGTCACAACTTAAATTATATAATTTAGTAGAGATGGCCAAATGATTCATAACTTTAAGGTCAGCATGTCTAAATTGATGGAAATTTGGGTCAAATTTATCTTTTTAAAATTTAGGAGTTTTGGACTAGTCTCCAACTCACTCGACCTAAAACTAGATTATAAATATAATTCACCATAGTTTGAGGAAGAAGTTTTCATGTTGTATGTCAGTATTGTCTTATTGTTTTCATAGGTTGGATTATAGATCTTTAGTGATAAAAACATTAAAGAGGGGTCATCATCGATCAAATCTTTGATAAGTCGAGTTAAGTTGAGAGTTGAATGATTTAGGCTTCAAGCTATCCAAAACTCAGTTAGTGTCAGAATCAAGTGATATAAGTTAGATTCAATTAGGATTCGGGTCAAATTAATCTGTCTATAGGAGGATTCGACTAAACCTGAGCAACCATATGATTGACCCAGCCCAATCTATGGTTAACACTGTGACTAAGCATCCTTTTTATCATTAATCTCATTTGCTATATCTTCTCAATTATAAAATTAATGTATTGATCACTTCTTTCATTCAACTTAAAAGAAAATTTTGACTAGTACGCAAATTTATCTTTATCAACTCATATTAATCAAATATATAACTCTTAATTTAATTATATATATATATATATATATATATATGGCAATTTAAAATGCATTGAATTTAAAAAAACAATTTTATGTTGAAACATAAGGTAAAATGTAAGGTCAATCTTATAAATTCGATTTCTCTTTATCGTATATTTCCTTTTTTTTATTATGATAATTTCTCAAATCACATCTTCAACCTTAAATATATAGTATTTTTTGAATGTATTCCCTATATAAAACCAAGTCTAATTCAAATTTAAGCATCATCAACCAAATCCTCTTTTTGAAGTCTCTTTTTATATTTCTAAATAAACACTTCAATCAAATAAAACTTCAATCAATGATGGTCGTGACTCTATTGTCAACTTTCTCTTTAACATTCTTACCTCAAATCTAACCACCATTCCAAATTTAATAAGTACTCTAGAAGTAGTCTTTACTTCATCTCCTTTCAAGGTTGCCTTTTAATATACTTTAACATAGGTAAGTGGCTCACTCTCTTCATATCACACTTATTTTATACTTAATGTCACGTTCTCACTCATATTAGATAACAGTTACACTAACTCTAACCTCTTAAAATCAACACTTTCCTTACACATTAGTTGGTTTAATCATCATGTATGATCACTAGTTCCTAAAGTGACGCCCATGAATCAAAAAATATTTTTCAACTCATTAGTCATTAACCTTCTCTCTTATAAACTAAATCTATCTTATTTATCCAAGCTAATAAGTACCCTTATAGACTTGATTTCATGAATGAAGGATTTATAACTCTCTAGAAATATGACACTTAGTGTCTCATCCCCTCCCACACAAAAGTTTTCCAATCAATTCTCTCTTAAAGATATTGACCAACTTGGCTACCTCCTAACTATTGAAACCACTCAAATCATCTAATAATTTAGTATTATCTCAACAATAGTTCATCCTTAATCTCTTAAAATACACTCAAATGCTAAAATATAAAGAGGTTAGCATCCCAGTCTCTCTGTCTATAATATTTAAGATAGATGATGACTCTTATAATCGTTATTCAAGAAAGTATTGATAAGTAATTGTCTCTCTTCATCATCTCTCACTTGTAAGAATAGATATTAGCTATGTTGTCAACAAGTTAGTTGAATTTCTATACAAACCAACCTTTAATCATTATCTTACTGCCAAAAAGTCTGTGGACATTTAAAGGGAATATCTCATTTTAGTTAATTGCACCGAAACTTTTGCCTTTCAAACCTTTTTCACTTAGTTCTTACTTTTTAAAAATTATAATATATCCTCTAAGGTTTTTTGTTTACTTGTACTGCAGAAATCATTCTTTGTTAGGATTTTAAAGAAGAATAGATAAACAACATCTTGTAGTTTTATTAGGAGTTATACGGTACAACATCTGTCAAGTTGTATAATGTAAAATATGATGTCTTATAGTTTGGGAGACATCCATATATAGATGACATCATGACTTTAGAAGAAGAAAATCAAGGCCATGTGTTACATGGCAGAACTATGGCAGGTGTGCCACATAACTCCTAAGATCAAACCATAATAATATTTAGAGTAGTTTACTTGTTTTCTAATTTTATCTTTCATATATTTTGTACTTAGTTAAGTGTCTTGAAAATAGATTCACATCTCTCTCTATGCACACTTCAAATCAATTAGTTAATTCGCTTACTAATACACACACACAGAATTGAAAGATTGAAAAGTTCGGATTCATAGAAAGAAGAAGAGGATAGATTCAAAATTAACTAAAATTAAATTCGATACGCAAGGTTTCAAATTTACCTACTAGACCTCACAAGGAACTTGTCTCGAGCAACCCAGATAACGAGTAAAGAACAAACCAAGAAAGTTGTTTAGGATTAAAATCACGTTACAATCTGATTCAGTTGATAAATGATGTTTAATTCCTAAGTTGAAAAGAACAAGAGGGGTTTCTCCTCTCAAAATGATCAGTGACACATGAGAAAATAATCTGATCAAAAGTTATCTTTCCTGAACCCCAAAGAGGGTATATATACCTAGGCTAAATAATAAAAGACTTGGGCTAAATAATACATAAAATCCTAAAATAAATATAACTTAAAACAAGTCCAAAATAGAATAATAAAAAAATGCTAGGTCTGGTCTAACGCACTCCTAAGTCTGATCAATGGTGCACCCTCCTATTGGGCTTAAGTGATGATGCGTAGCCCAATACAATGGTCTTTAAGTCCCAAGTGAGTCCAATCCAAAGATTTGAGATAAATGAATCAATTTGGGCTGTGATTCAGATAACTATCCTCCAATAGGCTTGGTGCACTTCATCCTCACCACAAATTGGTCCACATGTGCATAGAGAGCCTCTTTGAGTCTCTCGATCTTAGCTCTAGACATAGGTCTAACTAGAATGACAAGCTTGCCCTCGTGACGCACATCATCTTTATGGTAATCCTTACTCTTGCTCACATTAGGCCGAATCTTCTTGAGGAGGGAGGGACTTATGTAAGCCGGAGTAAGGATCACCATAGAGATGGCATGCGTGGCAGGGGCAAGCTTGTCAGTAAATTTGAAACCCTATATATCGGATTTAATTTTAGTTAATTTTGAATATATCCTCTTCTTCTTTCCTTGAATCCAAACTTTTCAATCTTTCAATTCTGTGTGTGTGCATTATTTGGTATCAGAGAATTAGTGTAGAGGAGAATTCATATTCAACTCTATCAGAATTCAAGAAACCGCCGCCTATCACCATCCAATTATTGTCGTTTTATCAATTCCTGTGTGAATTAGCTTTTGGCCTAGGGTTTCAATATTTCTTCTTGTTCTTATTGTGGCTAGGTTTTCAATTATTCTTCTTAGTTTTTTTGTTGAAACTTTCGACCTATATTAAAAATAGTCCAAAAAATAGTCTGAAAATTTCAAAAAAATGTTCAAAAAACGTTTGAAAAAGTTCAAAAAATATGAAAAAGTATAGAAACACCTTTTTTTTGTTTCATCATACTCGTACTTGCTAGTTAGTTTGAAATTTTCACATCTTTTTTATTCTTTTGATCAGTTGAAAATTAGTTCTGAGTGGTGAGTTGAATTTCAGAGGGGATTTGTTAAGTCAAGATGACTTTACTGATTTGTAATTTTGAAGTATAACAAAAAATGAGATCAAATAAAAAGACAATCAAAGCAAACGCATACAGACGGAAGACACAGACGAAGTCGAATTCACATACAAACGAAGTTGAATTCAGACACAGACGAAGTTGAATTCAGACACAGACGAAGTGGAATTCAGATACAGACAAAGTCGAATTCAGATACAGACAAAGTCGAATTCAGATACAGACGGAGTCAAATTCAGACACAGACGAAGTTGAATTC
>JANIJH010000009.1:13439235-13451797 GCA_024520975.1 Erythroxylum areolatum | reverse complement strand
GATGACTTAGTATAGACTTTTGTATCAGTTTCCTTTTTGAGTTTTGTTTAGGGGACTGATAGACTTGTCTATATTTCAGATGGATGATTTGTTTCGAGAATGATATTATGATTTTTTCAAAATTTAGTGATTTTGATATTGTGGTTTTATAATTTCGATGCCATGTGGATTTTTTTCGGTTTGCTCAGTAATGCACTTTTATCGTGGGTTACGTGTTGGAGCGACCTGCGGGCGTCCCGATGTGTACCCTACGGTAAGGGGGCGCTACAAAAAGTGAGGAGGATTCAGGTAGTGAGAACAAAAAAAGTGAAGAGAGAAAAGAAGCCTAAAAGAAAAATAAGTTTTGCCTAATGGTGAGTGACTGCACAAATGAGAAAAAGAAAGTGGGATGTGCAGGAGAGAAGAGCCCAGAAAGAGAAAAGAAGAAAGAAAAGAAAGAGAGAAAAGTGAGCTTGTTTGCTAAAGGAAAATACTTGAGGAGAGTAACTGGAGAGAAGAGAGCACTGGTAGTGGTAAGATATAGAGTGTGTTTAGTTTCTAACACTAACCTTCTTGAAGCTTTGCCTAGTATTTTTGCTTCTCTTTTATAGGATTATTTAGGTGTCTTTCCTGAGGAGATGCCCAAGGGACTGCCACCCTTGAGAGGCATGGTGTACTAGATTGATTTTATGCTTGGACCTCAAATTCCAAACCACTCAGCTTATAGGAGTAATCCTAAGGAGACAAAGGAGCTTCAAAAGTAGGTGGATTAGTTACTAGAAAAGGGACATGTGAGTGAAAGCTTGAGCTCGTGTATGGTGCTTGCGTTGCTGGTGCCTAAGAAAGATGAAAATTGGAGAATGTATGTAGACTACAGAGCTATTAACAAAATCACTATAAAGTATTACCACCCTATCCTTAGGTTAGATGATATGCTTGATGAATTGTATGGTGCATGTATCTTTATAAAAATTGACTTGAAAAGTAAATACCACCAAATTAGAATGAAACCAGGAGATGAATGAAAAACTGCTTTCAAAAGTAAATATGGGTTGTATGAGTGGTTAGTTATGCCATTAGGTTTAACTAATGCACCTAGAGCACTTTTTTGAGGTTGATGAGCCATGTGTTGCGTGTATTCCTTAGAAAATTCGTGGTTGTTTACTTTGATAACATTTTGATACATAGCACTAATCTTGATAAGCATGTCATGCACGTGAGATGTGTTTTGGATGTACTGAGATAAGAGAAACTGTATGCGAACCTTAAGAAGTATACTTTTTACATTAATAGGCTTGTATTCTTGGGGTTTGTAGTCAGTTCTAGGGGAGTTGAGGTTGATGAGGAGAAGATGAAGGCTATCCAGGAATGGTAAATGCCTAAGAGTGCTAGTAAGATGAGGAGTTTTTATGGACTTGCTAGTTTCTATATGAGGTTTGTGAAAGATTTCTCTACCATTGCTGCTCCTTTGATTGAAATAGTCAAGAAGGAGAAAGGGTTTACATGGGGTGAGGAATAAGAGCATGTGTTTAATTTGTTGAAAGAAAATTTGTGTTCTGCACCTATTCTGTGTTTACCTAACTTTGAGAAAGCTTTTGAGGTTGAATGTGATACTTCTGGTATTGGTATAGGTGTTATGCTTTTGCAGGAAAACGAACTAGTAGCTTATTTTAGTGAAAAAATGAGTGGTGCACAACTCAATTATCCGACCTATGACAAGGAGCTTTACGTTGTGGTGAGACTATTAGAGGTCTGGCAACGTTACCTTCAACCCATAAATTTTGTCATTCGGACAGATCATGAGTCCCTAAAGCACTTGAAGGGACAGGGCAAGCCGAGCAAGAGACATACCACTTGGGTAGAGTTTTTGGAGACATTTTCATATGTGCAACATTATAAGCAAGGGAAGTAAACTGCGGTAGCTAATGCTTTATCTAGGAGGTATTCCTTAATTTCTACTCTTAGTTCTAAATTATTAGGATTTGAACAGCTTAAGGACATGTATACTTCTAATGATGATTTTGCTAATGTGTATGTTGCTTGTAGGCATGTTGCATTCTATAAATTTTATAGGCATGATGGATACTTATATCGTGGTAATCAACTGTGTGTGCCTACTTGTTCTTTATGTGCTTCGTTTATACACAAGGCCCATAGTGGCGGATTGATGAGTCATTTTGGGGTTGCTAAGACATTGGATATTTTGTATAAACATTTCTATTGACCTGGTATGCGTACGGATGTTGAGCGTGTATACGCCAAATGCATTGCATGTAGATAGGCAAAATCTGCTGTTAAACCCCATAGATTGTATACTCCTTTACCTGTGCCTACTGAACCTTGGGTTGATATTTCTGTAGATTTTATTTTAGGACTGCCTAGAACAAAGAAGTGGTATGATAACATCTTTGTTGTTGTTGATCGATTTAGTAAGGTGGCATATTTCATTGCATGCCATAAGATTGATGATGTTGTGTATATTGCTGATTTATTCTTTAGGGATATTGTTAGATTGCATGGTATTATTAGGTCTATTGTTTCAGATAGAGATGTTAAATTTTTTAGCCTTTTTTGACGCGTTCTATAGGAAAAGATGGGTACTAAATTGCTTTATTCTATTACTTGTCATGCACAAACAGACAGACAGATTGAGATTGTTAATAGAACCTTAGGTATCTTGTTGCATGTTGTAGTTGGTAAAAATTTGAAAACTTGGGGTGATTGTTTATCATTTATTGAGTTTGCATATAATAGATGTGTGCATTCCACCTTAGGTTATTCACCTTTTAAGCTTGTATATGATTTTATTCCTTTGACTGTCTTGGATTTGGTGTCTTTACCCTTGCATGAGTTGTCTAGTACAGATGACAAGAGGAAAGCTAAGATGGTTAGGGACTTACATGCGAAGGTGAGATAGTACATTGAGCATAGAAACAGGGTGTATGCGAAGTAAGCCAACAAGGGGAGAAAGTTAGTGACTTTTCAACATGGTGATTGGGTTTGGGGGCATCTGAGGAAGGAATGATTTCCTGCCTAAAGGAAGTCCAAGTTAGATCCTTGGGATGATAGTCCATTTTAGGTGTTGGAACGAATCAATGACAATGTCTACAAGATTGATGTGCCAGGTGAGTACAATGTTTCTGCTACCTTTAATATTGCTGACCTTTCTCCTTTTAATATGGATTCAGATTCAAAGATGAATCTTCTTGAGGAGGGAGGGACTGATGTGAGAAGGAGTAAGGATCAACATGGAGATGACGTGCATGATTGGGCAAGCTTGTCATTCCAATTAGACTTATGCCCAGAGCTAGGATCGAGAGACTCAAGGCGGCTTTCTATGCTCATGTGGGCCAATTTGTGGAGAGGATGAAATGCACCAGGCTTATTAGAGGAGAGCTATCTGAATCACAACCCAAATTAATTCATTTATCTCAAATCCTTGGATTGGACTCACTTGGAACTTGAAGACCATTGTATTGGGTAGCACATCATCACTTAAGCCCAATAGAAGAGGTGCACCAAAGATCAGACTTGGGAATGCGTTGAACCAGGCCGAGGCGTGTTTTTTTATTATTCTATTTTGGACTTATTTTAAGTTATATTTATTTTAGGCTCCTATGTATTATTTAGTTCAAGTCTTTTATTATTTGACCTAGGTATAAATACCCTCTTTAGGGTTAGGGAAAGACAACTTTTGATCATATTATTTTCTCATATGCTGCTGACCATATTGAGAGGAGAAGCACCTATTGTTTTTTTCAACTTAGGAATTAAATATCATTTATCAACTGAATCAGATTGTGGCGTGATTTTGATCCTAACCAACTTTCTTGGTTTGTTCTTTACCCATTATCTAGGTTGTTCAAGACAAGTTCTTCATGAGGTCTAGTAGGTAAATTTGAAACCCTACATATCAAATTTAATTTTAGTTAATTTCGAATCTATCCTCTTCTTCTTTCCATGAATCCGAACTTTTCAATCTTTCAATTATGTGTGTGTGCGTTACTAATTCTCTCACTGTAGTAGTTCCTTTTTCATTACTTCAATTTTAGTTTGCTTACATTGTTCTTGCATTTACGTGAATATGATAAAATATTATGTTGCCTTATAATTAAAAACCTTTGACATTATTTTGTAGTTATAAAATGTCGTTGAAACTAACTAATTTCCGGCTATAAATCTTCCCAAATCTAGTTGACTCATGTTCTATTTTACAGCTAGATTTATGTATTATGATAAGTTGGATCAGAGGACAAGTTTCCTTATTCACATACTATATATATGGTTCTCTTTTAATGATAAGTTCATAAAACAAGTTTCCATGAATCAATCGGTGTCTAATATGTTTCTATTATTGTCTCTAATAGAGTGATGTATTGTTTTAATATTGTATATGTGAAGAGAAAAATTAAGGATTTATGGTACAATGCTAGGAAACATATGCAAATTTACGTTATTAGAAGTAGAGTTTTGCACTAGAGCAAGAACCCTAGCAAAGCACAATGACACAAACAATGTCTAGGACCTAAATCCTATGTAAAGCATATCACACATCTTAAGCATGTTTTAGTTACATGAAGTCAAACTTTAAGTTCTGCATCCACTAAGTTTATAAATGATGGTTGGCTAAGCGATTAGAATTACAATTACTTGACATGCTAGAGAATAACAGAAAAACAAATAATTGACAGATAATGGTGGACCAGGACCACTAAGTAAAACCAAAAACCAATCAGTGGCATATATTCTACCTAGCATTGTGTGGATTAGGAATACAAGACTCCCTCTTCCAGCTTGCTGTTCAACTCTGCTTCTGGTCCTCTTTACAAGTAAAGAAAAAGGAAGACGACAAAAGACAAAATATTGAAAAAGTAAGAGATTTATTGTCTACATTTCTTAAATGAATATGGTGGTTCATAAACTGGCAACACAAGGTCGAGGGGGAGGTGGATCCATGGGAGTTTCCGGCTTCGCACCATCACCTGCATACTTGAGTAGATATGCCAAACGCAGGACCACCTTCTACAATCTCCATACGGTATGTAGACCCTCTGTCATTCGTGTATGGCTCAGAACATTTCATATTGGAGCCTTGTCCGAATTGTTACAGCAGTAATGCAAATGAGGTTTTTAATACCATATATGTAAAGAGCAGATGAGGTTTCAAAGATCAAACTCCGTTTGGAACTCTTTTACAAGAGATGAATGATTTTGTTTTCTGTGTCATTAATAGGGGAAATCATAGTCTAACTGGAATTGAAGTATTACTGATAGTAAAAAGAAAGACAGCTTCTGCTAATCTTTCGTTTTTAAGGGCACATGCTTTCGGGTGAGACCGGTTTCTCAGAATGGGAAGATGGAAAATCTTACTTCTTGCTACTTAATCCCTTCTCTTTTTATTTCATTCCATTGCATATGGTTTCTGCTACTGCAATCATGCCCAGCAGATGGTTAGCGATTCCATGACATTGAGAAGATGTATAAGCTGCTCTGCCGTGCAAGAATCATCTAGTTTCGCAGGTATGTGACCTTCCAATCACTATGTTTTGTTTGCATAAAGCATCAACCTACATTGACTATTTGATTCATTAGTCGCTGCTGAGAATGAGAAAAAGGAAGTGAAAGCAGTTGAAACAAAAGAACCCGTCAGGCCCAAACCAGCAGCAAAAGCTCCTCCAAAGCCACTTCCTCGGTTGATGGATGAGGACGTTCTTCCTTCACTTAAAACAGCCCTTGAAGCTGAAGAAGATATTACAGAACTTGACCTGTCTTTCCAAGATAACAGAGTCAGGCTACCCCCATTTTCCTCATTGATTACCTATATTGGTTTCATCAAGTCCCATTAATTAGCTTTTCCTTTGGAACTAATGTATCAGTTGGAAGGCTCATTTCTGAAGAAGGGCAAGCCTTACTCCTTTTGGGCTTTCTTTCCTAATGGAGTTCTCACAGGTAACTACATATTAAAGCCATAAGTATATACATACATACATACACACATGTACAAGCTAAAAGAACAGCTTAGCATCATCATTCATCGGTTGTTGTGGTTGGACAGGTCCTAAAGGCTTTTCTTTATCGTCATATGGCTCAGAGGTAAGCACTGTGGAGCCTTTTCTGATCGATGAAAAGAAAATTACTGGGAAGCATATTGTATTCTGGGTGCGTAAGAGGTTAGCCGCTCAAGGGATCATTCCCGTCTGGGACAAAAAGACATGACTTGCAGCCCGTATATGTAGTTTCTCAAATTCATTGCATATCATGTAAGATATATACAATCATCCATTAGTTATATCCCATTTTTCTTCTATAATCTTATAAAGAAGTAAACTTTTTAACTATTTAACCAAAGGATTCAATAAGCTGAGTGTCATCTCTTCCACTCTTCTGGTCCCAATATTTGAGAATTCTTCACCTAAAATTTACTGATATATCATCATATAAATAAAATAAAATAAATAAGCAAATAAGAAAAAGGACTGTGTGCTATAAATTATGATTGTAGCACATCTTCTTCCTCCACAAGGATCATTCCTAATATTTTATAAGCTTAAACTAAAGTAAAAAAATGACCTTTATTTTGCCTCTTTTTGTTCTTTATGAGTGTGAAGAGTAGGCCATTGTAAAGAACAAAATGAGGCAAAATAGGGATAAGTGTAAAACCCTAAACCTTTCCTTTCACTGAATAAAAATTTTTATTTTCGGTGAATAGTATTTTCGGATAAATAGTAAATTTTTGTGGGACCAAGCTTCGAAATAATAAAAATATCTAGAATAAGTTTTAAAGTTAAATGATAATGAAACGAATCAAAAATAAGTCCGATAGGATGGATTTCTGGAGTTTCGAAAGTTTAAGACTAAAATGTCCTTTTTGGAAAGTAATGAGTATTAATGATTTTAATCCTATTTGAAAATTTTTAAAGCATCCAATCAATAAGTATTGACCCTAATTAGAAAATTTCATGGTCAATTTGATGATAAGGCAATTGGGGAATTTTTTCTATGACATAGTTCAATTAGTTGGTGAATTAAACTCCTTAAAAGGGCATTTTGGTCTTTTTGTGTATAATTGTAAAACCCCAAACCTTTCCTTTCACTGAATATTTTTTTTAATTTTTGGATGAATAGTGAATTTTTGTGGGACTCAACCTCAAAATAATGAAAAATATCTGTAATAAGTTTTAAAGTTAAATGATAATGAAACAGATAAAAAATAAGTTCGATTGGATGGATTCCAGGAGTTCCGAAAATTTAGGATTAAATGCCCTTTTTAGAAAGTAATGGGTAATTTTTAAAGTATCCAATTAATAAGTATTGACTCTAATCAGAAAACTTTGTGGTCAATTTGATAATAAGACGATTGCGGAATATTTTTGGAAAGTAGTTCGATTAGTAGTGAATTAAACTCATTAAAGAGGCATTTTGGTCTTTTTGTGTATAATGGTATGAGTGGATTAGTAAGTCACACCTAATGACCAATTAAAGGCTTTCTTAAGGATTAAGCATCATTTATTAAATGAATAATTAGTCATTATAGACAACCATTAAGACATTGACATGTGTAAAGCATTAAGTATAAAAAGATAAAGCAAGACTTTTGGCTTCATTTGAACATAACTGTGAGTGTTTGAGAGAATAAACGTGAGAAAGTAAAAACAAAAGTGAAAAGAAGAGAAGCAAGGTTGAAGGTCGTTTAAGGAGAGAAGAGGGCTTCCATTATTGATGGTTTTGATGCAGATTTAAAGAAACCTTGATCAAACCTAAGTTTTCATTATTTACCCAAAATATTTGAGAAAGAAAGTGGTAAGTTTTCTTAACCTAAATTTATGGTTTTTATGCTTTGTTTTAAGTGAGAAGGATGTGTTTAAGATCAATAGTTTCATGGTTTTATTTTCTTGTTTCTTTACATAAAATTGATTGAATATAATAAGAGAGGAACATGTAGTAGAATTCTGTCTTAGGTTAGTTTGAATTAGTCTCATTGTTTTAGCCATAAATTAGCCTACAAACCTCCAAATTGAGTGATTTAAATTGGAGATGAAAGCTAAGGCATAGTACTAAAAATCTCTAAAATAAACCTAGACCAAATTCTGGATGAATGATATCTAAGTTTGAGATTGAAAATGGTAACCTGATATTGTCTCTGTGTTAAAACAGATTGTAATATTTGGTATATTTTTCATGATTTAAAAGTTTAAATGGCATTATTTTTAATGATATGGAAACTAGAGACTTATTGGAACAAATGTCTAGAAGACCTCAAAGCTTAATTTGAACGTTTGCTATGTGAAAAGTAAGGAACAAATGGAGGTATGGATTCTAGACATAGGTCATAACCATAACTCATCATGCATGATCATGATATGGTAAATTAAATTGAGTGAGATAGTGTTTTGAAGAAATTGATAAGTTAAAATGCATAAAATATGGTTTTAAGTGACTTTGGAAGTTAGAATTGAAAATGTAGAACAATATGTTATCTTACGGTAGTAAACGGAAACACGATTAGCGTACGTGTTACGTGATTAAATACTAATCTCGAATTCAGTTAAACTGAATTTATAATGTTAATGTCTTATTTTCGAATTTAGAAATAAATGTCTAAGCAAAATGCGCTTGTGTAGATCAAGGAAATGCACAAAACGCGTGAGTGTATTTGGCGATAAAGTTGCTTAATGGTGAGTGCATTTTAAAGGTATTTTATGAAAATGATTTCTATTATATGGTGAAGTGAATATGGATTATGAGTCTTATGTGAATGGTGTTTATAAGTGAATATTGCTAGTACAATTTTATGTTTTTCGCAATATACGAATTGAAGTTTGAAAATTAAACCTTATATGATTTGATTTTATATTGAGATGATATTATTGGTTGATAAAAAGGAAATGGTTTTTTAGCCTATGATATACTAATAGGTTTTATACATATTGTTATACCGATGTATAATGATTATCTTAGTACAGGTAAGAGATATAGAACTAACTCCATAACTAGTGGTTAACCAGTTGCAGGTAAGCGAAGTAGAACCAATTTTCTAACTATCGGTATATAGCGGTTAACCTAGTACGGGCAAACGATATAAAAGTAGCTCTGTAACTAGTGGTTGATCAGTTGCAGATAAGTGATCCAAAACAAGCTCCGTAACTACTATTGTATAGTAGTTATCCTAGTGCGAGTAAGCGATGTAGAACCAACTCCGTAACTAGTGGGTAATAATCGCAGGTAAGCGATGCAGAACTAGCTCTGTGACGTTATGCCTCAAGGTACCAATGACAAAGAAGTCAGTGATAGGCTATGTCATGAAGAAATTTATGACATTTTTAATGCCGCCACTATTTATTTGGAAAACGATTTGAGAAACTTGATTTCTGGAAGTATATATGTTTCATATTAAATATTGAATTATACGTATTGAGATAAATTTGTTTTAGGAAGATTTAAATAGTTAAATATGATTTGAATAAAAATTCTAGCATTCACTGAGTTCGTTTAGCTCACACTCTCTTTTCTACAGGTCAAGAGTGAGACCTAGATAAGTACCTTTCCTGCCCTTGCCCAGAACTAGGCCTTTCCTAGTAGTTATCATATAAAATAATGTCATACAGAAGTTTTAAAATAAATAATATATAAATGTAACACGTACAATAAACTATATTGCACATTACCTTATACCTATCTTGGATAGATATCAATTGATTTGTCTAAGCCAACGAACTCATGCACTCACAAATTTATCTTTGGATAATACATTCTAGATAACAAAACAGTGCGTGCTCCATTCTAGCCCAAATCATTCGTTGTACATTGTATGTACATGCATAATCACAGTCATTTTAAGGCCTTAAATCACCTAACTAATGAAAAATCACTCATTCAACATACTATACATGTATATGAGACATTAAACTATAAGAATCCATGTGTAGTATAATTCAAAGTAATTATTGGTATTCTCTAACACCCTAAATTACATGTCATATGCTTGTTAATAATTCATGCAAACCATATTGTGTGAAATTGATATCTTACTTGTAAAGTTAATAGGGTACTTTCAAAGTTAGATCTATATTATTAGTTCAGTCCAATTATCAATTATTAATAATTTGAAAATGATTTTAGTTATAAATATAAATATAAATTGACTAATTAAACTATCATTAATGGGATGGGAATGAATTAATAAATTTACATTATTAAGCAGAAAATGTAAAAATATAAAAACTTGTAAACTAAATATGAATGAATCAAAGGTTATTACTAAAAATTTAAAAAGCACAACAAAATTTGTAAGTCATTTCTAAGTTAGTACCTAAAATAGTTCACCGAAAATTATTGCTCTTTTTAAAGTATAGAGACAAAAGATGTGACTACACTTGTGCATTATAAAGGAAATTTTGAGGGTGGTCCATTTGAGAGATACTCTATGGGTATGAATTGATATGGTACAAGTAACAAATTCTATCCTAAGGATATTGTAGATGAAGTGAAACTTTATAACGGTGAGGATGACAACGAAGCTTTGTATTATAGTATATCGGTAAAAACTTTAAAGGAGGGCATGAGAGACCAAGGTATAGGCCATCAGATCCTTGATGAAGTGGTTCATTACTAATATATTTAAAGATATCATTGAAATTTAACCTATTAGTTTATATGATATGAATACTATTTTTGTTAAATAGTATGCCATAGATGTGATAATGGTAAGTTGTGAGATTATGATAAAGATTTAGTCTTGGCAGCATAAAAGATAAAAGTTGAAACATCTTTTTTTCACTATAATAACACTAGTTTTTGAGAAACTTCATATAGCTTTTGAGTTTTTTTTTTAAAAAGCAAAATGGATGATTATAAAAGGATATTGGGGCTAGATAAGGTTTTTAAAAAATAAATCTTAATGGGGTTTTGTTAGTTGATAGTAGTAAAGATACTAAAAATCAAAATATTTCCTATTTATTGTGCCGCTTTTTAGTTCATAACACTTGTGAAACTTGACTTAAAGATGAGAGTGGTTGGGCTACTATTAGTGATTTACAAAAGGTAAGCAATCTTCTTATATATACTTTTTTTTTTATTTTGTTAGTTCACAACTTAATTTAGTAGTAGTAATAAGCTTTTGGTTTATTGTTGGTTGATGCTTTCTATGTTTATAATAAATTATTGTTAAAAACCACAAGTGCACGACATAGTTGTAGCTAGCACATAAAAGTACGAGTTGATTCTACGAGGATCATAAGTATTATTAATTGCCCCTTTTCTATTATCTAATTGTTGATTTAGATTGCGGATTCAATTAAAATTTAAACTAAACAAATGAACTAAGATTTAAACAAAAATGAACACAAAACAAGGATAGTACTAAGAAAAATCAATGTTAAACAATAGTGTCTAGGTAATGAATTCCCTTAAGAATCTTTAAATATTAACCCTTTTTCATACAATTGTATTACTGATTATTGAATCATAAAAATTCCTATCTTATGTTAATATCTTTCTCAAGACTATTAACAACTAATCTATCAGTTGATTAATAGAAATCTTTCTAGTTAAAACCCTAGGACTGCATTATCGATTTGTGAATTTCACTATTAGGTTTGATCCTAGTTTAGAGGATTTATGTTGGCCTATCTCTAAGTTTGCATATAACTCCTTTTAATTGTGGTAGATCTATCTATATAAAAGGATTTCTTAATCCTAATCATATGAAATCAAGTCGTGAATTAATATTCTAGTTATATTAAATCAAGAATAAAACACATAATTGAATCGCAATAAATCAATCAATACAATTGCATTAAATAAAAGATCAAATCGTATTGTTACCACAACTTAGGATTCATTAAACCTAGGCACTAAACAAATATAGTTCCCACTCATAGAAAACAAAACCAAAGATAAACATGTAGAAGAACTAATAGAAAACAAAGAAATTGTAATTCTAAATCTCCCTTTTTCTTTTAACGGATCTTTTCACAAAACTAGAATGGATGTTGTTATCTCTCGGATCTTTTGACATATTTTTCTTGTTTTCCTCAACCTCTGATTAGAATTTTTCACCTCTCTGTGTTCTTTACAACTTAAAAACTCTCTAAAACTCAGCTCCTCGTATTTGCCTATGCTCACGTCCTTTTATAGTAAAAACTAGGATTTTTGGGATATACACAAATCCACATACATGAACGTTGAGTGACTGTGCATTCTAGAAATACCTAAATTTGCAATTTTACACGAGAACAAAGGGACTTACATGGGAAATATACACAATCGTATATATCAATATACACGGGTGTGTAACTTCACTCGGCCAAAAACAATATTTTTCAAATCTCACATATTTATAGAGACTTACACAGTTATTATACATGATTGTGTAGGTCCAAGTTGCTTCAAATCTTCTTACCATCCCACGATTTCATCCAAACATCCATCCTTTATTAACCTCAACCTGTCCATCCACACTCTAAATCATCATATCATATTGATCAAATTAACATACAATTAGATTCTGTAGGAAAATCCCGGTGTGTGCATCACATGCACACGGTGCGGAAAACAAAAATTTTTGTTCCGGGACCTTCCCGAA
>JANIJH010000009.1:13395982-13420439 GCA_024520975.1 Erythroxylum areolatum | reverse complement strand
CATATATACATATACTTATACATATACATATACATATATACATATACATATACATATACATATATACATATACATATACATATATATATATATGGACTACTAAACATTAAAAAGGAAGTCTCATTTCTAGACCATATTATTTATCCCCTCTCATAAAAAAATATTAAACTTAATAATATATATATTAGGTTTTCGTATAGACAAGATGAATATGTTGGACCTCAATGACACATAAGAGGTGAGTGAATTATGTGTATTAACTTTTTATCCTATTTAAAAAATAACAAATAAATTGTTTATTCAAATGAATGACCATGAAAATTCATATATGGTAATCATAAAGTAATTACATTAATAATTAAAGAGAGTAAGGAAAGAGAGATAAAAACTTGATTTATAATAGTTCAACTAAATAATCCTTAGTCTATGTCCATTTCTTAAAGTTCAACTGGAATTGCATATCTTCGTACTTCAATGGATAAAGAGAAACCTTCCATACAACATCTGCTTTTCACAATGAAGAGTAACCCTTTACAAATCTTGTTAAAAGTCAAGACGAACCCTCACAATATGTATCTCTAGCAATTTCACCAATTGCAATAATTACGCAATATATAACTCGTAAAAGTAGCATTAATCTATCATTTTGGCACATTAGTTGACCAATATGATCGTAAACTCATGGTACATGTTATAAAAAGATATTGATTGAGTATATTGCCATAATGGTTGGCTAGTTTATATAAAACTCTAATGCTAGTCACCTAAATTCCCATATTGGTATATCAAATATCCTAAAATAAGTTTTCAAAATTTTTTCAATTCTTTCAAAGATCAAAGAACCCTCCTTTGACAAAAACATTTTTAAAAACTTATTCCCAAAATTTTCGAAAGTATTTTGATTCATCAAGAGGATTGTTTGAAAATCTTCTCAAATTTTCTCTTGATTATGATAAAGTATATGTAATGTTCCCTAAGTAAAAAAGAACATGCAATGATTAAGTCCCTAGATATTGAAATGACAAAGATAATGTTACAAAAGGGATTATAATAATTTGCTTATATCTTGATATATTTGATTCCTCTTTATTCTTGATTTTTTAGTTGAATTCCTTTAAAACTCTCCTAAGTTGCATATATGCTTCACTTTGCTCATTTTCTTTATCCTTTGATTGCTCAATTGTGTCAATTAACTCTTTTGCTCACTTTATCTTTATATTAAACTTGATATTTTACATATTAACTTACTATTATCTCCAAGGATAAAAACAAGTAGTATAATGTCTTATTATTATCGAAATCATAAGTTGGAACATCACTTGGTTCAACAATCTTCCATTTTTAAATGAAAAATATTTTTTGATATTATGAAAAATAAAATATATTTAGTAAGCTCCTCTTATATTAAAGTAATATGTAATACATGTTCCCCTTTAATTTATTCATCATAAATGATCAAGTTTCGATATCACATTCTCTTCCCCTTCTGTCAAAATTAAAGAAGATATATAATTTATAAATTTATAAGCATAAAAAATGCAAAATAATTAACTTTCGTCTCCCCCTTTTCAAAACCTCTCCACATGGCCAAAGAGTACAAGCAAAGTACTTTTCAATAAATAAGCAAATTTCAAGTAGCTCCTGTACCAATTTAAAGGTCAATGTATATTTCTCCCTAAAGATAAATGTAACAATACTTTCTACCCCTAAAAATATATGACAAGTCAATATGCTTAAATTTAGCATTATGAAAGCAAGTTTATACCTTTTTTTTTCTTTCTCACTTGGTTTAATAATTGGTATTTTGATACCAACTTCCTTATTTGGCTTATATAAGGGCTCTTGGTGAATTTTCTTTTGAAATCAATTATTAGAGATATAATTTTTATTTCTTATTTGAAGATTTGTAGTCCTTTTTTTAAAGCTAGTATTATGTTATTTTAATTTTTATTATTACTTTATTCAAAGATTTTTTTATCTTTTATGTTTATTTGACTTTTGCATAATGTCTTCATGTCACATTTACATGTAAGTCTATCAGAAACAACCTCTCTACTTAAGTGGGGGTAAGACTGTGTACTATCAAGCCTCCTCAGACCTCGAATTGATGTAAGATTCAACTGGGTGTTAATGATGATGATGATGATTTGATATCAAGGCAGGTCATACCAATTATTGATATTCATTTGACATTATTTGATATTGACTTCCAAGAAAAATAAATCAATATTTTCTTGATAACCCTATAAACTTAAGTCCTTAGAGCCATTAGGCTTGGTAATTAAGCTCGAGTCTGATCCGGTCTAGCTCGAAGTCAACAAGTTTGTCCTAGTTTGGTTAGGTTTTGGAAAGGGCTCAAACTTAAAAAAAAAAATAGGTTTCGAGCCAAACTTTAGTTTGAGTTGCCTAGCTCCAAGCCTAAAATTTTTAGGGAAAATAATGTTGATTTCTAAATTTTAAATTAAAAAATAATCGAGTCCACTCAACCTCAAGTCATGTACCTCGAGTTTGATCAGGCTTCAGGCCTACCTGACGCATCACTACTTAAAATTTAATTCTTATATCATTTTTATCTCTATAGGTATGTTACTCACTACAAAAATAACATTTCAAATGATAGAAATTGAAATTTCTATTGACATGTGACAAATATCTAAAAGAGTATAGCTTACATGCATTTTTAGGTTTTGGTGGGTGATATGGGTAATCTAATTCTCTTTTGGATATGTGGTTCTCCTTATATGATGAAAAGGCCTTACTTATGAATTGGAGAATAATATACTTGTTTGATAGAAATATGAATTATATTGAATGAGAACAATATCATGTCTTTATTTTTATAATAAAACCTATCATGATTGTAAGCTTGTTTCATACTATTTTCATGATAAACAGACCTTTATGAATGAGAAGAATGTCACATATTCTTTTGGGATGCCATGAATGAGAAGAACGTTGCATATTCTTTTGGGATGTCATTGCATTACGTCTGTTTTTGCTTTTAATGTTATACCTTTTAAGTTTAGAATATGACATATATACAAAGAATTTTCATTTTTCTTAGGACCTAAAAAAAATAGATAAGTGTATGATTTTTGTACATATTTAGGAGATTAACGTGCTCATATAATAATTTAGGAATAAGTTCATCATGTAAATACTTTCCCCTTACGAAATTTGTGTTGGCATTGGATGATGCAATTTCATAAGAAAATCAATTATATGCATATAATTTAGATCTTTTAGGTTCTAGGCGTACTATTAAATTTTTCACTACACATAGTGAACATTTAACAGGGACTTATAGTGAACATTTAACAGGGACTTTTTGAGGTTATTGTTCTCCTTCTTTAATTTCTCATTTTCATTCAACAAATCATGATCAATTTTATTATAAACAACTACACACTTAGAATCTATCATGTGATATGTATCACATTTTAATTTCTTATTCTCAATTAAGTATGTATCTAAAAGTTGACCCTATTTATACTTGAAAGATAATGAGTATATATCTAAAAGTTGACCCTATTTATACTTGAAAGATACTGTAGTTTCTTTGTTCTCAAAGTCATTATTCTAGGCATCCAACAAGTTCTTCATAAGAAAAACTATCATTATTATCACACAATCATTATCATTAAGGGAATTTGAGCTAGATGATACCTCATTATTATTTGTCATAAACACGTGATCCATCATATTATTCAATTATTTAGTTTTAGAATCACTTGTATAATCCCATACGATCTTTATTGCTATGTTTTCCCTTTGATTCTTCTTCTTTTTACTCTATTCTTGATTATCAATCTCATTAAGAGTAATATTAATATTATTAACATCAATATCACTATGAAAATCGTTAACATATGTAAGAGTAAATGTGCTCCAAATTTTCATGAGCATTTGAAAGTATTAAAACTTTAGATAATGCATTTCTATCTAATATGAAAAATACAAAATGTGTATTGTTGTCATTCCTACCTTATTCATTATTTTCTAAAATCTCCCATTACTTAAAATCTTTTACCATTAGAAAGATTATCATTCTAGTTTTGTAAACAAGTAATCATTTCCATTGAATAATAGATCAATATTAATAACTTGGTCCTCTTGGCTAAAAAAGTGATGAAAGTTATGCTATAATAATATTACTCAAATTTGGTTAGAAGTCTATATGTAATGAATGAGACTTGCTTTGATACTAATTATTGGCCTTAAGATGTCACACAAGAGGGGATGAATTTTGTATGTTTACCTTTTTACTTTATTTGAAACCTAAAGAATGAATTGTCTATTCTAATGATAATTTTGGTGAATTCATATACAATAATCATAAAGCAATCACATAGTAACTAAAGAGAATAAAGTGAGACAAAATCAAATATCTAATCATTTACATTTAGGCATACTATACCATAATCAAGAGAAATTTTGAGAAGGTTCTAAAAATTAAAAAAAAAATTAAAGAGCTGTTGAAATTATTTTAAATCAAGTTTTTGTTAAAATACTTTGATATTTTAAAGAACTTAAGAAATTTTGAAAGAACTTTTTCAAGAAGTTTGGTAGATCAAAACGGGAATTTAGACAACTAACGTTAGGTTATGGATAGACTGATTGAGTAGGATGATAGTGTAGTCGCTAATGTCTTTTGATAATATGCAACTTATTGGTCGACCAGTGCTACCTTTTATTAGTCATTGTAATTATTAGCTTTTGTTTTTAAAAACTATTCAATTTTGTTTCTAATAACTATTTTTTATTATTGCATAAAATATAGTACATATGAGTTTTAGGAATAATGATGGGTGTATTAAACAGCTTAAGACAAGTCTCCTGAGATTTAAACATGTTATAGCAACTTGTCAGAACACCAACACTGCACTTCGCAGGTAAGCTTCATCCTCATCTCCAATAAGTATTCTCATTAAACTTGCAGATAACAAAAGCAAACACCATATTTAAAACACAAGTAGAATTATTATTGGGATACACACATACACATGTGCAATGGACTATATGGACAACCAGGTCAAGCGTTAGCATCATTCATGGAGAGGTGACATGTCTGTAACATACTTGCCAATTCATCAGTAGGCAATTCTGTTACTGCAATTCAACTGCATATCATACCCAACATGCCGTTGTTGGCGAATAATCTTTCATTTCACATATGTAAACTTGTTTGTTAACATCGCCATAATTGCTTATTCTCCCTTGCCAAAACTGGATTGCTAAATTTACAATGACAGTTTATATGGTGTGGTGTGTTCTTCCACTGGAAAACGTTAAACCCCGTTCCACGTTTATGGTGTATTCATAAGAATTACCTATATTCAGTTCAATGCTGCAAATCTAATTGCTTAAACAGCATCGGTACAGCAACACACACAAAATATAAATTGCCAAAGTCGCCTTTCTGTACAACCATCCACTGCCTTCACCCTCTTGAATTCTGACCTACAACTGTGACACAATGATTTCCCTCATTACTGCAAAAATGATAAAACAGTAATTGTTTCGTGGACATCATTGGTGTGAAGATAACAATGATGAGTGAAATTGACATTCACATCACTATCTTTTCCTGGATGTAGCTTATTAAGGCTGTCTGTGCACGCCCCGGATCAACTTCAGTTCTGATGTTTACCCGAACTGTAATCAAGCATATGCACCTTCAAGTTTCAATGGGAGTTCAGTGGCAAGAATAGTGGAGAATTCAATACGCATAATAAGCAAACCATGCAATAAGTTGATCGTGCTAGAAGTCTACTGTTTAAACAAAATTCCTGATTCTTGAATGTGAGATAATCTCAAAACCTACCATCCATGCATTAAGTTGATCGTGCTAGAAGTCTACTGTTTAAACAAAATTCCTGATTCTTGAATGTGAGATAATCTCAAAACCTACCATTCAAATCAGTCAGTAAATTGTATTTTCAAGGCAAAAATGATGTATTAGGCACTCTTTATCATAACTACAAGGTAGCAACCACTGAACACTACTGTCAATTTTTCCCATGAAACAACTAAGAGTGTATTTCATTTAGATCTTTGGGAAAACGAAAAGCATCTATTACAATTTTAAATACTAGCTACGTCTGAGCTAGTTTAGGAAAACAAGAATTATTTAAATAGAAAAGCAAAGTCAGGACATATTTAAAATCACAGAATTGTACCTTTGGTCCTGTCTGTTTCTTTTGGCGTTGAACCTTCTCCAAATAGGGACAGATCAATTCATCCAATTTCAACAACCAGACAGCTAGTGCAGATGACGTTTGAGGCATAGATGGAAAGCATGTGACGATCTCTTCCATAAAAGTCCTAGAACCTTCAGCCGTGATGCACTTACACAACCAATCCTCATTCAATGCAGCAACAAAATCAGCAACAACCTAATATGTATTAAAATTGATATCACAAGCCTTAGAAATGTTTACAAGACTGACTAATAGATTGAAATACATAACTAACATCGGATACGAAACCTGTAATAGTTCTGTCAAAGATGAAGTGCGGCGAAGCCGTTTAACCCACAACCTATGAGCTGAGATTCTCCAAGCACCCACCAAGCCATCCTCAGGCATAGCTGACTGCATTTAACAGAAGAAATCATGAGATAAACATCACATTGTAAATTTACGGTGTAATATGTTCATCCACTACTAGAAAAGAAAATCTGCATCAGCTTGATATGAGAGAATCAAAACATATATAAAAAGTAAAGCAAAGAAGACCCTTATTTCCTTTTGTTTTGCTTTCAATTACTTTTGGCCAACCAAAAGATTATAATAATTGCAAATTGCTAGCATATAAACAATGGGTCAATATGCTCCCACAAGATCAGTGTCTTGCTAAGGCAAATGGCTCTTAGACTTGGCTCAAGGGTATCTAAGCAGGTTTGATTATCATATTTTGAAATATGCCAGAAGTCAAACTTCTAATGTGACTGGATGTCCTCAAAAGGGCATTCGAAAGGTGTCAAATAGGCTCCTAGTCAATCTAACCGCTTATCATGATAGGATATAATCCTGTATCTCTTCCATAAATACTTGAATTGAAGCACAAGAATGTTCACGGAAGAGCACGAGATGTGCAATTCAAACAAGAGAACAGAGAACTGAACAAACCTCAATTGCATGTACTGCCGCTTTCAGTGACTGCAATTGTGATGATAGAATTTTATGCTTCAGGAACATTCCACTATCTCCTTTTGTCCTACAAGTCGCTGAATGGATAGTGTATCGCTCTTCAAGATCAAAGTCTAGCTCAAATGTCATATGGCAAATTCTGCAGTGCTTTTCATCTCTCCAGAACAAATCATGACAGGTTTCACATCGGGTAAGCGACTCAAAATAAGACTTTTTGCTATATCTAACAGCATTTAGATTACAGTAAAAAGAATTCCATATCCAAGCATCAAACTCTTGGAGATGGCTCCAATTCCGGTTTTCTAGATCACCATTCTTCCCTGCTTCAAGAACAATTGCACCAAATTGGGGTAAAGAACTATTTGTTATCAAGCTCTGGTTTAGGCTGTTGTCTACATCAGACACTGGAGAAGAACTATCTTCTCTAACTATTTCCAATCCAGACTGGCTTGATAGAGTCAGGTTCCTGATTTCGGCATCATTTGAAATTACACGTGACATCTCTTTGCATAGGAAAAGTTCCCGCTTCTCCAGAGATTCAATAAGAAAAGCTTCCCGTTTTCCTCTGTCATCCAATACCGATAACAAGGAATGCAATGCCTGTAGTTTGAAAAAGCAAATGTAAGATCGCAGAAAATTAGTTTCTATAATCCAAAACAGGTTAAAAATTAAACAGGGATTCAAATTACAAGGGGTTACGAAAGTACCTCCTGGGTATCAATCACTTCCCAATGCCCATCTTCAGAAGATTCAAAATACACTCTCTTATGGCCAGGATCTTGTGCGTCACATGGACCCAAGAATAGCCAATACCTATTGTACCTACGGTCAGACCCTAGAAAGATGGATTGCATAGGGTGCAAATACACCTCAAAACCACTTCCATTTACATCTTTCTCTTTTCTAGGAAATTGGTCCTTTCCATCTAAAATTGACACAGAAGAATCAACTGGGAAGAACCCAGATGACCTCTGTATTTCTTTTGCATTGTTCGTCTGTCCAATGTAATCCCAGGATGGCCTAGGCAAATTATTCTGGTTTGAAGATGATCGCTTTATTTTAGCTCCAGAACCATAGTGATGTATGCGAGGGGCAGATTCTTCAGTGATTCTTGATGGGTCCTGACAATGATAACAAGAGGAGGAGAAAGGAAAAGGATCAAATATACAATTATCAAAACCTTCATCTAGAGGATAAAATTGAAAATAAACATATAAATATGGAGGCAATTGCATTGCACGATGCGCTAGGTGTAATCGAAAGTACAGTCTGGTCAAAATCCAAGCTATTGGGATAATCACAACAGAACACAATGCCATTATGCTTCTCCTTGGAAAATGCAACACAGGAAAAAGAATAGCACATTTAATCCATAGCTTATAACACTCAATGAATTAGATTTAAAATGAATTAATTCCAAACCTAGTTAGGGAAATCTAATTTGTTGAACTGACTTTCAGAGTTGGTAAAACCTAATCCCAGGTATCATACAATTAATTAAGGTTTAACCACATTCATGATAGGTGATTGATTTTCTTTTTATTTCATCGACCAACTAGAGACAATACTACCAAACCACCAGAAGTCATGTAATAGCCCCTTTCAAGCATCTGTTTCTTAGAAGAGATAAGCTTCAACACATCCAAAACCTAAACTCAGAAACATGATTTGTCACATTTCAGGATGTTCAAGCTCAGGATACATATGTTACCTCTCTTCTAATGCTAGATCCAGCACTGAGAAGGTCAATCAAAGCTACCAAAGCATTCAACTTTTCTTCAATGTTCAAATCGGAATATTCATCTTCCATAAGTCCCAACATCCACACCTCTCCTTGATGGCTCTCATCAATCTCATTGTAAACAATTAGTGAATTACTTTTACTTTTCTGATAATTATTTTGCTTTGATTTTCTTGCACTTGATGAATCATACTCAGAGTCACTGCTGTTACTTGTTCCATCATCATCAAAGTCATCATGGACACTTCCAGAGTCCATATCTGACTGATAACCACTGCTTGCTATAGAAGCATTGATGCGTAGACGATAAGTAGATGGTGATATTTTCTCAAATAAAGTAATATCACTTGAAAGAGTTGAGCATATAGATAGTTCTAGTCTGTCAGTTGTGCTGGCAAGATTCAACTCAGCAATCTTCAAAATAGATAATAAACATACATCAGTAAATCGATAAAAATCACCACTAGGTTGTAAAAATAGGAAGTAGGAACATTTCTCCTCCGTTTGGATTCTCTCTTCAGCATTAGAAACTTACTTGAGAAGACTTCGCTAGGTCAGAAACTGCCATCCCCCTATTTCCTTGCTCTGACAGGAGTCTAAACAATTCACCCTTCAAAGTTCTGGGACGGAGACCATACTTCAACATGAGGCTCATTTCCTATGAATTTAAATATGTTACATTGCTTCCACCGATCTTTTCCACAAGGATTCTTTAGAATTAGCAAGTTACAACTTTTAGATCATCATTTGTTGAATAAATCTAGAGAACTGAAAGAAGAAAATAAAATAAAGATACACTATTAACCTTGTTAATGCCTTCCCTACGAAGTGCACCTTGCTTTGAACCATAACCAGCTGCAACCAATATCTGACGGAGTATCTCTGACCATGTTAGAGGATTGAGAGAATTTTTCCAGAACTCCACAATGGATTTTTGATTTTCAACCTGTAAAAGGACAAATTAATAATCATAAAACTGCAAATTCAGGTGGCATGAAAACTAGGGTAAAAGTTGAAAAGCAAAACAAAAGAAACACACATTTCCACCTCAGCCCAACAAAAAGAAAAAGATGCAGACGATGAACAATCCACAAAGCGGAAGGAAATCAAGGAGCACTAAGTAGTTCATTTCCACATAAAATACATCTGCATTCATGTGTGCACAGCATCTGATTCCAAACAAGTATGTACCAGTCATATACCAACACTAGGAAATCACCTGGGTGTAAATTTCAAAAAGTAAATACACAGTAGCTTTAGGCTTCAAATCAATAAGGTGGCATAGTTCAATTATTTCCCAGTTTTCTAAACAGAAAAGGATGCATATGAACATAAAACTAAGTTTTCTCAGATTCTAGAAAAAATCTCTACTTCCTCAACAGGAAAAGCCCTACTATCAAGAGTGGTCATTTTGCATCGTTCATTTTATGTACTCACCGAGTGGAGTAGTGCAAGAAATTTGCAAGATATGCTTGAATGAGGCAAGAATTCACTACTCATCTCTGTTTCCACATTGCAGATAAGAAATTTAAGAAGGGCCACATGAATTTTTCCAAGCAACAAAGAATCCTGAAATGCATTTAAAGAAACATAAATCAACAGACAGGTTTGAGTTTGACTAACTGCAATAGATGCAAAAATATCAGTTAAATACAAGATAAGTACACAATCCGATATGAGGAATATACCTTCTCGTGGAATGCTTGAGCAAACTCATCAAGAGTGAAGGGACATATATCAATATTAACACAATATGTATAGAGAAAGTGGAATGCCTGGAAACAAAACGTCACATTTAGTTAGCAGCATATTTAACCACTGAAAGATATAAAATCTGTACAAAGAGAAGATAAAAAATCAAATAACTTGCTTCTAAAGCAAATTTAGGACCATACTGCAATGTTGAAATTGGCTACAACTCTACGGATTTGCCAAACATAAATCATGTGAGTAAATTGAACAGCGAGTGTTCCAATGATTAATAGATGGATTCGTGTAGGAAAAATAGGAGAAATATCAACTAGTAACTAAAACTTACATAAACTAGGAAATGGGCAGTTGAGTGTTGTTAGGCTCCTAGAAATTCAGATTTCAGGTCTACATTTCAACTTGGGACACTAGAATTTCAGATTTGGATATAGCTGGATTTCTAGGGTTTGATTGATAAAAATTTAGGCTATAATTTTAGGATTTAATATAGCTTGAATTTTAGGTCTGATATGAGTAGAATTTAGGATTTTGGTTGCTAGAAATTCAGGTTAAAAGTTCTGGAATTTAATGAGTTAAACAAAAGTTCTGGAATTTAATGAGGTAAACAAGTAATAAAGTGGGAAACTAGAGATCGCTCGTAGGGTCTAATAATTACTCTTAAAAAAAGCATCACACCTTTAATTAAAAGCTCTTTAAGTTTATAGAAAAAATTCTTATTATTGAAGGGTTGAATATACATAGATATAGAAACGTTGTTAGAATCCTTATTCTAATAGTAAAGGGATTCTTAATTAAAATAGCCAACACAAATTTGAGTCTTATTTTAATAAGAATTCTATAAGTTTAAATTTTAAACAACTAAGATAACATGTCTAACTTACGACTACTAATCTAATTAAGAAACCAAGCGTAAACTAAATTTTAACCCTTGTTTTTATTGTCACCTCAACTCCCCTCTTCATCCCACCAAATTAAAGCATGCGAGTGATTAATTTACCCTCTTTTATTTCTTTTATAAACTCTTAGTTCTTTTGCATCAATTGTTCCCACTTTGGCTGAAGTTGTCCTCAACATAAAATGCAACAAATACTAATCATATAAGCTCATATTCAACTTTTGAAATTCAAATTCTAAAACCCGACTGCTATTCAAAATTGATCTTCCTTTTCATTTGACACGAAACTGTAAATATCCACCAAATCTTATGGCTACAATCAGTTTATCAAGAACATCCTCTATCTCCTCTTTAAGATGAGAAATGGCTAAAATTCTCAAAGCTATAGAAGGATATTATGTATCACCATGACAACGATAAATAGTTAAGTTTACAACTTTAAAAATAGGTAAAATTCCCATGTCATTTCGTAATTTCAAAACATAAGCCTCAGTATCTATCTTCTTAAGGATCTTATAAGGTGCAGCACCTGTGAAAAAGATTTTTGTATTTTCCTTTTTTAAAAAGCTCTGGACACCATTGCCATATCCCTTCCGTTAAATTTCAACAATTGACGATGTTGATTACCAATGTTATTAATACGTCAAGTTACTGGTTGTTATCTTTCCTTGTACCTCATCATAGATATCCCTCATGTTGTGAAAAACCTTTAGCTTCAACATTAACTAATGTTCCTTGGTTGAATTCTCGAGACTATCTCAAAAGGATTCTTACAAGTTGACCTATTTATAAAACTGTTGTACGCAAATTCTTCCTATCCATAGAAAGAATTAGGTCTCAATTATTCAGTGTCCTCGATCAAGCATCTTAACAAGTCCCCCAAGCTTCTACTCACTACCTCTATTTATCCGTTGACTTGTGGATAGAAAGAAGTCAAAAACTAATTTTTCATAGAATTCTCCATAAATAACTCAAACTTCACATCACAATTAGAAATAATGTTTAAAGGTAATCCATAGAGATGTACAGTCTCTTTGAAGAATAGCTTACCATGTGGACATCATCATAATGTTTGACCATTGTATTTGCAAATAGTTTCATAACAAACCACATGCCTTCTATGCCACATAGGCATCAGGAACATATTGTTGTTTCATGCTATCATTACAAAACGTTGACTTTGCAAGTACACTCACAGGTTCTCCTTTACCATATGTTGTGTGAAATTCACGTCTTCATTCAAATCTAATTGTCCTTCATCACTCACTACAACGTAATCTTCATCAACCTAATTTCTTGTTTTCTCAACATCAATGGTATCATCAAGTTTTGAACCCAAAAGCTTTGAAACAGTTAAAACTTGTGAGTTAATCTTTTCAGTTTCCTGCTCTGTTATTTTAGCTTGTCCTATTTTTTCAACCTGTTGTCCTATCTTTTCAGCCTATTGTTCTTGTATTTTGACTTGTTGTTCATGTGTTTCAGCCTATGGTTCAAGTGTTTCAGTTTGCTGTTTAAGTGTTTCAACTTATTATTTAATTGTTTCAACTTTAGAGTTTGTCATAGAATCCATTTCCTTCTACTTGTGTTCATCTTTAACCCCATGATCATCTCCCACTATCAAACTCTCCATGTCATCAAGAACTTGAATCAGTTTCACGACTCCAAAAAAAAAAAACACTTTCTTCGAGGCAATGTCTATTAAATTTGAGGAATCAAAATCAACATACGATTTTTAAAACAGATTTTCCCTTGCATTTCATGCCATTGATTAATATCAATCCCTTCATCTTGCTTATTAGCACATTGTCCATGGTTAGCATCAAGTAAGGGTTGTTGGTTTCCATGATTATTTCTTGTGGGACTTTTGAATCTTGGGGCACAAATTTCAAGGTTGTCTAAACTGTCCAAAAGTTGGAGAACACACTTTCTTATAGGAGTTGTTACATGAAAGTTGATTTCTAGAGCTCTATATGCCCTTCCGCTATATGTCGCCATTGTGAATCAAAACTCCAATACCAAATTGATGTAGGAAAAATAGAAGAAATATTAACTAGTAGCTAAAACTCACACAAACTAGGAAATATGGGTTACTGAATTAAAATTTCCAGTCTAAATTTCAACTTTCTTTTTGAGAAAAGAAAGTTAGGTTTCAACTTGGGATGATAGAATTTTAGATCTAGGAATAGCTTAATTTTTAAGATTTGATTGTTTATTTTAGTGTTTGGTATGGCCGGAATCTTAGGTTTAATATAGCCAAAATTTAGGATTTTGGTTCCTGGAAATTCAAGTTAAAAATTCCAAAATTTAGTGAGGTAAACAAGCAATAAAGGATTGGGAACTATGAATAACTCTTAGGATCTAAAAATCACTCTTGGAAGAAAGCATCACCCCTTCTAATTGAAGCTCAAGATTATAAAAAAAATTCAAGATCTCATTATTGAAAGGCTGAATAAACATATATAAAAAAAGTTTTAAAAACCCTTATCCTAGTAGTAAAGGGATTCCTAACCAAAATATCTAAAACAAAATCGAACCCTATTCTAATAAGAATTCTATAAATTTAAGTCCTAGATAACTAGAACAACATATTTTCCACTAGGATAACATATCTTACTACTATTTCCTATCTAATAAGCAACCTAGCATTAACTAAATTTCAACCATTGGTGTCTTTCTTATCAACATAAATCTCAATCTTCATGCCAACAAATTAAAGCTTTTGATTAACTAATTTGTGCTCTTTAATTTCTTTAATAAACTCTTAGCTGTTTTGCATCACAGATATAACTCAAGGTTGTGATAAGATGCCTCAGGCAATACATGAGTATCAGATGAGACAATCACAAGTATCATTTACCCAAGATGCACAAATGTTGCAAGGAAAAAGCACTAAAAAGTTATTCAGATTAATACACCTTAAAAAGTTTCTTGACACTCTCCAAGGAAGAATACCAAGGCTGCATTGTAAATGGTGGCTTCATCTTAACAACATCAGGAGGAAACTTGGGAAGTAAATCTGGGAAATTAGAGTGAGAAAGGAACTTGAGTATTCACATTTACAATCAAATGTAAAAGGTGGTAGATGCAGTCAGAAGTAAAAAAGAACAAAACAAACCTTTGCAAAGTAAACAACCATCCAATCCATTGGCAAAACAATGATCAGAACAACTCGTTGGATTTGGTCCAGCTTGCAACTCTCTCAGCTCCAATTCTTCATCATCTACTAACACTTCAAATTGCTTGAGGCGTTCCAGGAATAACACTCCTTCAAGAGCAAGTTCACATTTTTCCTTGCGGGGCTCCATTTGAATTGTCCCCCTTTTAGAACCCACCTATAGAAAACCAACAATTCATCTTCACAGCTCCAAATCTAAATTGCCTAATGCCATAAAATGCTTACCTCTCTACTTTTAACAAAAGGCTTCCTCACATTCGGTGCTCTTTTTCTCAACCTTGTCTGATAGGAAAAAAATGCAAGAACTATGAACAAAATGTTTCAAGAAATCAATTGAAAAAAGGAAAATTGCATATATTTCCTAAAATGTACAAAAGAACAGCAAGCAAGTCCAATCATTCATCAAAAGAACTAGTATGTCTTAGGAAATTGAGATTATATGATTGACCATTAGAGGGATTGTTTGTCGTCGGTTTTTGCTCTGCCGGAATTTTTGTGAATCAGGAGTTGATACTGGGTGAGCGTCGTTTATTTGTCTATCAAAGAAGTTGATGTCAGTAGGTAAATCCCCACCATTAGGATTTACAGCACGCCATACTGTCATCAAGCCTTTTCCTATACCATGTTTCTTCGCGGAAGCATTCTCAACGCAGTTCTGACAAACAATGACAACACAGTCACACCCATAAAATGACGTGCAAAAGCATACTCAAGAAAGAGGAAGGAGAGTTGTGGCCATGTTGAGAAAGGAATATTAGTGACATCATTTCACTAGTACCTGTCTTCTTTTCTTTGCTTTTTGGTTCTCTTGACAAGAAGAAATAGATTTTCTGGAATCTAATAGTAAAGGAGTATCAGTACGCATTAAAGAAAAGATAAAAGATAACAAAAAAATGAAAAGAAGAATGTGATAGAAATTTTCAAACAAAAAATATAAGTAAATGTCAAATGTTAGTAAACTTCTTTTATTACTGAAAAAAGGAAGACCACTAATAAACAAAACAAAAGAAAATCTTCCATAATCTTCAAATTATGATCTCCTCTTAACATTGTAGTTATAATTCTCCAACAGTGAAGTAAATAAATGTATATTCAGATAAAACAGTTTTTGATAAGCAAAAGTCATAAATTTGAGACATTGATTTCATACCTTTACAAACAGGTGATGTCATTGAGGGAAGTGTATCAAACTCCACACCGAGAGGAGGACCATCCTTGCGAAAAGTCTTGCCCAATATGTAGCCTGGAGTCAACAAATCCTGAAGAAGAATTTGGTTTTTTCTCTTCTTCATCTGCCTGTCCGTGAACTGTGTTAACTTGTCATACCTTGAGGATGAAGTGGTGTTAGACCGATCTGTATCACAAATTACGGCACACTGTTAGACTGATCTGTGTCACAAATTACGGCACACTGTTACTTAACAATCTCTCTACCAGCAGATGAAACTGAAAATTTATATCTTGTTTCATGATCTGTGAGCGTGTTGCTTGGTTAAGGATGTAAAACATCTCTACCTTTGCCTCTCCTCCTCTTCGAAACAAACCATCCACAAACCTGCTTGTATGTCAAACCCAAGATTGAAGCAAGACCTTGAATAGCATCATGCGACGGATACCTATGCTCTGCTTCAAATAACAATTCCAACTTAGAAAATTACATATTAAACAAGTAAACCTCTCTCATTCAAAGCAAAAATAAAAAGTACAAAATGGAAAATAAAAAATAGAAAATAGAAAACAAAATAATTTGATTGTCATTTAAGTAAACAAGCAACAACCTCAGTGAAGAAACTGAAATAAAAAATTCCAGCACAAAATAAAGTTTAAAATCACTAACCAAACAAGATCAATAAAATCACAACTTACAAATACAGGGAGTGAAGGCTCTAGTGTTCATGAGAGAGTACATGATAAAATAAAATTCAAGAAAGACAAGAGTACAAAACCGGCGTAAAACTTCTCTAGGGCTTGAAGCTGAAGCGGCGATTTCCTCTTCAGCTCCATAGTCTCTCCACTTCTCGGTCACTCCCTCTAATTAATGCTTCAATCCACGGACCAAAATCGCCATAGTCTGATAACAGCAAGCAACTCATTATCAAAATCCACTCCAGAACAGAACTAGCAAAATGAAAAGAAAAAAGAACACTGGAACATAAAAAAGATTTAAAAAAAAAAGAAAGAGAGAGAGAGAGAGAGAGCAAGAGGAGGAGAAAATAAGAAAACATGACGTAGAAGAAGCCAGAATTCAAAACACAGTTTTTACAGTGACCTACAACTCTCCTCCAATAGCCATTAGTTCTAATGGAAGACAAAGTGAAACAGATAGTGAATTCAAAAACAAACAGACTTAAAACATACAAGCAGAAGCAACAGACTGAAGAAGAGAGAGTGGCGAAAGGGAGGATAAGAGAATTACTTAGGAGGATAGTAAATGGAGAATGGAAAGGAGAAGATATAAGGGTGGTGAGATTCCAGAAAGAAGGTTTTGTTTTGTAGGGTTTTGGGTTTTATATATATATCTATATATAATTCTAAAATTAAATTACAAATTAATTCGTAATTTTATTTTGTGTGGAAATCGTTGTTTCGTATGAAATATAAATATATACATATGTATTCTAACGGCCCGACCGGTCTAACCCAACCCAAGCTCCCTCCCGCCACCGGCATCGGCCATCTGACGTTCGCTGATAAAAGAAAAAGAATAATGGATGATCAACGTCCAACCCCTACACGCCCTTCTCTTAAAACCAAAACCCATTTCAACAATTTCCCTTCTTGGAAACACAAGTTGAGGGAAATTTGCTGCAAAAGGGTGCGCGAGGACCGTTCCCGCTTGCTCTGGAAACTCAGATTACCTGCTACTGCTAAATCTCTGGATGACAAGGTTCCCTTTTTGTTTATTCTTCTTTCCCCTCCCTATTTGTTTCTTACTTGTTGTGCATTGATAACTTTGTCAAGTTGTTTATTTTCTGTGTATGTTGTCCTGAATTTGGTCTTTCAATTGCTTTCCTAGTTGTTCAATGATTGGATGTTCATGGTCCTGCACTGCATACACTACACTGTTGTTATGAGCTCTGCTGTTCTTCTATCTTCATTTTGGCCATGATGTCTTCACTCTATTTGTAATAAGGTTAAGGAAACATAAGGCTACTTTCGCTTTGGTTTAGAAGAACCTTAATAATCGTAGAAGGGTTGGTGTCAATTTGAAGGACTCCCCTCCACCTTTTTTACTAGGTTATTTACCTCAACATTTTCCTGGCTTTCAGGATTTTATCAAATCTGCTTTAAAGGACATAGTTTCTGAGGAACTGAAAAAGTTTGGTGACTCATCTTTGAAAAGTTTTCCGAAAATAACTACTCCAAACCCTGAGCTCGAGGACATATTATGGGAGTATGATGGTCTTCATAATTCATACCAAGGTGAATGCGAAGAGATATTGTTGGAAATGCAGAAGATTTTCTATGATGATCTAACAGCAGAGCCAACTAGTAAAGGTAAGTAAGTATTGAGGCGGTGATAATTTTACAAGGCATAAAGGTATTTTAATAGGGAACTAATGTTAGCAGATTTAGACATGATATTACATCTTACCTACCTCTGTTATCAGCATGCCTGTCTCAGCGTAGCAACTATGTATTGGAGATTTTTCCTTCATGACTATAATTGGAATTCCTTCATTTAAAGTACGCAGATTTATTCCTTTGGTGACAAAAGAATGATGATTTCCACTTCCTCCCATCACTTTGATCCCGGTAAAATGATAAGCATATGGAGACACACACCCGTTCACTCACAAACACAATGAGATGATTACATGTGAATATAAAGCTAATCTGTACATGGTTTATTGCTAAGCTTTAGTATTGTGCCTGGTGTTTCTCTGTGCATTTGCATATAGTGATAAGAAAGTCATCCTTTTGAGCTTGAATGTTTAGATTCATGCAGGTCCCGAAAACTATACTGGAACTTGGGAAGACGAAGAAGATGAGTACTTGGCTCGTGCTGTGTTTGAGCACATGCATTTGAACAATGAGCAGGTAAAAGCTCCGGAAATGCAGAAGTTTTGTTAATTGAACTAAGTGGTGGTTAACTGCTTGAGATTTGGGATTACATATTTGTTTCTAAAATTATACTTTTGATTTTGTTAATTCAAGTGTGACATCAAATATGCATCGATAGACACATATTAAAAGTTGAAAGAAGAGGAATAGATTTATGATTTTCTTTGTTTTTCTCATTCTTTGAAATTGATGCTCATCAGTTGATCCATCTATCTTTCCTTGTGATTACATTGTTAACTAATTAAGAACTTTGATGAAGTATCAAGAATCAATTTATATATAAGGGTTTAACAGTGTTGTTACTAATATCTATTCAGCCTCGAACAAATGAAATTGGTAAACTTTCTGACATTGATTCTATGTACACAAGGCAATCTGGTGTCCCATCTGTAAGCAAGGGGAGCTGAAAGATGACCATAAGCTGATATATTGCACTCAATGTGAACTTCAACTCAACAAAGGCGATGAGGTTCTGCAGCCCCAATGTTATTTTGTGTACTTTTGAATCATCGATATATTGGGATTCATTTTATGACAATCTATCTCTTACCATCTCTTAATGCAATTGGCATAAAAAGCTGGTGGGACTTGATGTGTGCAAGTGATTTCAATTCATTTTCTTCTGCAAACTATGTTTCTTTCTTTCTTTTTTTGTCTCCCTGACTAACTTCCATAATGTTTATAGAAGATAAGTGGTAAGAGTGAAGTCTTTCGATTTATGTCTTCGCAATCCAATGCTGCTGCAATTCCGAATATATTATTTGGGTGGACAGTGGATTTATATGACATCACCTCTCTTAAGGGTGTGGTTTATGCAAATAAACATTGCTTTACCACCTCCGCTGTTTTTGTAGCATTTTGTTGGTTTCCAAGACCTTGTTGTATGTCCTGCTTTCTATCTATAAGTATCTTACTCTGACTCCCAGGAAAGTGATGCCCTGGATGCATAGCTTTAAATATTGGTGTCTGTGGCTGCCTAGTTGTTTTTTGCACAATCAAACTTCATTTATAGTTTATAATGATAAAATGCACCACCTGACCACTTACTGTGAACTGACTCTGCTTTTTTGTATTTTGGATCAGGTTAATTTGGATATTTTGAAGTCACGACTAGCCGAAGCCCATGCTGAGCATCTAGATCGGGGATGTAGATTGAAACCCGAATTTTGCATTAAAAATATGTTTGGTTTAACGGCATTATACATCTCCTGCCATGGGTGTAACATACTTGAGGTTGTAATATAGTTTCAAGAATAGAAGAACAGGGGAAAGAAAGTTGAAGATGTTTTGGGTTGTAGCATCTACTTATAGTTCCTTCAGATAGAATAACAAAGGGGGTTGAGTTAATGTTGTTATTTTGTCGATTAAGTTTGTATTCATATGTTACTTCATGGTAATATTTGCATATGTAGTGTTACCGGAGAACAAGGGTTGAGTTAAAAGAGCCGAGCTGGTTCAATGTAGGGAGCTTGATCACCTGTTCCATATGCCCAATGCCTACCCCGCAGGGATCTTCAGCCGCAATACAGATTTGAGAAACAATTCGAAGATCGAAATTATTATGTCCAATTTCCAAAGAACATGAAATTGTACATACTTGTGCAGGCCTGACTTGATCTATCTGTGGGTAATAAGATAAAAAATAAAACTTCAATAACGATTGTTTAGATCAACACATTTAAATTATTGAATAAAATTTTCATAATAATGTCTCAATAAAGAAGTAATTAGATTCTTAAGTGTTTTTAATAGGCCAATTTAGGGTCAGACCCAGATCAGGCCGAGATCTAATTCTTTTAAGTAAAATGATATCGTTTTATTTATATTTTGAAAAAATTGTTGATTTATACTTCTAATTTTAGAAAATTATTTAAAAAATTAGCAGAACCAGTCCATGAGTTGGCTCATTTATATCTCTACATATTTGTCTTTTTTTTTTGTCCTAGATCAGGGTAACTACCGGCGGATTCAGTGACTAATCCCTTCGTTGGTTTGTAGACACCTCACAGAGTGGGACAGCTGACCCAAGAATTTAAGGCTGCTCTATACCCAAAATCAATTATCGAACCCCTAACTTTTAGTTAAGGATGGATGAGTCCCTTCCACTCAACCACACCCCTTAGGTTCTACATATTTGTCAATCAATATTATTTTTGTCAATTTATAAATCAAAGGGAAATGTTTATGTGAATTCAATATTGAAAAATAAATAAAAAAAGTATTGGCTTCAAAATTTTCAAGTTTCTAAGGTTCATATCCTTTCAAAAGATTTGTTGGTAGCATTAGGATCATAGGCAACCAATATTCTCCCATATATAGTAGGCTTAGTGATGGGATAAGGTGACCCCATTTTTTTCAAATGACCAAAGTCCTTTGCTTACTTTATCCTCCTTAAGTTTAGTTTATAACATGCCAATAATATATTATTTTATATAAATAAGATAATCCTAGAATGCTTGTTGTTTCTTAGGGGGAATTTAAGTTCTTTACATTCTAAGAGATATTATCAAGGGATGAAGGGATAAAACGTTGAGAGCCATTTCCTCCAAGTCTATAGCTGGATTTTGTCCAAGTAACATACTTGAATTCTCCTTATTGCTCTAGTAATGTTGATTCTCTTATGTTTGGGAGTTTAGGATGGAATGGAATGGAATGGCTTAAGAGTACCAAGTATTTCCATTTCCTTCTCCATTTTTACACAAACCTTAGCATATCCTACTCTTATCAAGCTAGTTGTATGTTCATTAACATAAACAAGTTTGCCTATGGAGCTAATTAGGTAATTAAACTTATTAAATAATACTCAATCGGAACATTATGAAAATAAATCCATATAGGTGTGTTTTTTAGATATCCTAGGTTTTCCTTTCAAGGAGGAATATAGGCTTTATCTTTCAATACGAAAGGTCCTGATCCAAAGCATTCAACATTCTTGGGACATCATTAAAGTTGAAGAGGAAATAGTCTTCCTTTGTAATAAAAGTTTGCTCTAAACCCCATTTAACCCAATTAGCCTCAACATTAATCTTAATACGAGAAAAAGAAGGTCTTTTGTCTAGGAAATAACCAAATAACATCATTCTGCATTTAGTAGCACATGTTTTAAGAACTTTCAATCATGGAGAGATGAGAGAGGATGTTGAGTCCCTTGTATGAGAGATAAGTTTATCTTTATTCCTACAACTTGATTTCAAGCTTTGGTGAGGGGAGGGGGAGAGTTGACCATGTTACTAACGGTATGCTAAGGAGAAGAAAGAGGATGATGTGAATGAGAGATAACATCAGTGATTTTGTTTGTAAGGGATGAGGAAGGATTATAACAAGATGCCAAGGTGGTAAGTCTGGAAGGAGAAGCCAAGGGTGTAGGTAAGATGCCTATGAATGAACTTGTTTACCTTAATTGAAGCTAAAAAGAGACAAGGTCAGAGGTGGTGGAGTAATGGTTTTGCTGCCTGTAGCCTAAGTTGTCTCCATTCCCAGAAGGGAATGAAAATAGCTTTTATGGTTAGGTGGAAAAGATAAAGAAATAACCATTAACTTAAGAGAGAAAGTCAACAACATTGATCCTATCAAACTAAGAAGTAAAGAACATATTGTAGAGAGAAGCTAGAGGTTTTTAAAGAGAAGGAATTTTGACTAATTATTGTTTTTGGTAATTTTGGTTTTGCTTAGATCATTTATAAGGTTTTCTCTATTTTCAAAGAAGGATTTATTTTTATTTTTATTTTTATAATTTTTTGAAGATTTATTACAACCTTTATAAATTTTATTATCATAAGAAACATCAAATTGTTGATAGAATAAGTGTAATTCCTTTTTAGTTCTACACATTTCGTATTTTAGTTTTTTTTAATTCATATCTTGACAGAATAAGCGCAACTTTTTTTAAATCATTATTTTTATCTAATATGGTTTCTCCTTTTTTATCTATCATAATTGCTTTTAGTATATTATATTTTGGTGACTCAATTGAGTAGCAATTCCGCCATCCTTTAATTGTCTTGAAAAATGGGCTATTAATAAATTAGTTATAATTTGGTTAAAGGTTCCTAATTATATTCTATATGCATTTGTAGCCATTATCATTTATTATAATGTACTTTCAAAAAAAAATCATTTATTATAATGTGTTTAATATGTTATGTTCAAGCATACCATTTATGTTCCATTCGTAAATAGATATAGTATTATATTTAATATGTTGCAAAATGTAGGGTTTATTATTAATATTATGTCAAAAACTATTAATTTACTAAAATAAGGTTTAGTTGTTAGAAACTATCATGTCATATATTACCGTTCAAGCATATTAAGAATTTGTGAATTCACCTATTATAAATTATTAGTTTTTATGTGCTGAAGTATTTACAGTTTGTGATGTAGAAGAATTAGAGGAATAAAAAATAATAATTTCATTTTTTTCTTTTTAGTTGGTAATGTATAGCTTAAAGAAATTCTTCACCATTACTTAGAGTTCCTAGATATTTTGAATATAAGGTTTTTTTAATAAATTCTTTCTTTTTGTAATAATAGGATTGTTTATTATTATACAAACTTGTCCTCCTGTAGTGTACAATTAATTATTTATATAATTATTACAACACCTAATATTTTAAATATCTTTTATATTTATGGTTTCACTTTTATTTGTAATTTTAAGAATATTTTGTTTTTAAAATATACTTTCTCTAATTTCTCGATTTTCACTTTATTATTATTGCAAAGAGCTTTTAAAGGATATTCTATATCATTTTCTTGAGCTTATATTTTAAACTAATCAAAGAAAAAAATATTTATGTAATTCCCAGCATGACATAATATAAATGGTCATAGTACCAATTAAAACGTAATATGATACAAAATTATATTATACATAGTAAACATATGCGCGACTTTTATGTATATAAACCTAAATTAACTAATTGATTACTTCATAAATTAATTTAAATAATCAATTAATTAATGAATTATGAGTTATGACTCAAAATAAAATACCTCAATTAGGATCAATATTCAAACTCATAAAATTATTTTAAAAATAAAAAGATGTATGACTCGACGGGCGTGTGCTGTCGCTTGTCTCTTCTGTCTTCCTCAGGCGGCCTCCTTTTTTAAAAAATTATAATATCTTCTTTCTTTCATGGATTTTTTTTGCAATTCCTTTCCGGAATCCTCTTTTGGCTTGAGCCACAAATGATGACATCCACCATTTACTTATTCGGTAGTCAAAACAACGAAATTTCGAGTGTTCCTCACTCTAAACCTGTGTGAGTTTCTCACTCTAAACCATCCCTTTATATTTCACTTCGATCAAGCACTGAGAATGAGACTCAAGTCCTTAGAAAACTTATGCTATCAACATCCAAAAATAACTTGTCCCATTCTATACCGATCAACACCGAAATTCATCAAGAAATTTACGGGAATACAAGAACAAAATTAGATGTTTACAATTCGTTTCTATTTATGTGTTCTTGTTTATGGTAGTTCCATTAATGACACTTCAAGATGTCGTATATGAAGAACGCAATGCCATTACAAATAAAGAAAAACAACCATTCTAGAAACGAATCGAATAGTTGATGACGGCAGACAACAAATAATGCAACATCTTTGTTTTGATATCAATTGAAAGACATTTATGGATCGATTTATTAATTCATACCTGAATCCATGATAGTATTTGTAAAGATTGATCCACTCTCTTCCTTACCTTCTTT
>JANIJH010000009.1:13385270-13395882 GCA_024520975.1 Erythroxylum areolatum | reverse complement strand
CCCTTTCCCACCAATTTGGTGGGAAATATATTTGGTCCTTATTTCTCTCCCTTTCCTCTCCATTCTCTCCCTTTCCCTTGCTTATTTTTGTCCAAACAGTAGAAAGGAAGAGAAATTATATTTCTCTTCCTTTCTTTTCTCTTCCTTTCCCTCCATCCAAACAAAAGCTTATGGATCGATTTATTAATTCATACCTGAATCCATGATAGTATTTGTAAAGATTGATTCACTCTCTTCCTTACCTTCTTTCATAAGTTTCCTCAATGGTTCATAAACCGTTCTTGATAGTTTTCTAAAATATATGAACAACTATGTCTATTGTTAAAGGAGAGAGGAAAATGGTCTTTGATCCATTTGAGATCAACTCTTTAATACTCAATAACCATTATTTTTGGCCCTTTCTCAAATTTATAAGTGATATGGAGCGTTAAATAATCTAACAGTAACTTCTCATAATTATTCCACGTTTATGCCTCCAATTGAAGATTTCAACTTTTTGTTAACAAGTGAGACATCTTAAGTGGAGTGATGCATAGGAACATGAAAGAAGCTAATGGTTATACTTGTGTTCCCCACAATTTTGCTAAACCGATGTTTTGTCCACCAGCTTGCAAACAATTATAAATCTTCTCTATAAAGCTCATTCGACTTCCGTCCCACTTAATCATGATTCGTGAAGTACCATAGCATATGGACATAGGCAACCATTCAATCTTTACCTGGTTTACTGTGTAATTGCAGTTGACTTTTCTAACAACATTTAAAGTGTTATGCTTTTTGAAGAATTTTACTTCTTACACTTACGGATCCTAAGGCTAACAGAATGCGCTTTTACGCCAGAACTGAACACGTTGACTCCTATTATTTGTTAGTATTTGCAGTTACATCCCACACTTGGTGAAAAGAGTATACACTACAATTTCTTTTATTATATGGTATTATCCCAATCATTGCATCACAGTCCTTTTTCTTTTTTTCCTTTTCCTCTGTTTACTTTACCCTTTATTTTTTATAATTATAATGGAACAAGGGTTCTTCGTAATATCTAAACTATTGGCCAAGGAGAGTCGTTGTTAAAGTTTACAACTTTTGATAGGCGATAGAGTTCATATCCTTTTTTAGCAAAACTGTATGGGTTAGCCTAAACTCTGAATGATAAATTTATGGTTTTCAGTAAATTGTCAGAAAGATGAGGATGAATTGTTGAGGAAGAAGTCATTGAGGGATTATGGACAGGTGATAGTGTTGGTATGTATGACAATCAGTAAATGTTCAACTTAGAAGATTCAATGGTGCCGTTTTTAGAACACTCTGTCTAGTTTTCCTAAATTGGAAATCAAGATTTTTCATTTTAGCACATTAGTTAAACTGACGTATAAGATATTTCCTACATATTTTCCTTTTTTTGTTGCATGTGTTGTGTTATATTTATCTATCTTCAATTTGGATATTGTGCTTAAAGTTCATTTATTCCCCTTTAGGCTATTTGATACAAGTCTTTGATTGTACATAAAGGACAGCTTGAGCCTAGAGCAAGGATAAGTAGAGGTAGGAGGACATTTGTGGCTTGAATTCTCACTGGGTCATCCCGAAGGTATTATCTTATGATCACACTTCACAAATTTGTTTTGAGTTTTGTGTCATATCCCACATTCCAAAAGCTCATGTTATTTTAGGCTCTTAGCTGCTTTGGGAATCATGGACCATATCCAAACTAATTACCATTGTCTACATGCAGCTATTTTATCTAAGGAGACAAAATCAAGTTTCCAATGGAAGTTTATGTGATGGGGGTTGAATCTCCAGCTAAGATTAGCATTGCCATGTTTGACGTCCTCAAAAGAAAGGGGTATGGTAAATTAGATACAGCTTGACAGAAAAACTCAATTCTTCCTTGTTTTGGTTGTCTTGTGGAAGATAGTTGTGAAGTAACCCGTTGCTGTGACAGAAACAATCATGAATAAGCTTGCAATTGTACTCACCGATCGTGAGGCTATACCAAAATTATGTTAAAACCATCAGATTCATGTTACACAAAACACAGGACGTTATGTGCCTAAAATAATCCCTTTCTTTTTCCTCTCCTGCCCCAAACAAGTGTATACTCCATAGCTTTTATTCTCATGCACAGAGGCGAGTTATCTTGGAAGAAAAATGCAAGCATGGTATTTATGCTCGTAGCCAAAACCAACAAGAAGATAGAAGAGTTATATATGTATGAATTCACATCGACAGCTGAGTTACACTTGCTCAATAATCAAAACAAAGCCAATGTCTGTCATTTAGATACCAACCGACATATTTTTTTAATTTCTCCAATATGACAAGCTTTACCCACCAAAAGAATAATTATGAAATAAAGAATTACAAGCATAAAAGAAGGGGGGAAAAAAACAGAAAAGATTCCTCCGGATTCCAACCAGGCTCAGGTAACTAAACGTGACGATGCTTGATGCCATTCCAAACAGCAGCAACTGCAAATTTCTGCCATATGCTCTGGAGGACCACTAGTTTACAACACATCCAAGTAATTTCATCTTGCTGCACCGAAATACCTCCCAATACCCACTTAACAGATGATATAAAGAGATATCAACTAAATCGGCCAACTGCAGAAGGAAAGAGAACCCATCTGCTGCAAGATTGTTCCACTTCATTGTTTCACAAATGAATATTTTTTGGCCAAGCATTAATTCTCGGGCTGCTTAAAAGAGCTCCTCTGAATTAAATTTATTCCATGCTTCCTATTTTCACACAATACTTACCATTAGTAGACGCCAATGTGTCATAACCAACTGAACAGTTATTACAACAGAACACAATGTAAGAGTTGGAAGATAAATTCACTTGTGGTACCAATTAAAATTGGTCAAATACCTTAAGCAAGTCAAACACTTTCTCAGCAACATACTTCTGTTGAAGATTGGCACCCTTTTGTTGGACTTTGTCAGGATGGATGCATAAATTTGCCTTCCTATAAACCTTTTTAACTGCAGCAGCAGTAATTATATCGGTCAAAGAAACAGGCTGCCAACCACATTCAGGCCAGAGCACCTGGTCATTATATAGACAAATATTAGCATGTAATTTCATTGGAAATTCATAACGCCAACAAAAGAATATCCAAAGAAAAAAGAAAAAAGAAAAGACAAGCCACAAGACTTCATAATGCACAGTAGAAACCTATTAAGTGCCAAAATTTCACATGAACAACTTATATATGCACTTGGGTCAAAAGCAATCTCATCTATCACGCTATAAACTTGAATATTGGTTCCCAAAATTCTTTAGCAACATTTAAATACAATGTTTAATACACCACAATATCAGCATTTCTAACAGAAAAGTACTATTGGAGCAATTGCAGATTTTAAGCACAGAATTATTCTGTTTAAGAACTGCTGTGCAGGTGTTATCAAAGTAGTCAGAGACAGATACGCACATACTGCAATGTTGATAGCAAAGCGCGTAAGTTTCCCTCTTTCCCTGCAGCCCACCGCCTTATCTCAGCATCTAGACTTTCAGCAATCCTCTGAGATCCGACATAGACCAATATCAGACAAAATGAATCCAGAAAGAACTGTTTCCATGAAAACTCATTAATGAATTTCCATGCCAGATTAAACACAACATAAAGAATTTCTCAAACATGTGAATACCTGTTATATGAGTTATAGTAGGCTTTTAACAACCATAATTTGCTTCTAACTCTTAATTTTGACATAATCCAAATAAACTTCAGCAAAACAATAACATATTTTGTCGACATATATGTTCATATATTTTTCTTCAGTATAATCAAGGACCTCAAAGCCGGCTAAAGTTCAACATGGTTCATCTACGGATCATTTCCCGATAACTAGAGTTGGGCTTTATCAACTTCATAGTGAATTGTCACACAGATGTACATAAAGTAAGGAGCCCAATATAATAGGCTTACATGTCTTTCTGCCTGTTCCCTCTGAGCTTGAAGGTCCCGTTCATTCTTCTCAGCTAATGCCTTTGCCTGGACAAACGAACACAACAAATTAAAACAAGTGAAATGCCTGTGCAAGTGCTTCACGCTAATCATATGGCACAAAATAAACTATGAACAAAAATATCATATCAGAACAACTACATACTGCTCGCTCCTGAGTCCTCTGGTGGCGTTCCAACCTGGCTCTACGCCTTTCTTCACTTTCCCCATCAATCTCTTGGAATTCTCCAGATGATGCAGTAGCTGCTGCTAACAAATTCAGACAATTCAAACAGAGAATTACACAGTCATAAACAAAGGTTGAACATCAAACTTCATCTACCTCCAAATATTGAGGATAAATCATCAATAACATTGGCAGTTGAAGATGCTTTACGCATGTTAGCTGTAGTTACAGCAGATGTCCTTTTAGCTACTTCAGCCCCTCCCTTGCCCTGGGTATCAAAGAAAGGGTCCTGCAATAAAAGTTCAAAAAGTTATCACGCTCCAACTAAATCAAAGGTTGCTGGATGACACAAATATCTATAGCATTTTGTCCTAACCGAAGTGCTTGTCCGAGGTCTTGGTGCACTGCTTGCTCGAGAACTGAAGAATGATTCAAGATCACTTTCATCCTTTTGTTGGTTTGCCCTAGCTCTTTCTCGAGCCTCCGCTGCAGCCCTTTCTCGTGCCTCTGCTGCAGCTCTTTCCACAGCAGCTCGTTCAGATCTCATACGGGCCTCAGCACTGACCCTTGCAGCTCTCTCTCTTAATTCTGTGTTTGCCCTTTCACGGGCTTCAGCAGCTGCCTTTTCTGCTCTTTCTCTTGCCTCCGCAGCAGCCCTTTCACGTGCTTCAGCATGTGCTCTCTGAACTGCAGCCCTTTCTGCTCTCTCTCGAGCTTCAGCAGCTGCCTTTTCTACAGCAGCTCTTTCGGCTCTCAAGCGAGCTTCAGCAGCTGCTCTTTCACGTGCCTCTCGAGTGGCCCTTTCTACAGCCTGTCTAGCCTTTTCCCTCTCAATCTCTCTTGCTCGCTCTCTTTCTCTCTCAAGTCTTCTTTGCTCCCTTTCATTCTCCTCCCTCTCAATTTCACGAGCTTTCTCCCTCTCTTTCTCAAGCCTCCTCTGTTCTCTCTCTTCTTCCTCCCTTTCCCTATGTTGCCTCTCACGTTCTATTCTCTCTTGCCTCTCTCTTAATTCTCTATTTTGAGCATCTTGTATGTCCCTTTCCAGTGGAGCTGCTTCTTTGCTTCTACCAGCCTTTAAATACTCCCTCTCCCTCATTTGCCTGAATTTAGCCTCAGCTTTATCCATAGCCTCCTTCATTGCGGCTGCAGATGCAGCAGCAGCAGAGAAATTGGCTTCAACATCCTCCCCAGAAGAAGTATCAGGATGTTCATTACTGTTGCTGTGGATCCCACCCATCGCAAAATCTTCAAGTTCATCAATTTGAGAGGCTGCTGAACTTCTTCCAGCATTGCTTTGGGCATATGGACTGGAATTTGAGAAGGAACCATGATCGGTAACTTTCTTCCTCAAATGTGCAGAAGAAAAGGAACCTGTCTCTGAATTTGAGATCCGAGGTGGTCTTGTAGGTGGAGGTCTTGAAGGAGGTGGGTCATTTGTAGGTTGAGTGAAAAGAGGAACTTCAGATACAGTTAGCCATGCATCATCAGATGATTCTAAGATCTCCTCTGGTCTAGAAGATGTAAATATTTCCTCGTGACTCACATTTGCATGTGGTGGATATACAGTTTGACTAGCAGATTTATGAAAGGGATCAGAAGTAGGCATATCAAACACAGATTCATGAAATTCTTGCAAATCTTCAATTGACTTCTTAAATGATTTTCCCTCAGCATTCTCCACAGGATATTTGTCAACCGTTTCCTTAATACTCGGAGAATAATTACCCCCCGTTCTTTGTTCACTCTTTAGAGGGCTCCTATCCTTCCACCTCTCATTGTTCTTGGGTGAAACTGGAGGTACAGATTTACCAAGTTTATCTAGGGGATCTATCTCATCAAATAATCCCCTTGTTCCAGATAAATTGTCAACTTTTGTGCTTCCAGAGGTACTGAATCTGCTAATTTCTTCCAATGGATCACTGAACAACCCTGAGGAAGGTGAAGGCATAGAAGTTGATTCTAATACTACAAAGGGGTCTTCCATCAAACTGGATGCTGCTTTGGCTGAATTAGAGGATGGTTTTTGGGTTTGAGTAAACTCAGAACCTGACCTGTGGAGGATAGTGTGCCACTTATCAACCCATACTTTTATTTCAAACAAGAAATTAACCATTCTGCAATCATTCCAAGCATCTTAAACTAAATGATTAGCTTGTAGACTAAAGTTAATATGGTTAAAGATCCAAAATAAAACTCTCGGACTGCTTTGGTTTCCGAACCACAGTTAGATTACATAACTTGGAGGAGAAAAGGTCTTTCACAAATAAACTCATATTCAAATAGAATCTTTATGATTTTAGAATGCAAGGGGGTAATGAGAAACAGGAAATAAATTGCACAAATGAACTAGTACAATGCATGAAAAGCCTCTCAAGACTACAATTAAAAGGAATACCCTCTTGCATTAGTAACTAGATGAATACTAATGTCCTTACTTTATTTTGTCAAGTGGAGTGTATCAAGGCTCAAGTGCTACAATTTACAAAATAGGATCATGGAAATTTAGAGTGAGACGATGGAAAACTCCAACTCAGAAGAAAGTACACAAAGGAAAAAACACTGAACTTATCACAGAGTAGCTCATACTAAATTTACGCAAGCACAAGTCCAAACAGCGATTTGAGTAGTCACTCCATTTGAAAAGACATACTTTTGTCACGGTAAATTCTCTGTTGAGACATTATACACAAATTTCAAATTCAGATCACGAAACAAAAATATCAAAAAAATTCAAATATATCTAAACAAGATAACTAAACAACATTTTCGCAAGCCAATGCCTAGATGCAATCTCGATGACATGTTAAGATGAGGTACTTAATTTACTGATCTAACAGGATCAACAACAAATTTCACCATTCGCATGCCGATTAATAACATCGCCGGCACTGTTTGCCGATCAATACCTGCTTAAATTGGGAGAATTACTGTGACCAAATCCAGAGAGCAGATCATCAAAAACAGGCGAATCTTTATGTACTTTTGCATTCTCTCTCGTTGATTGCTTCTGTCCTTTACCTAAATTTCCTAGCAGATCATCAAACGGCGAAGAACTGTTTAGCGACTTATGCTTAGGCGAAGAAGATTTCCCGATTGAAGCAAAAACATCTTCAACCTTCACCGACGAAGCATCACTGGAAGACGCGGTCTTAATCCCTGGCAACCCGTCAAAAATATCGTCATCGTAGACCGGCTTATCAAAAACCGGCAAAGACGACGACTTTGCATTCTGGTCCTTGAATATAGAATCGTAATTGAAAGCCGTAGGCGAAGCAGAAGAGGTCGTGGTGGCCGTGTCACCCCTAACTCCGCCGCCACCTCCGCGAGAATCAGAGAACTTGGGTGGTCCACCGAAGACGTCGTTGAAGAGGAGGTCATCGGCGCCGCGGTCGTGATCGTCGAAGACGGGACCGGAGGACGATTGGTGGGTGGATCCGACCCCACCCCGCGGCGGAGCCATGGGAGCGGATTTGCCTTGGGGCTTGTAGCCGAAATCACGTGCCAGGAGACCTGGAAAATCGTCCATGGATTAGGCAGCCGCGTTGTTCCGGATCTGTGCTCTCTTTTCCGGTGAGGGGTGTTTTGGTGAATTTGTGGGTTTTTAGATCTAATTGTGGAAAGGTTGGGTAGGAATGATAGGGAGAATCATGGAGAGAAAATAGGGGAGGAAGGAAGACGAAGAGGTGAATGTTTAAAAAGAAAAGGCACTGCTACTCCATCTTGGAGAGTGATTGGTCCATTATATGTTGTTTTTTTGTTTTTTTTAAAAAGATAAAATAATAAAATCAGAGGACTAATGTAAGCGTACTTTCTTCTTCTTCTTTTCTATTTATTTTCAACTTATTTGATCAAAGTGATATTGGTTATTATTATTGGAAGGTTTAATATCTAAATCTTACCTTATAAAGAGATGGGGCAGTGATTGTCTTTAACAAAGCATTCAACCCTAGTTAGCTTCACCTTCTCTTGTTTTATTATCTTTATTCTAAACTTACAAGCTTGCACACTACTTGCCTGGTAATGTTCCAAAACAATACTAGTAACACTTTAAAACTTAATCTAATTAAGTTTTTGCTATTTTTTAAAAATTGAATTTAAAAATAATGTATTCAAAAAGCTGTGATTTATGATTCAACATTTTACAAAACATTTAAATAAGTTCGTATTATTATTATTTCTAATACCACTTCTCGCCTTATTCTCGACGAGATGACTATATTTTTACTAACATTATGATACAAAGTAGTATTAAAGATAATGATATGAATTTATTTAGACTTTTTATAAAACATTAACTAATCTTATAGTTTCATAATTTTTAAGGGCAATCTTCTTAGGTTCTAGCTTAAGTTCATACTAGTATATCATATAATAATGTTGATCATATGAAATTTCATGCTTTTAACCCGTTAGATTCCTTTTTAGTAATTTAGATAGTATGAAAATAAACAAAGGCAATTAACATAATAGTAGCATGCCTTAATAAGAAAAAGATGTCATAAGCTTCTCTAGAAATCAATGAAATGCCAAGAATGAGGCAACAAATAGAGTTCATATTTGAATTCCTATATTTGTGACAAATTTGGATAACCAACCAACTAAGTAATCTACTATTGTTGTCCATGGTTATCCTTATTTAGGAGAACTAACTCTAAATTAATTGGATGAATCTAGATATAATGGTTCTATAATGGACAAGTTAAAAGTTGTTCTCTAATCCCACATATATATATATATACACACTAAGTCTCAAAGTATTCAAATCAGATTTCACGTCAATTGTTTAATGAAAATGTCTTGTTAAACTAAATAAACTTATTGGTATATGGGGCTATTTAAAGCAATATCTACTACCCTTGATTAACAGTTTTGACAACTAGTATCAAAGAATGATTGCAATTTCATTTTAGTGTTAATGTTGTGTGGACCAATATGGAGTAGTTGATGGGAAAACTTGCTTGGTTAGAGCAATTTATTGGACCAATTCCTTAAGAAAGTGGACTTTCGATGTTTGATTGCCTTAATCGAACCTGTTATATTAAACGAGGTTCTGATCCATAGTTTTGATGATAATAAAACATAATACTATTAATGAATTTACTTTTTTGATGATATTAGTGGCTCCATTATAATGAAATTAAGTAGTATGTAAAAGATCAAGTTCAATAGAAGGACAAAATGAGTAAAAGAGACAATTGAATCAATTGAACTACCAAAGGGCAAAATAAATGAGTAAAACGGTATATACATAATTCAAGAGAGCTTCAAGGAAATTCAAGTAAGCACCTTAAGAGGTAATAAATAATTGTAATATTCCTTGTTAACTTATGTATATTTAATAAATTAGGGATTTAATTATTGCATAAACATTTATATGCATATTGTATATGCTTTTTCATAGTCAAGAGAAAATTTAGGAATGATTCAAAGAAAAGCCTTTTGATCATCAAAACATTTTTTGAGAAAATTTTCAAATCAATTTATTTTTAAAGAAAAGAATTTTTAATATTTGAAAGAACTTTTAAGGTTAAAATATTAAGTTTAGATGACTTAGTATATGAATATGTACTGTATGACAATGTAAATAGGCTAGAGTATTCACCGTTTGAACATTGTACTTCAGTTACATTGTTCATTGACTGAAGAACTGTTCACCAACTAGCCAATGGTTAGTTTGAAAAGTTATTGAGAGGAGATTTCCTATTTAGTTAAGGGCCCAACTAGTCAATGTTCTTATTAGTGGTTATTCCATTAGCTAAAACTAGTTAACCAACTATTCAAAAGTGCCAAAAACTATCATTATAATGCTTAGTTCATATATTTGAAATAAACAAACCATAATTAAGTTGTGAGAATAAATTTTTAGCATAATGTAGAGTTGTTAAAAACCTTGAGAGTATAAAGTGTAAATGTGTATAATATGAAATATATTGAGCCTTTTTCTAATTAATGTGAGCAAAAGAGAGAAAGTTTTTGAGTTGTATAGTTTTGGAATTGTGAAAATTGCTTTAAGTAAACTTTATGGGTGTTCCTTTCGACCTTGAACAAGATTTACAAAAACATTCCTCTTTACTAGTGATAAAGAAATATTGTATAAGGGGTTTCTCATCACCTATTGAAGGAAGAAGATAGTGAATTTTCAAACAAAGCTTTGGAAGTGAACATAAGCTAAGGTTTATTTGACTAAACCATTATAACTTTATTTTAACTCTCTTTTCTTGTTTCCTTTTGATCTTGTTGTTATCATTGACATTTTTTATGTCCTCAAGCATAGATGGCATTGGATGTCGAATAATTATTCACACAAAGTCACCAATTTATCTTATTAAGGAAAAATAACGAAAAACCTAAATAGAAGACAATCAAAAGAAAAAAGGATCAAAAAATGAGTTCGAGATTTAATTATAAAATAGGAAAGGTGTTAGGCGTCCTATTTTACTCACCTAAGTAATTACTAAGATTTGAAA
>JANIJH010000009.1:13330661-13342121 GCA_024520975.1 Erythroxylum areolatum | reverse complement strand
ATACTAGTTAATCCCTATCAATCTCATCCTGTGACAATTTACTATTTTACCCTTCCTGTCAGGTGTGGGATGTTACAATAAATTTGTGTAAGTTATGAATGATTGAGATATGAATGTGACTGTATATGAATGAGATTGATTATGATATGGATTCCGGACGGGAGGTCCAATGATTCTGTTTATTGATTGAGGCTTATTGAAGTGTTATAGGTATAGAAATGTGTTTGTTTATGCTGGGATTTCGGACAGGAGGTCCGATGAATTGTGTTGCTGGAATTGAGTTATTAAAGTGCTTTTTGTGTATGGTTGACTATCATGCATGAGTTTTTATGGCAAAAGAAGAACAAGATGTTTAAAAGATGAATTATGGGATTTGTATAATTGAATAAGACAAATATTATGATTTGAGTTTTTGATTGAGGTAATGGAATTGATGAATTCCAAATCGAAGAAGTTTATTGCTTTGTATGAGATTAAGTAAAATGAAAATAATGAAAAAGAAAAAAAATTATACCGAATTTGATTGGTTTAGACTGAGTGAGTCATAGGGTTTCCAACGCAACACTGTTCTAAAAGAGTATATTATCAGATGTCGGAATTTGTATTTCAGTTCAATTACATAGTTTGTTTGGTTTGTTTTCCGAGCCATTCGATTCCGCTTTCGCTTTTGTTTCCGCATTTTGTTATCCGATTTTTTGATTCGATTCGTTTTAATTCGATATTCTCATTTTCGATTGTTTCGTCTTTCGATCCGACTTGTGTTTCGTCGTTGTTTTGGCCACTTTCGGTTTTGAGATACACTTGATTTGTTTCCATCACTTTGTTTTTTTGTTTGTGTTTTTCCGTTTTTTCGGTTGGGTTCAGGTTCCGAGAATCGAGTCCCAACAGAGGAGGTAATAAAATAAGAAAATTTTAGAATGAGCTAAAATAACGACATGATGTTCAAATTGGTCATAAAACCTATAGGCAAAAATGTTCAACCTTTGTTAACATATCCATGCTGGTTTATACCCTATAACTAATCGGTTGGTTGAAGTTTTTGTAACATAATTATTTAAAGGCATTGTTTATATTATACATATTTATTTAATTAATTGAATAAAGAATATGGAATAAATGTACATTATAAATGAAATTATGATGAGATCATAATTATGATATTTATATTACAATATATATTATCCCTAAGTTGTTCCTAGTCATTATTCTATTGAGATTGAATATTAATATAGTGCAAAGACTAGTGTATGTTATATTTCTTCCTTATCAAGGAAATAGTCAATTTTATATACAAAACATAGAGATATTTACAAAATGTACAAGTGCTTAGTAGAGAACAAGTTTGCTGAACTAACCCGATATGAAAATTCCATTTGAATGATTACTTTTATATATATAAATATTCTTATTGTGATAATTGTATAAATGATCATTTAATTTGAGATCTTTATATATCTCAGCTTATTTAGGAATTCTTATATTTTGATACTACTTATTAGCTATTCCAGTCAATGGTAGCTTAACTAGTAGTCATTAGAATAGATATAATATAAATTATATGGAGATAGTCAAGTGATCAATATATGATTTATCACTCGAAAGTGATTAAAGAGAATATTCTGATGTTCTCAATTAGTACTAATGGAAACCTTTGTCTAAGGTAGAATGACAAGTTAAAAATAGTTTTCAAATCTTATCAATATAATTAATTACTAATGGTAGAAACTAATATGATCAAGCTTAAATAGAGTATAAATTAACTCCATGCGTTGTGTTCATTCAAAACATTATATAATAAAATGTTGAATTATATAAAAAATATCATGTATGAAAATATTAATCAAAACCACATTGACATTCCAAATATTTAGATGAACATGATGCGATGTCAAACACTAATTTTGATCTACAAGTATAATTTAGGGTTATAATTTATGTTCATTGTCAATATATTTAATAAACTAATAGGTCATATATAAAGAATGACTAAAGAAAAATGTAATTTAATAATGCTAGATTTGATTAAAAAATTTGAAAAACTTTAAAATTTAAATATGAGATATTTAATAAATAAGATCCAATCCAAGATACTAAATATTATTTAGAACCAATTAGTATTTATTAATTATAACTCTTACTAAAGTTTAATTGAAATTATAATTATATTTAAGTTATTAAAAGGTTCAAACTCCATTATATGTAGGTGTATACTTTATACATTAGTGTCTAACTTATACGTCCTCGCCTAGGTGATTTTATAATCTTTTAATAACCTTCAACTCTAACTATTTTAACTACTTTGTTTTAAAGTATATCTAAAAAGAGAAGACTTCAACAACTTTCTTGCAACTTATGATTAATCAGTTCACGATCACCTAATACATTGCTTCACGACTCCAACCATCACCAACCCCACTAACCATTAGAGAAAGAGAGATTCAGAAACCTAGCGAGAGACACAGAGAAAGATGAAGACATCTAATGCCTTCTTAACCGTCTTCTTCGCTTTATGGTCTTTATCCAACATCGCAAGCGCACAAACCGACTCCTGCTTCTCTAATCTCAACCTCAGTGGCTTGCCCTTCGATCAGTCTTCTCTCCACTGCATTTCCGTTTGGAGCTCGGAAGATTATATCCTTAGAGTAAGTGAAACATGTCATATAGCCTGTATCTAGTTCTGTATATGCAGATGTGCAAGTATGTTTCGGCTAACGGGTGTCCTCGGACTTTATTTCAGTACTCGCAGGCTTCGTCAGATACGTGGAACTTTGTCCTGTCAGCACCGGATTCAAATTCCTATGTAGCTATGGGGTTCTCTGTCACCGGATCCATGGTGGGGTCCAGCGCAGTCGTAGGATGGGTTTCTTCGACAGATGGAACCGGAGTAATCAAACAGTATTATCTCGGCGGCCAAACTCCGAGCCAGGTGGTTCCTGATCAGGGCAACTTGAATATTAACTCATCGATGATCCTATCGCAATCCTCACGACTGTACTTAGCATTTCAGTTGAACACCGCGCAACCCTCGTCGCGGCTGATTTTCTCCGTCGGACCTACAGGATTTTCGCCGTCGGCGCCATCCTACAGCTTGAGGGAGCACCGGGAGAAAGTGCAAGTGGGCTTGAATTATCTTACAGGTAAGCAAAAGAACGTGTTCTATAGCTGTGTTTGCTTTTATTTATTTTCGTTTGGGATGGTGGAGAAATAATGCGGTATGTTTACTATATTTAATGCAAATAGTTAAATCAATGTGTGTTGGCTGGTCAAACGCGAGGTTATCACTTGCCAACCACGTTACTTATCATACAAAAATGTTTATTTTAATGTAGTAGAATAATGTTTGCATTAAAATAAATAATATAATGACGAGGCAGGGCAAAGCAGTGTGAAAAGCTCATACACAAGCCTAAGGAGGGGTCATGGAGTACTGAACATGGTTGGGTGGGGAATTTTGATGCTAATTGGAGCAATGGTGGCCAGCTTCATGAGGGAGTGGGATCCTCTTTGGTTCTATGCCCACATGTGCATTCAATCCATTGGATTTGTGTTAGGCGTGGTGGGTGTCATATGCGGGCTTGTCCTGCAAAATCGCATTAGCGCTCATGTCCCTACCCACAAAGCCATTGGAATCTTCATTCTTGTGCTAGGTTGCCTTCAGGTATGTATTAATTACTGTTAGTATAAAAAGATTTTATCAGATTGAAGTCATATGATGACACCTTCGCCTCATGTTGTGTAGGTGATGGCAATTTTGGCACGTCCCAAGGTGTCATCAAAAGTGAGAAGGTATTGGAATTGGTATCACCATAGCGGGGGAAGGGTTCTAATCATATTTGCCGTAGCAAATGTGTTCTACGGTATCCATTTGGGTGGGGAGGGACGTAGCTGGAATGTTGGTTATGCTGTTGTTCTTGCTCTCTTGTTCGTTGTTAGTGTGGTGTTAGGAGTAAGGATGTGGATGAGAAAATAGTCTTTTACTATATATCCTAATTTATTTGTCGTTCTTGTAATAATTAAACAACTTATTTTTCAACCTTTCTAATGCAGTTGCCTCTCTCTCTACATCATTGAAATTAATCACTTACGAATGAGTTCTTTATCTCCACTAGTTAGAAGATATTGGTTTTGTATAGATTTAGAATGCCGCTTGTGTGAGAGTTAATTGATCTTTAAAATGATTATTACCTTATCCTTTACAAATCTAAATGATCATTTAATATTGAATTTCAAAATTTTAGCTGCTGCATAACATTTAGAATCATATATATAAAGCCATCATGTGTGTCTGGCGGCCTTTATTATCTCACACTAACACATAATGGGTTTAGTTGATTACCATGGTGCAATTTCTCATTCATATCATGTAACCCATGCAATCAACATACGACAAAAGCTTATTGTCATATATCTTGATTAGTAAATCAATCTTTGAGTAGATCTAGGATATCATACCCTAGGTAGTATCTTAAATTTTAATCTCCTTTTATCTCATTTACTTCATTGTATTACAAATTAATTCAATTTTCTTCTTAAGAGTCAGTAGCCACACATATTTTTTCTTATGTAAATTACCAGTTAAAATGAACTTTCTCTATTCTAAATTCTTTTAAATTAAATTTAGTTTACTTTCCTAGTATTGTCTTATAAGATCAATCAAACATAATCTTTTGATAATATTCTAAAATAGAAAACTTAAAATTTAATTCTTAAGAATAAGGCTAAGGGTATTATAAGGCTCATTTAACCTCTAAGGTCTCACACAAAATAAGTTGAGATTTAATTACTTCCATTAATCCCTTTCCATAGTCATTTTTGCACACATATTAAGAGTCATATGTTATGGTATTAACTCCTTTTCATTTAGAGTGTATGTCTTTTATTAATATAATACTATAAAAATATTCGTGCAAACATACTTAATATTTAACATGAGTTCATTTATCTAATCTTAAATTCATTTTTATGAACTCTTAAGTAGCAATTTAAGACAAATGTAGTGACCATATGATCACTCCAAACTAATTTCCTTTTGACTTATGATCTAAGTCTACATTTGTAGTTTAATTTTCTTGCTCTTGCTCTCAATTATCACCTTGTTAACAAACTTAAAACCTACCTCATCTCCAGCCATGATAATTACTAGAGGTTATTGCCTATACGAGAGAGCCAATCTTGCGTCTATCTGACATACTCTTTGATTCATACCAAAAATACGCCATGTAAAATATACACCTTTCATAATAAAGTACTATGTAATGCTAATTACTTAATAAACAATGTCAACTCATATTTGTATTTGAACATGACAATACACTGAATGAACATATATAGAGAAATGTTAATTAATTACATTTCAATATCTATGTAATCTTGTTAGCTTCACATGCTAAACATATGTATCTAGGAAAATTCTAGTTTAGTGTAATATCATAATGTCAAATTTAATGGAATAAAAGTAGATAGTACTTTTCGTTGGAAGCAATAGCTCCAATTACGCTAGTGATTTAGTTTTGCTCAACTTTGTATATAAAGCTTCAAGTCTTCCTTATGACCTTTATACAACATTTCACATAATTATAATTGGTATTTAAATCTTTGGTTTTACACTAAAATATGAGGTCTTTAATATAAGTAATTGTTGCTTAACTATCATATATGATTGTTACTAGATTAGTCTCACTTTTTGTGACTCCTAAATTAAGCAAGAATCTTCTAAGGAACACAATGTATTGTATAAATTAATTTCTATGCATATAAGGTAGGACATGATTATTTCTTACTAAGAAAACAAATAGAAAGGTAGATTTTCTCATCTAAATATTCTCCCTAATTTGCATCTATATATCTTTGTATACATAGATTGTTGTCTAAACAGTACCTTTTAGATACCTCAATATGTTCTTTACTATTTCTCAATGTGCTTTCCCTAACTTTAATTGATATCTACTCACTATTCTAATAGCGTAATAAATATATGACTTTACACAGCATGGCTTATGACTCTCGTATGCGATATATTTCACTCAATTCCTTTAATATATACATTCTAAAGGAAGTGCAACTATAATTCTAGAATAGAAGGCTTAGAGTAACAAGTTTCAATCCTATGGAGATTGAGTATTATTATCCAACTGATGATTATGGTGATGTTGATAATTCATATTTAAAATTAAAACAATAAATTAAAGACAAATAAACATAATTAAGGAAACTAAAATAGCGAAAGAATGAAAAATTAACCAATAAAACAATGGTACATGTAATTCAAATCCCGAGGACTTCTTATGCAATAATGATTTCACAAATCAATCTATTCTAAAGTTTATTGGACCATGAAAATCCCTAAATTATGATAATATTTTTCTCAAGAATATTAACTCCTAATTCTAAATTGATTAATTGAAATCCCTATATTTGCGTTGATAAATTTATGAATTTCACAATTAGGTTTGGCCGTAACATGGAAGATTTATGTCAACTTATCTCTAAGTTTTCACATAACTCTTTTCAATTACACTAGATCTATTATACATTGGATTTTTCAATCTCAATTGCATGATATCACATATGAAATAATATGTCGGTAATATTTCAAGAATAATATGAATAGAAAATTGAATCTTAATGAAAGCAAAAAATAATTAAAACAAAATAAAGTTATTATAAAATTCATCTAGGGTTTTTTTATTCCATATACCAAAAGGTATTTATCTCATGATGAAAATATGCTTCGAAGGGATTCATTAGTTATTTCTCCTTCTTCTATTTCATTCTAGGTTTTTCCTTTTATATTTTTTGCTTCCTTTTTGTCTTCCTATAACTCAATCTTATCTTTTAAAATTTGATATTTGGATACCATGACATATATGAGCATCAACACCGGTTTGTTCATGACTATGCCAGTTAAATGGACACGTGAAAGCTAACACGTGAATAGACACAGTCGTGTACCATCATTATGGACTCATTGCTATTCAACAATGCATGTATCGTAAGAAATATTCAATATGCTTTTAACTCTCCTACATGGCCATGTACACTATCCTGCAATCCATAACTCAATCAAAATAGCTCCAAATTGTTCCAAACTTGACTGAACTCATTCTTTTATGCTCTAATTAAATGAATTAAACCTAAAAAATAAAATATAAACAACTTATGTACAAAAATAAATAAAAATACTTGAATAAACATGCAAAATACATTAAATATGGGACCAAAAGTATGAATAAATCACTACCTATCAACTACCCCACCCTTGAGCATTTTTTTAAATAATTCCAATTCATCAACTCTTCTTAATATCTACCTTTTCTTCATCTCAACCTATCTATTGAAACTTCAAACGTCATATCTTAAGAATCAAATTAAAATTTAATAAGAATCAATAATCAATGAATAAATTTTCACAAGCCAGCATTGCAAATTATATTTTGATAATCCTCCAAAAATCAAATGTTGTAGGATCTAACACTCACATAAAAGATTCACTCAATTTGCTCATATTGTCTATGGTGAAAATCAATGAAACAAATCAATACATAAAAAGAATCTTAACCATAAGTTTGTGAATATATCACATCTCCACCATTATAAAATAAACTAGAAGAAGAAATCAAAAGGTCTTTACCTAAAGGTGTAATGAGGTTTAGGTAAGGTATAGTAAAAGTGGATTGTGAGTTGATCAATACAAAGGAAACTGCATAAATAAGATCACACAAAAATTTGATTCAACCGACTCATATCTTCAAATAGAATGTAAATAAGGTATAAAACAAATCAAGTATCTTTTGTTTCTCCTTACCATAGTTTCAACACTTTAAACACATTTTTAAAATCTTAATGCTTGTAAGGAGAATATAAGAAACATTGATAACTAACAAATAAGAAGATATAACCTCAAATATATAAGCCAACACCTTTCCTTATTCTTGATACTTCTTTATCCAATCAAGTTCTTATATAATTGAGTAAATACACTCCTTTAAGGTATAAAAATATTAAGCTAACAACAAGATGGTAGTCGAGTTATCACATGGCTAGCAAAATCCAAAAAAGAGGCTAAGGCTCAAAATTCATTAAACCTGAGGGATAAAATTAAAGTAAGGTATGATTAAAGAAAAGGGCTAAAGAATGTGTAATATAGGTGCCTTTTTCATCTTAATGCCTCTAATTTAAAGATGTGATCTCAATATGCATATCAAAAGTAAGTTCTAGAGTCATCCAATTATGCACGATATTTACACAACAAAGGATAATAGAGCTAATATAACGATAATAACAATTAAGCTTAAAACCTTACAATTTAAGCTCATGCATGAAATTCTTAGCAATTTCATCCAAATCAATAATCAAAACATTCATTTATAATATAAAAAGTAAAAATCTATTTAATCGTACTTTCATCCTTTCATATAGTAACTTAATTCAACAATTCATAATAGTTCATAATGCTTGAAGATAGGAATCAACAAATCAAAGATATTTAAAATGAAGATTTAGTAAATAAAAATAATTTGCTACTCCCCTTTCCCACACTTAAAGATATATATTGTCTCCAATATACATAATAAAGTGTAGGAGAGAATAGAAAATAATCAAAATGAAGTAAAAGGTAAATTGAATTGGTGCTTTCCCATTTCATTATCTAGAATTTTGTATTTGTAGCATGATTTCCATCCATTATCATTAAAATAACAAAAGAAAAATAAAATAAACACAATTCAACTATATCTATGAAAAGAAAGTGCGGTTTAGTATATTAACAATAAACAAATAAAAGAAACAAACAAAGTAATAGTAGTTTAGTAGGGCTAATCCCTTACAAACTATCAGAACAAAATAAAATAGAAAATTACGTAAAAATAAAATATTAAAATAAAATAAAAATGCCTTGTTAAACATCTTGAGACTCCTGAACGATCTTAGCGACTATATTAGATAAGAAGTCTAATATGTGGTCATTTGTTTGCTTATGCTTCATCTTTGTTCAAGGATCCATCTGAATACTAGGAGTATATAGGTCTTAAGTGCATTGGGGTGCTACCTTTGTATTGGTTGGAGCATCTGGTTGTTGAGGATTCATTAATGAAGTAGTGGCTCACATCGATGACAGTGGTATTGTAACTCCTATGTGTCCTAATATTCATATGAGCACCTCCTCCATCTATCAATCTTATACCTCTAACTGTGCTACTGGCTTTGTTAGATCTTGTTGTCCTTCCCAAGTAGTATGCTACACCCCTAGATTCTACCCCATGTACCTTTTCAAAAGGTGATCTTTAGCCAATCTTGACGTAGAGGTGTTGACAGCCTCCTAAGGATGCATATATTATTTTAGGAGTTTTCTTAATTCTCAGGTGCTACTAAGGGCTATTATGAAGCATCTTACCTGGGTTGCTACTTTTATGTATTGAAGTGATCCTATTATGCTCCATCTATAGCTATAGGCTCTTAAGCTCCTAATAGGACTACTTTGGCCTAATTTGAACTATCCTCGTCGCTTCTAATGTCTTAAAAGTGATGGGTACCATCTGTTGTGTTGATGTCATCCTAAGTAGCTAGTCTAATAGTCCCATATTTTGAGTCAATATCATCATAGACAACTTCATATAAATAGTTCTCATAATAGTGTCATAAGCTTAATGCTTAAAAAACTAGGTTAAGGTGTACTCGAGGTGGATAGGGACCTTCTCTACTATATTATAAAGATAGAACATGTTTGCTTTCCCTACCACTCTAGTGTTATCTCCTCTCCTACTGATCGTATTACAAACCAATATATGTACATATATAACTGCAAAAAATATCAATTACATCACATTAAATCTCATTAGATTATATGACCACTCACAATTAATGTTCTACCATAGTGTCTTCTCCGTAAATCTTCCTGGGGAACATATTAGTCCTTAGTAGTGATATACTCCTCTGCATATAGGCCTATCCACAATGAGAATTTGGTGTATCTCATATTACACATCTCCTCGAGAACTCAAAATTGTATTATATTATTGACATCCTATAGCATCACTTCTCTATCATGAAGGTGTTGAGGAACTCAAGGGTTAATTCTCTTTGTACAAACTCCTTTATCATTAAGAAGCCATCCTATTTGTCAACACTAATCAAATCTTAGATTCCTTTAACAAGTATGATCTAGTCTGGCACCACCTAATTGATGGTTCGACTCTTATTATAAAGCTTAGACCTTAGCCCTTTGAATTGTGCAATATGAGTTGAAGTTGTGAAGTGCAATATGGGATGTGTGGGAGGTATACGGTGTGTATGTGTTGATTGTCAGGGAGGTTGTTATGAACTACCTTAAACCTTTTTCCTCTACCTTGACATCTCCTTTTCTCACCATTGATATGTTATGTTTACTCTCTTCGTCATTATTTCCTAAAGTATGGAAAAATGAAAATTGTCAAAATAAGAGAATAACATATACTAATCAAAGCACAACATACAAATGTTAAGTCAAGAAGACTTCACTTCTATTAATTTTGATGAAAATCAAATAATAATAATCTTATAAATATATGAACTATTTTGATAAGTTTGTTAAGTGCGCAGAAAAATGTAAGTAACATTTAGTCAAACCCAGAAGATGCATGGTCAACACCAGACGATACATCAACAACAAACAATACATGTCATCATAAACGATAAACGTCATCACAGACAATACACATCAATAACAAACAATACACATCATCACAGACGATACACGTCATTACAAACAATACATGTCGATACCAGAAGAAGTGAGATAACAAAAGAAGCGCGATAATAAAAGAAGAGTGATACCAGAAGAAGTATAATACCAGACGATACAAAAGGAAGCTATTCTAGAACATCAGTCAATTAGTTAGTTAGAGTTAGTTATAGGACTCAATTAATAATGGTTTCTAGAAGATTCAAGAAGCAGTTTCTCAATCAGACGGTTGAAGACTTAGGATATAAATACTAGTTCTAGTCGTAAACTAAATAACGTTTTTGCAAGAGAGAAAATCTGATTGTACAATACTTAGAGAAACTTTGTATTCAAAGTGCGAAAGAAAGAGAGCACATACATCTGTAACATGAAGCTCAAAAATATCTTTCCTAGAGAGAGAAAGAAAGGCTAGAGCCTAGAGAGGCTAAGAAAGCAGATAAAGAATACTTTGTGAGAGAGACCTGAAGAGGCTCTGCAAGTGTAGAAAGAATACTTGTAAAGTTGAAGAGTATAGTGAAATCTCAGACAAACTCTGAGGACTAGAAGTAGCCCAAGGTTAAGGGTGAACTAGTATAAAATCGCGGCATCTATTCTCTAACCTTTATCTTTTAATTTTCTTATTGTTAGAAGAGTAGATAATAATTCTTGCAATTGCATTACTCATCGACTTTAGTAAAGTGTTTTTGTGATCATCTAAATTTTGTAAAGAAATTCAAGAAATTCCTAAAGATTAATATCTTTGA
>JANIJH010000009.1:13311814-13330561 GCA_024520975.1 Erythroxylum areolatum | reverse complement strand
TCAGGTGATGAGCAGGATTCGAGTAGGTCAGGAAGGGCAAGGCAGCACTCCTAGTTTTGATTATTTTGTATTTGAAACAAGTTTGTAAAACAAGGTTTTAGTTGCATTTTGAGCAGATCATATATCTTTTGTATTTTGGGATTTTTGATGTATTGATTGTATTTGTGGCTTGAAATGCTCACTAAAGCTTTGTAAAAACATTTATCTTTTGATACGAATGGAATATGTTTGCACATTTACTCATGGCTGACTAAGGTTGGTCATTGAAATTTTCTTTAAGTTTCGCAAAGGAATAATCTCGTTTTCTGACTTCAGGGAATAATCTAAGTTGATTTAGGCAAATGTATTATGTAGTAAGTAGTAAGTCTTCTTTTCCTTTTTCCAAGTGATTTTTAGCATGAAAATTTTGGACGCCTGCACTGGGAGTTATGATCCTTTTAAGGGAAGAGGCGCAAGAGAAGTGTTGTGTCTTCTGCTCTTGTGCTTCTTCTTAGTTTCCGCTTCTTCTTAGTTTTTGCTCCTTCTGTGTTTTGCTCCTTCTGTGGTGACATCATTGATGATGTCATCTTCTTCTGTGTTTTTGCTTCTTAGTTTCCGTTTCTTCTTAGTTTTCTTTTCTTCTGTGTTTTGCTTCTTCCGTGATGATGTCATCTTCTTCTGTCTTTTGTTCCTTCTAAGTTTCGCTTCTTCCGAGTTTTCTTTCTTCTATGTTTTGCTGACATGTCTTCTTTTGCCTTTTTGTTCCTTCTGCCTTTTCACTTCTTCTGTCTTTTCGTTCCTTCTGCCTTTTTGCTTCTTCTGTCTTTTTGTTCCTTTTGCCTTTTTGCTTCCCCTATCTTCTGTCCCATTTTTCGACCCCCTTCAAAAGATTGAAGTCGACCTCAGGGTCTTCCTCAAAGTTGTAGATCTCTAAGCCACCTTTGAAATCGTCCTAAGGGAATCTTAACCTGATATCCCTAATGACTGTCTTGTGAATTGTCTCAAGGTTGGTGCAAAATGTTTCAAGTCGACTTCTGTTCGGTTATAGTAAAAGTAGGTTGTCCTAGTGGGGGCATGCCACTCTTGTGGGATACGTGTCCAGATGTCACTTAGATCGTCAGCCTCGTGACTCACAAGGGCGGGGTGTCCAACAATTTAGGCTAAATTTTCTTCTAAACAATTATTCCTATATGTATTAACTTTCAAATGAAGCCAATTTCATGCAATTTGATTCAATATTCCACAAATTATGCTAAAAACACTACATACTGTTCCAAACCGCGACAGAACCTACAAACTCAACTTCCAAACTCCATAACTTTTGATCCAAAACTTCCAAAATTACAAACTTTTTATCAATGGAAAGCTTAAAGAAAGATTTACAACTTCTATGAAGACAACTTTGTCAAAAACTCTATATATCAGTATAGAAAACTCATGAAAATTTTAAATCAATTTTTTTTAACTCTTTCACTATTCATTCCCAGAATTTCCATATTCTCATTCACAAACATCGAACACTTTAGTTTATTAATACTAGCCTTTTACTTCATTTCAATCAACTCATTCACCATAAATTCACACTACCTTTAAAAATGCAAATTCAACTAAGTTCCATCGAAAACACCATAAACAACAAAAATCAGTGAGTGAACTCTCCAAGCTCTGCCATACACCATTCACTGCATTTTCAACTTTTGTCATATTCCATATTTTCCTCTCAACCTTCATTTTTACACTCATTCTCATCTGAAACCATCATTTTACAATTGCTCTTCAACTCAAAAATCATTTTCTTGATCATCTCTAAAGCTTTCATCAACTCACGTATACACTCTTATATATATAAACATGCACAGTGAAGAACAAAGCATATGTCACCTTTTCATATCTAATTTTCTACACTAATCATATACATCATTTCATTGCTATTTCAACTCCAAAAAGCCATTTCCACATCACCTGATCACAAACAATCCACCAAGTACTAAATAACATTATATCCATATTTTTCATCCCATTAACATAATGTTCATGAATATATGCATAAATCCCATTTTCATACAAATGACAGTGATTTCATCGAATTTATCTCTTAAATCCACAACTATAAAGGATTTACTCAATACTCGCTAAAATTTTCAAGATCTTCAACTATCTCGAAGCCCTAACTCCATGCAAATTTACGTACCTCACTGAATAAGTTGACTAGCTTCAATTCTTTCTTAGGGTAGAAGAAACAAATAGCAAAGTGGAAGATGTAGCACCCCAACATAAATCATTTGTACAATAGTATCAGAATATACAATTCTATACAAAAATAGGAAAACACAAATGCAGACGCAAACTGATCCCGACGTCTACCCCTTACTTGTATGCTGTAGGGATATTCCCGTTTGCCTAACGGGGTATTCTTCTGATCTTGAAAAATATTTGTAAATTTTAGGTGAGTTTTGCGAAGTCAATGAGAGACCATCATCGATGGCTCACCCAATCACATAACACATAGTTCACCACTTTTCATAGTTGCACACATATCACATTTACATGTAAGAGCAATTCAATTTTGCATTTCAAACAATCCACATACTTGACAAAATGCATATGAAATGCTCATGAGACACTTTTCCAATTATTACATTGTTGTGACCGAGTGCCTGAACTGTCCCGTATCTATTTTGAATAACGAGCTCATTAATAACTGTCCCTTATGCGCTTAAGGGATACAGGGCTCATTATACATAGTGAGCCTTAGGCTCTTAATCACTATTTGAGCTTGAGGCTCTTTTCACTCATTGAGCTTTAAGCTCTGATCGGTAGCTACTCAAGTCACAACTGCCATTATATTTTATGCATTCATGAAATGGAATGCATCATTCACATTTGCATAATCCCATTCACATACAATTTGCACTTCAATATCTCATGCATATAACACGATCATCGGACCTTCATTATCTGGAATTCAACAATCAAATCACATTTATATGAGCATTCAGTAGTCAATCAATACAAAAATTCAAACAAACAAACATTGAAATGAGACCATCTAGGTCTACTCACAGTACACTCCAGATTAGCATTTGCTTTCAAATTCTGGGAACGCCTGAATGCGGACATTTATCTTATTAAAACTCCAAAATCTTCAACCATCACAACGCCCTAACTCTCATGCAACTCATGTACTTCATCATACAAAGGGTTTGGGTTAGGTTTTCTTGAGGCAAAAGAAACAGATGACAAAGTGGTAACAGTAGAAGATAAGAGTAAGCTTAGTTTAGCTTTGGTGGAGTTTTTGATGAAAAACTCTGGTTGAAGAAACACTAGAGAAAGAAACTTCGAGAGAAAGAAATGCAGGCAAGTACAGTAACTTATCTTTCAAGGTTATTAAAACTTAACTTTAAAGCTGGGACACCTGTCCAATTCTTAGCCACTTATCCACTTCTTTTTATTAAAACTCACTTAATTAAGATTTTTACTTAAGTTTAAAACTCAATAATAGCACTACAATCACAAGTTATAACCTATTAAATCACTTCCAGATTTTTCCATGAAACATCATTTCGGGTCAACTTTGCATGTTCTTTTTGACCCTAATACTAAAGTTATTTCACAATAGTTTCTTCTAGAAACATGTTCCCCTATGTCTTATGTTCCCATTGACACTAAAATCATTCAATTTGATATTTTAAAGATCCATATATAATTAAAATACCGAGGTATGTTCTGTGAACAACACTAGTTCACTGTTCCAACTGATCCCCTCACTTTCGTTCAATCAATATTTTTCAAATCAATTCAGAATGCTACCAATATTTGTGGAGACGTAGAAAAATGTCTTATGAATCCAATGGTTTAAGAATCACTTCATTTGAAGGTCGGATAGCAAAGTTATGGCCGAAAGAATCAAATAAGATTTTGTCCTCAATTCATATTGCACCCGTCGTGGGACAATTGACATAATTTTCACTAGAGATATTGGATCAAGGTCATTATTAGACGGTTGGAAAGGATATTTCAAGATATATAACTTTTATGAAGACCTTGGAGACAAATTCTATCTTCTAGAGAACCAAATTTGGACCAGATGATACAAAATGAACAATGACCACAGGAAGAAGGTTATGAACAGTACACAGAAGTTGTTTTACAATTAGCATAACTCTCTCTAGGGACATCAGATTGAGATCATTTTTGAAGGGTTCGAAAGAGGACTTCAATATCTACATCTTTCATGAAAACATTGAAGTCAAGTTATATTGTCTGTAGGGTCAAAAATGGACCAGGCGATAGCATCAGATGAATAGTGTATAGAAGAAAATGTTTCGGTCACATAAGCAAAAAGTAGACGAAGCAGAAAGCAGACGAAGTAAAAAGCAGACAAAGCAGAAATTAGATGAAGCAAAAAGCAAACTAAGCAGAGTCAACTTAAGACGAAGCAAAGTTAACTTAAGACGATGCAACTCTTAAGACAAAGCAGAGTCAACTTAAGACAATACTTTTTCACAGACGATACGTTTTTACAGATGATACCATCTATACTCCTGAGCATATCCTCTTATAAGGATCATAACTTTCAACTCCAATGTCCAAAATTCTCATACTATATACCATTAGAAAGATAAAAGAAAGATCTACAACTCTCAAGATGGCAACTTTATCTAATTCAGCCTAGATCAATACAGAATTTCCCCTAAAGTTAGAACAAAATTTTACATTCATCCACCAATGTACTGCACCCAGTTCTCAACTTCATGACAAATTTTAAGACTCTTAAAAATAAAATTTAAATTCGATGTCTTCACAAGAAATGTGGCCATATGTTTCTAGTTTAATCCAAATGAAGAATCATCTCATTTGGATAACTAGCGAAGTTATGGCTAACAGACTGAAGCACACTTAGTGAACATTTTCCAAATCAACTACCAATTTTGTTTTCAAAATCTTTCCTTATCACAACTTATACCAAGATCACTCTTTATTCTCCCTTTATTTTTCATTTTTAATAAAATCACATTTAAACTCAATTATACCTGGAAGTTGTCAATAAATGCATGTACCATTATTTTTATGTGTAAAGGTTCAATATTTATGTGCATGAGCATATCACATAATGCATAAGCATGAAACACATTTCTAATCTCTCAGTGAATCTCTCACATTTACAATTTCAGCCTCAACATGGGTAATGGGATGTTACAATGGTGTGGGATAAGGAAGAACAAGGTTAACTCTCGGAAGGAGTTTGATAAAAAACTCTATGTAAGGAAGAAATGCGAAGAAGAATGCTACGAAGAAGATATTTTTAGGACAAGACAAACAATGCCTTTGTCTTTCAAGGTTAAAAGAAATGTAGCTTTAAATTGTCACTTGCCTATTTGTCCAATTCCTAAGGCTTTAACTAGGTTCTCACTTAACTAGTTCAATCAAACTCCAAATTTTGCTCCAATTGACCCTAATCTTCCACTGACATTTTCTCAAAAATTCTAAAGTCATCAATGAAATTTCTTCAATATTATTAAACTTTTATTTCTATATCCATTCATCAATTTACTTGCCAAGTGGCGTTTTTCCTAGTCCAATAACACTTAATATTTTCATAAATTTTTTCCAAAATTCACCAAAAATTTCTAAATCAATACATATATTCTCCACATCGATTTTTAATATTATAAATTCATAATTCTCACATAACCACATTTATAACCAATTATACCCAGAATTATTCATGAATACATGTACGACTAGTTTCATATGCAAAAAATTTCACTATTTATGTGTATGAGTATGACATATTATGCATGAGCATGAAAATGCATTTCTAATCTCTCATTAATCTTTCATATATCATATTTAGGGTTCTAACCCTCAATCTGAGAACGGGATGTTACACTAAATGGTAAGAGTAGTAAATGCACTGACATATATGTAGACTATTTTAGCAAAGACCTCATGCAAGGAGGAAATATTAGTGCTAGAAACAATTTGAGACTTAATAATCTCAAACTATATGTTAAGACTCGCTAAAAAAAGCTCATGATTATCATTTCCTTTGCTGACCTTGTTGGACTTTAACATCAACATTAAATGGTAACATAATATTTAACTATTCATATATCTTTTTAAAATTCACAAAATATGCTTAACGAGATTGGTCATATTGTTTAGCTTAACAAAACCCTTGCACACCTTATAAATATGAGAAATATTTTCTCAAAATAAAAATTATAAATAATCTATTAATTTGACGTACTCATACTGATTGATCAGACTAACAACCTTATTATCAATAAGTTCCTAATTTTATAAGAATAATGTGGTACCATCTTGTAACCATTCTTTCCAAATACAATTCGATGGGGAGATAATTAATAAGGTGATGATCTTAGAAATGCTCTTTATATAAATTTGAACTATTTTACACCAATTAAAATAGTTAAGACCCATTAATTTATGTTATGTGATCCTAGACTTCATATAAATAACATCTGTCACAACTAAGCCTTTGTGTTTAATCAATCATAGAAATAATAAAGTTCAAATTGAGAATACCAAAAAAAGTTAAGTGGACCAAATGCTAAACTAAGAAAACAACATCTTATATAGAGACTAGGCCCTTCGAACAATAAGTTAAAATAATAACTTGCGATAAAAAGGATGACGTATAACAATTAAAAAAAAAAAGAGTAGTAAGCAATCAATAGCAAAAGTTATCCAAGAAGATAACCAAGAGCTACAAGCATTAATAAATAACAACAAAAAAATTGAAATGCTGAGTACACAAAAAGGCAACACCAATAGCAAGGATTAGGGAAGAGTGGAAGAAATATGAGGATAGAAGACCCTTATAAGCATCACATAGGAGAGGTGTAGTTGGAGAAGTAAGGAGGAAAGTGCAACTCCCTAAAATATGCTACCACGTGTTGGCGCATTGGATAGAAGGTAGGAGAGACGAGTAGTGCATATGGCCCATTTGTAAGCCTTTTAATGATTAATCTTTAGCTGATAGGCGACGATCAAGTAGTACTAATGATGAAGGTAGACAATCACTTGGATGATTAACCCAAAAAAGAAGTAAGGTTCATCTCCCTAGGTAAAACTGAGATTGAAGATGGAAAACCAAAAATTGTCTGCTCACTTATGCTGAACAAAAAAAAATAAAACCTCAAATAACCAAAACAAGCTCTAAGGAGAAAATGTATTGTATTTCACTTGATACATACTATACAAAATTAGGGTCATATATATATATATAAGTTTATCGATACTAACTAGGGATGTAGTAAAAGATTATAATTTTGATCATCAATCCATAATCTGTAACAATATACAAGTAGTCCAAAACAAGTATATATTATTTATTCATGCAAAACTATCTATAATGATTGCTAAAGGGAAATAGGTCTAAATCACACCTTAATTTTAAAAAGGTCTACGCAAGCCCATACTATTATCTATAATATCATGTTGCACTTTGACATTTTCAGAATGGCTACAAATAGCATCCTAAATACTAAAGATAGGTTTATATCAGTTCTTAGTTATCAAACTACCCACCTAGCCTATTTGACATCATAATTGGGCAATCTGGAACCTTCTGACACTAACATAGTTATGAAAATAATTTCTTTAAATATTGACCAAAGGTTGCATTTGTATCTTAATGTTTCATAAAAAAGTATGAATAAGTCCTTATTGTTATCTCTAATACTAATTTGACACCCTATTTATGATGCAATGAGTATTGTTTTAGTAAAATGAGGGTGTCAAATAGTATCACATATAATAGTAAGAAGTTATTAGACTTTTTATGAAATAGTAAGGTGCAAGGGTTATTGTTAAAAGTTTTTAGGTTTGAAAAACTTATAGTCTAAAATGTCTACACGCTAAGGAATTGCATGAACAATATTCAAGCCCATATTTTTCAAGTCGACCTTTAAAGAAAAGATCACAAATTTGAATCTAAATGTTTTCGCTTCAGATATAACGTTCAAGCTTGAGATGTTTGGCTATTCACATTCAATAAATTCAATTCTGTGTAATAAAGTTACCTAAGGCTTACTATTTAAAACTTCCACTTGCAATGAAGCGTAAATGGGAAACTGTGGGCCAATAATATACAAAATATTTACCTTTAATGAGTTTTAAAAGCAGGAAATCCTTTGATCTCCAAAAGTGAAAGGTTGGATTATACAAGTAGATCATTCAATCCAAGAAAAATCTTCAGGATAATATGTCTAAAATATGAAAACTTAACACATACAGGTTTAGCATATATAAGTTCAAAATGTACAACCTCAATATCAATGCATGAGGCCTCAACATATATAATATTAACAAGTGACAATTTATAAAATACAAGCCTAATATATATAGACTTTATCATATATAAGCACAGCATATACAGGTTCAATATATATGTGATTGGCATATGCAAGCTACATATGCAGTTTTAGAACATGTATGTTTAGCACACGCAGCCTTAGGATATGTAGGCAAAGTACACGCAAGCCCAACACACACACTCAAGATAAACCATGAAAAGCATATGAACCTAGCAAGGATAAACCCAACAAAGCTAAACCTTACAAGGATGAACCTTGTAAAATTGAACCTTGTATGAGGAAAATCTATTTAAAAAAAAAGTCGCAATCAACCTTGTATGGGGAAAATTTATTTTAAAAAAAGTCGCAATCCAATAAGGAGACCTGGACAGATACAAATATGATATCTTTAACTTTATTGAGCTTTTGATTCAAATGTTGGAGAGTTATTAAAACTCATTCTCTTTATAAAGTTATTATAAAAGTGTTCTCTGCTCTAAATTAAATAGCTCTTTGCCTTTACTGACTTGAGTGTTAGAATATCCTCTCAAAATTGTTTGAATACCTTTGATGTCCTTTTTGCAGACATATTAGTCTGAATAGAATTCTCAACCCAACAAGAATTTTACTGTCACATATATACATAGAGATTGCAATTCCAATTGCCCACATGCCAGATCGTGATAGAAGCTCAAGACATGGTCAGTGATTGTGGCCTGCTTGTCATGATCGTGACAAAAGACTTAGATGTGGCCCATGATTGTGGCTTACGTTAGACAGACATGCAGATACTCAAAAACATCAAGTTTCGAGAGATTTTTTAGATCTTTCGAACCCTGAAAAAATCATAGGATTGCTCAGAACACAAATGATATTTATAGAACAAGACAAATAGGCATAAAGGAGCTTTTGCATCCACTTTGAGAAACCCTAAGATAATTCATCGAGAGATTGAGAAAAAGAAGAAGGAAGGGAGAAAAGGAAAAGTTGATTCGATGTACTTCCCGAATCAGGAGTTTCCCAATGTCGTTGCCGTCCATCATCCGTTCAGATCGTATTTCCTATTTATTTTTAATTTTATTACTGTATAAAATTGGAATAACAATTTGATGATATGATTTTTGAATTTTGAAGATGTTCTAAATCCACCTTCGGAGTTTTATCTTCAAATTAATTAAATTTGATTGTTTATATGTTATTTAGATGTATTGTGATTTAATTCTGCGATTGCATAATTCGATAAAAAACTGAGAGAGTGAATAGGATGAAAAACAATTAAATTAGAGTAACGAGAATTAGGTGATTTAATAGAAATTAGAATTAAATCAAATCGGTAAATTTTTCGAAAAGAGATTTTGCATAAGATTCTGATGGTTTATTAAAGCATTTTAGAACTAATTAAAAGTTTGAATACATTGTTAATTGAGATATTGCAACTTCCATATTAAGATTTATGATTTAAAGTTAATGGCTATAACTTGAAAGAGAATAATCAACCCTAAAATCGTTTAGAACCAATAATCTAATAATTAATAATCCGTTAGATTAGCATTAATGATAGAAAAAATTCTCTCTTAATTGATAATTTCTTTAGGTTGATTCTTAAGTGTGTTGTAATTGCTTAGTCATTAAAAGTCATTCTCTTTATAAAATTATTACAAAAGTGTTCTCTGCTCTCAATTAAATAGCCCTTTGCCTTTATTGAATTGGGCGTCAACGTATCAATTTAAAAATGCATGAACACCTTTGATGTCCTTTTTGCAGACTTGTTAGTATCAACAGAGTTCTCAACCCAACAAGATTTTTACTGTCACATATGTACATAGAGATTGCAATTTCAATTGAGAGACACCTAGATTTTCAATCGAAGAGAAGATTCACAAAAACAAAGCAAGATCATATGCAAACGGCTTATCCTTTTACATTGAACACAATTCTACATGTAATATTTCTTCAAATAATTTATGAATTCAGAGTTCTCTCCCCCTATTCACATACTACGAGGCCCAGTACCCCAAACCCGATCTGCCAACCAACAGAGGTTAATGGTTAATAAACAAATCTTTGCACTCAGCCATTCTAGACAATGGAACTCGAGTATCCTTAGAAGTTGCAAACAGAACTTTGAAGAAATAGAGCAGCAGATTCGTCATAAGATCCCAAGTTGTTGAGTCCAAAGGTCAGATGTAAGCATGAATCATGATTTCATTTGATGGGATGTTGGGTGGAGGATGGATTTCGCAAGCTCTTCGTTCATCTTAACAGGAAGTGGAGGCATTTGTTTCATTATCTCCGGCACGTCTTTCAAGCTAAAGATAATTTTCTAATTAGAATCATAAATCAAGGTCCTCCACAAATCTACCAATACGTGGCAAAAAGTAAGCATTTCATTTCTTAACAGATGAATAAACATGTGATGGACCTGATGGATAATCAATCATCTCATAACTACCTCCAAGACATAAAGACGTTCTTACCTCTGCAGTAGCAAAGAAGGATGGCATTTACAGGATAACCTCCTGAATCTACCACATTTTAAACTGTCTTGAATATATATAATAGACCAAAAACTCTACCAGTATTACTATTGCTACTAAAATCACTGAATCTGCATATGCAATTCCTTGATATTTTGCGTGACAATTAGATAATGAAGTTAATAGCTACATGAGGTCATAATGGTGCAGTAGAAAAGGCTTGGAAATCAAAACAAAGCCGGTGCAGCATCAGAAAACCAAAAGAGAAATTGTTCGATGACTTTCAGATATTTGGACAAATCAGCTCAGATCTGAATCTGGCTTGCAAGCTTCTCAATTGGTTTCAATTTCATTTGGTATCCTGCTAAAAACCAATCTCCGCCATCTTAATGGCTTAATCTTAAATTCTATTAACTCAACAGGAATTCAACTAATATTAGATCCTACAGTAGGGAGGACCAAAGCAATTTTGAAAAGCAACTATGGACCTCAAGTTTTTGATTGTATAATAAAGAAAAAGATCTCATCTTTCCTGATGTATCCCTAACAAACAAAATTCCATGAAGATGATAACAGACATAAAATATAGATGACAGGAGATTCAGCATAAGAAGGGCCTCGCCAGCTCTGAATGTTAAAATACACTTATCAAAAAACATACTAAATCTTAAGACATCTAACAACAGATATCAACTATCATGAAAAAGAAATGCCTATATGAAAACAATCTCAACCATAGTGACAACTTACTCATTCAAAATTGAGAGGATGTTGTCCCGAGTTTTGCTTAGAAGATTGATGTTATCATGTATCTGCAAGAAATGGATACAGAATGCTGTCTGTAATTCATCCAACACTAGGGAAAATTATCAGTCTTCATCTTTTTCTTTTTCCAGATTATTGAATCATGAATATTGTACAGACTAATAGAGTGCAAAACCACTTAAATCAATGAAATTTGATGTCATGTCACTGGGTGACTGTACATATTTCTGTCACTATAAACTATCTTTTAAACAAAGGCATAGCCTTCGTAAGTGAAACAACTTATCTCTGCTCAATGTCTAAAGGTCATCCATCAGAGAATAGTTTCCTCAAGATGAAACTGTGCACAGGGGCCCAGTGGGCAGCAACTATATCGTTATTGAATGAAAGTAGGAAGATAATAGTTGGAGATTACTAAAATCGATTTTGCACCATCAACAGAACTTGAGTGCTTTGTACTCAAGAATGTGCAACTTCAAGTATAAATCGAGGCACCTTCCAATTAAACTTTAATGACAACTTGATTCATTTAACTCCTAAAAAAAAATAACGTTCACATTACACAAATGGTGGTTTCAACTCCTCTAGCATACTGGAAAGTGTATTGAACCATAAAACTTCGATAAAAGGAATAAAGATCTCTTTGCAACAAAACCATAAGAATGTCCTCCTCACGAGGAAGACTACATCACTCCATTACGAGGAAGATGCAAAATGCAAAGTATATTGTCATGAAATGCAAGAAGTGAAATAACAGCTCCAATTGTTGCCAAAAGGAGCAAATGAAAAAAAAAAATGCAAATAGGATCACCTGGAAAGAGGCAAAATTTGAAGAAATTTGACTTAAGATTTGGGAATTTTGCTCAAGCAGCTCTCCTGTTGCACCACCAATAGCTGCAAATAAATATATCATCTATCAGTTTGTGACAGACGTAATTCTTCAAGGCACATCATATTATTGCAAGTGCTAAAATTTATCTGCAATTGTGCCATACTATATGGGCCCCAAATGTGAGCAAATCCAAGCATAACTAAGAAAAACGATTCCTGTGAACCACAAAGCAAGAACTGATGTTTCCAATCATGAAAGCTCTGTGATTTCAGAACATAAGAATTACTCATTGTAGTGAAATGATATTACAGAAGCAAGCATTCCAGAAACAATGATCTATTACGTCACAACTAGCTGTCTTCACAAACCTTTATAAGATATCCCATCATCGTTGTCCATTGGTATCACAGGCGGGGTATATGAAGGACCATTAGAACGAGTTGTTAAATGAGATGATGACTTTGCTGAAGAATCTCCACCCTTTTCCTGTGAAGAAATTGTGTATAAGTGACAAAGCTTTTGGAGACTGCAATTGAATATGAAAAAACGAACAGACTCAACAGCATGCTTCTCAAAGTTTTCTTTATGACAGGTCTACAAGATCCATCACCATCACATGTCCGATAAAAATATTCACACCATAACAAAATGCTATTTGGAAGATCATCTCAAAGTTAGACACATTTACAAGGTCTATGCTTCTTTGCCAAACTGTAAGACATGCCCATCATCTTGTGGTGAAAACATGTATGCACATAAAATGGATACCCATTATATGCCATCATCTCATCTGAATGCATGCATAAGTAGCTCCATGTTACTTTCCACAAAGCAGACATTATTGGAATTGATGGAAGGGGTCTGCCCAAGAAAATGCTGCATCTATGCAACAAAGGATGATGAGGTTAACATTATCACAGGAACAGCATCTAACTAAATATTACTTGGTTTTTTTGAATGTGAATACGTAAGAAAAGAATACATGTACTAGTAATTATACTTTGTGTGGCACAACAAACTAAATTCCAGTGGATCAAGCACTTGTCCTTGTAAAGTTAACACATTCCAACACTATTCTCATGTTTATTTCCCACTTCATTAGCATCAGCATTGTCTAGCAGTTACATACAGCATGAGGTGCGAACTTTACTTAACAGTTATATACCTTTCTGTCCTTGTTTTTCCTCGCTGAATGATCCTCTTTCCTTCTCTTACCATTTTCCTTTTTCTGAAAAAGTCAAAAAATCAGCCAGTAAAGACTATGGATTGTACACAGCATTATTAACTTGTGAGTTCAATGCATACACATGCATCTGTGCTCTGTCACAGAGTATACCCAAAATGATAAAAGTACACATCCATCCAATTTCACTAGTACTACGATTTGAACAATAACTAACCTTTAGAAAGAAAAACCAAATTAAATGAGAGAAGAGAGAACAAGTATCTAATAATGCATCCTAAATAAGTCATTCAATAAAAACATGGGATTAAGGAGACGTAAAAGATATCATTGCATATGAAGTGTCCTAAACTGTTACTGTTACATTTGTTACCAGCTGTGTATTGAAGCGTTTTCATACTTACCTATATAGGAGATCATGAGGGATTATAGGAAGCGGCTACCAGTTGTATATTGATACTTTGTATAGGAGATTATGAGGGATTATAGGAATAGATTTTAGACTGTAATTAAGAAGAAGGTTATCTATGTAATGGAAAGAACTCCTCAGTGCAGAGGCATTGGAACCATTTGACATGGTATCTGAGCTATCTCTCTTTGGATTTTTGGTTCAATTTCCTTGAGTACTTTCTGGTTAAGAATGGAAAGAATTATCCTAGTTGGGAGTTTTAAGTTCAAAATATTTGTGAAAGGGCAGGAACTATGGGGACATTTGGATGAGTCTTCTAAGCTCCTACTGATTCTAAAGAACATAGTTCAGGGGAAAGCAAGGATGCCAAGATTGTTATACCACTGCCAAAGAAATGTGGCATTAGCTTAGACGTTTTTATGATGAAGATAACGCCGCCCGTAAGTTTCAATAGAATTAGAGTTTGCCAACTACAGAGAAGGTAACCTTTCTATTGACCAATTCTATGCTGGCTTTCTTAATCTGTGGAGTGAATATTCTAGTATAGTCTTCATCTGGACAACAATCTACAACTGGGTCTTCATCTATTCTCACACCTGAGAGGGTTCAATGGATGATTGTTCACTTTCTCTGCATTTGGCCTTCAAGGTAAAGGAAAATTACTCAACTCTCATGACTGGTAGTACAGAGGCTCTACATGTTTTTGTAAAGGTGACCAACATATTGAAATTGCCAATGGCAGTAATCTACCTGTTACTTCAATTGCTAATTTGTGGTCTTCTTTCACCAACGTATTTGTGTCACCGAAATTATCTACAAACTTACTTTCTGTTGGACAACTTGTTGATGATAACTACGAAATTCACTTTGATTGTAATGATTGTTATGTGCAAGAACAGGCGTCTGGGAAAGTGATCCCAAAAGGGCCTAAAGTGGGACATTTATTTCCTATTCATTTTTCTATTTCTTCTGGGTGTAGTTCTTGTAAACTTAATAAGAATAAATCTTTACCCTTACCTTCACATGGTAACTGAGCTTCCACATGTTTTGAGATTATTCACACCAATATTTCATGTGTGTCAATTTCTCTCTCATGCTTAGTATAAATATTTCATAACATTTATTGATGACTATACTCGTTCACCCTACTTTTCTAACTTTTGTTGCTTTTATTAAGACTCAATTTTCTAGTTGTATTAAGATTCTTCGATCTAACTCTGGGGAGAATATATGTCCATTGAATTTCAAAAATACCTCAAAACAACTGGTGTTGTCTCCCGATATTCTTGTTCTTACACTCGTCAGCACGATGGAGTTGTTGAATTAAAAGAATCATCATCTTTTGGATGTTGTCCGTACTTTGTTAATTGAATCTTCTATACCTCCTAGATTTTGGATAAAAGCTTTATCTACTGCTATATATTCAATTGTGGAAAAGCTGGACAAAATGAGTCCGGATCTATAGGAGATCCTGGTGTTAATTATGAGCAGATTCTTAGGAATAAGTTTTCTGTTCTTTTAACCTCCTTAGTTAAAGGCAGGTTGTTATAATTTAGTTCAGGAAAATTTTCTTGAAATCAAGGAGATAATTTTGATCGATTTAGGTGTACTTTTTAATTAGTAACTATGAGGTATGCCTCAAGGTTATACTTAAATACCTGATTGAAGTCGCTGTTTGATCGAGTTTAATAAAAAAATAAAACTTTCAATAAATTTGTTCATGTTATCAGGGCAAATTTGAACCAATCCCTATTCTATTCTTGTTATTGCACATCGATGACAAAATTCATTAAATCTGCCACGGCAAGTGAATATGAAAGTGGCACATCCAACCCAAACTCCGGCCAGATGGCCATACCTACCATCCTACTGATAATTCTAAAAATATCTTGACCCCAACTATTGGGCATAAACTTAATGGCCAGAATTTCAGCTTGTGGTCTAAATCAGTAATGATTTTCATATATGAAAAAGGAATAGGAAAAGAAGACTATTCGTCCAACTGAACAAAAATAGCCCTAACTAAATCTGGATGGTGGAAAATAATCTAGTGATGTCCTGGGTGCTAAATTCCATAACCAATGAGACAGGTGAAAACTTCATGTATTACGAGACAGCAAAAGAAATCTGGGAAGCAGCCCATGACAAGTATTCCAATAAAGACAATACTTCTGCTGTGTTTGAAATCAAAGGAATTCTAGGTGATTTAAGACAGGGAGAGTCATCAGTCACAAAATATTTCAACCAATGAATTCAGTACTAGCAACAATTAGATATCTTGGGGATGTCTCATGGAATTGCGCCAAGAATGACAAACAATATAGGAAGCTCCAAGAGAGGGAGAGAGTTTACAAGTTTTTATTGTGACTAAAATAGGAACTTGATGAGGTTCGGTCCCAGATTTTGTGAGGTTTTTGCAGAAGTACAGAGGGAGGAGACTCGGAGAAAAGTGATGATGGCAACGTCAACAGGACAGCCCAACCTAGAAGGATCTGGCCTTGCAGGAAGGGGGCAATTCTCGAACTCTTTTCGTAAAGGACAGCCAAATCAATCAAGCAACTATAACACCTAGAGGCAGAACAATCGCCCATTGTGTGACCACAACAAAAGCAGGCAAATGAAGGAAACATGCTGGAAAATACATGGAAAACCAGCAAATTGGCAGCCTTCCTCTCAATCATTTCAAACAAGCCGCGAAAATATTGCAGTAGCAGAAAATTAGAAATCCAAGGAAACCAGGCCATTCAACCAAAAGTAAATAGAAGCCTTGCAGAAAATGATACAAAGCTCAATCCAAAATGCACACAATCCTACTGAAAGCAATACAACCATGGCACAAAAAGGTAACTGCTACACTGCTTTAAGTGCAAAGACAAATTCTATGCAATGGATTGTTGATTCGTGAGCTTCCGATCACATGACAGGGGATGTTACAACCTTCAGCAAACTCAAACCAACCACAGAGGGGACCTCTGTTAAAATTGCTGATGCTACATATTCAGAAGTGACTGGTATAGGTTCAGTCACCATATCAGAGGAAATCAAACTAAAATCAATCCTATTTGTGCCTAACTTAGACTACAATTTGTTTTCTATCGGTAAACTCACAAAGGATCTTAATTGTGTCACTAAGTTCTATTCTACCTAGTGTTATTTTCAGGGCTTTGTGCTTGGGGAGGACGATTGGAAATGCTGAAATGAGTGCAGGTCTCTATCTCTTGCCGACTGAAGCCCCTTCCACCCAAAATCTTGTGTGCTGTCTCAACTCAGAATAAAGAAAATATCTTGCTATGGCATTATAGGTCAGGCCATCCCATCGTTATGTATCTGAAAAAGCTATTTCCATATCTGATCAATAAAAGTCCACCTTTCTTTCAATGTGAAGTCTGTCAATTATCTAGCCATCTTAAAAGTTCCTTTCCTATTTAGCCATACAAAAATCCCGTCCTTTTTATATGATCCATAGTGACATTTGGGGACCAAATAAGGTCAAAAATATTTCAGGCCATAGGTGGTTTGTCACGTTCATTGCTAACCACACCCAAATCACCTAGCTCTTCTTAATGAAGAAGAGGTCAAAGGTAGGGCAACTAGTTCAAAATTTTCACAAGATCATTGAAAACCAGTTTCAAATCACGGTCTAAATTCTCAAAACTAATAATGCAAGAGAATTCTTTCACTCTGTTCTTGAGAAATATCTTAGTGGACAAGGCATTATTCATCGTAGCTCTTGTGATGATACACCACAACAAAATGGTATAGCAAAAATAAAAAACAAACACCTATTAGAAGTTACAAGTTCACTAAGGATGACAACTCACTTTCCAAATATTTTTTGGGGGAAGCAATTATGATTGCTACATATTTAATTAACTGAATGTCGTTTCGTATCCTAAACTTTCAAGCTCCATATCAGTCTCTCATCACCACCTATCCTCACATTCAGTTTATGACCAATTTACCTCAAAATCTTTGGTTGTACGTCCTTCATCCATATTCATCACCAAAACCGTAGCAAGTTTGATCCTAGGTCTATTAAGTGTATTGTCCTTGGAGCAACCATTCTAACCCAAATATAATATTTAGGGGGAGAATTTTACAAATATATTTGGTCTATGGATCCTAGTGTGCCCCGCTCGGTTGCTCCATGTGTGCCCCGCTCGGTTGCTCCATGTGTGCCCAGTTCGGTTGCTCCATGTTTAATTGTAGTCCATAGCGTACCTAGTCCTATTATGCTTAATCCTAATCCTTATATTCTTGATGTCCGAGAGAATACAAAAAGAGAAAGTGCTTAATTGTCTATTCCAAAAGGCAGAAAGAACAAAAGGAGACTAAGCATTGCACTCATCCACAACATTGTCACGAAGCCATCCCAAGCCCTCAACACCATATAGGTAATGATTCCACATCATCAAATTGCCCTAATGATTTAAATGATTTGGACCTGCTATTGCTCTTAGGAAAGAAAACAAGCATGTACTTTATATTCAATTGGAAACTTTTGTGTCTTATGACAACTTGCCTCCTTATTATAGGGCATTTACTACTTCTTTAAGTGAAAAACAATTCCTAGAAATGTTTAGGAAGCTCTAAACAACTTGGATGGAAGGAAGCAGTTATAAAGTGAACGTGTTATGTCTCTGAGAATAGGATCGAGTTATTGGGCGATTGATCGGAAAATCAAACTCAACTCTCTTCCCTTTGTTACGATTCTTTTGTCGACCTATTTTGAACAGAATTTCAGACTCATTCAAGGGAGACTGACACCTTAGAGCTCG
>JANIJH010000009.1:13291343-13305196 GCA_024520975.1 Erythroxylum areolatum | reverse complement strand
AATGTCTTTCTGCATTTTGGACTGTAATTGAGTGCTCTAGCGTACCACCTTCGTAAGGCATGGGCTCAGATATCACCTTCGATGTCAAGTTTGGGTCTTGCGGGAGTGGGATGCTACAAAAGGGCTCAACTATGTCACGAAAACTATACTCATATTGATCTTCACCACCTTCATATTGTAAAAATCGACCAGATTAGAGTAGGTTTGTAGCTAAATAAGACTGAATGAATAGCAATAAACAGACAGATTTTACATGAAAAACTCCTAAATTATGATAAAAATCACAGGCAAGAAAAAAATTCACTATGAAATTTAGAATTACAACCTCTCTCTATTTTACAAAGAGAAACACTAACTCTCTCACTAAATAGTAAAAAACACTCTATAAACTTTTGTAGGGATTTAATAGAAGAACAGATTTCTGGGATGATTTGCTCTCCTCATCTCCCTCCTATTTATAGGCAAGAGACGTGTGGGATGGCTGGCCATTTGGCCAGTTATCCTTCACTTTTATTTCAACTTTAATAGATACTGAAAACGGTGCCTACTATTTTTGACAATTTTCCCACTTGAAGATTTGATTGAGAGTCAATCAGATCTTTACACTATTCTTTCTTCCTTGCAGCTTCATATTGCTTACATCTCTGTTAGGCCACACGAGGATCGACACCACATAAAATTGTTACTATTGATTGCTTTTGTCATAAAATCTGTTAGGTTATCCATTGTATGAATTTTTTGCATGTCCACCGTTCCTTCTTCCACTTTCTCACGAACGAAGTGATATTGAACTCGAATGTGTTTCGTCTTTGAATGAAATGTTGGATTCCTTGCAAGATGCAAAGCGCTTTGGTTATCACAAAACAAAATAATGTTCTTTTGTTTGCATTCAAGTTCTTCAAACATCAACTTCAACCACACTGCTTCTTTACTAGCTTGTGCAGCTGTTAGATATTCTACTTCTGTTGTTAACGTAGCCATAACTGACTGTAGTTTTGAAACCCAGCTTATAGCTCCTTTAGCTAGTGTAAACATATATCCTGTAGTGGATTTACTTTTATCAAGATCGCATACATAATCAGCATCAATATATCCTTTGATAGTAAAATCTGATCCTCCATAACGTAATGCAACATCTAAGGTTCCCTTGATATATCCGAGAATCCTCGTAACAGTATTCCAATGCTCTTGACCAGGATTTGTCATGTATTGACTAACTACTCCCACTACATATGCAATGTCCAGTCTTATACAAATCATAGCGAACATTAAGCTTCCCACTGCTGATGCATAGGGTACTCGAGACATCTCCATCCTCTCTTCTTCATTGCTATGACTTATATTTGAGGATAACTTGAAATTAACAGGAAGAGGGGTATAAATTGAATTGTAATCTTGCATGATGAATTGCTACAAGATCTTCTTTAAATAATTCTTCTAAGAAAGCCAAATCTTCCTATTATTTCTGTCTTAGTGAATTTGCATCCCTAGAATTTTGTTTGCGGGTCTTAAGTCCTTCATTTCAAATTCTCTAGCCAATTGTGCCTTCAATTCTTTGATACATTCATTGTTGGAGCTTGCCACCAATATGTCATCTACATACAATAGCAAGACTATAAAATCATCTTTCTCAAACCTCTTGAAATATGCATAAGGGTCTGTAATTAGTCTACTGTATCCAAGGCTCATGATGAAAGAATCAAATCTTTTATACCAACACCTCGGTGCCTGCTTTAAACCATACAGAGATTTGTTTAACCTGCAAACCAAGTTCTCTTTTCCTTTTTCTTCAAAACCTTCTGGTTAGAGCATAAAAATTTCTTCTTCAAGATCTCTATAAAAAATGCAGTTTTCACATCTAACTGCTCAATATGCAAGTCAAATGTAACACACATAGCTAGGACTACTTGAACTGTGGTAAGTTGAACCATAGGAGAAAAAATTTAATTGAAGTTAATTCCTTCCTTTTGAGCATATCCTTTTACCACTAATCTAGCAAGATATCGCTCTAAGTGATTGTCACCACTTTGCTTGATCTTGTAAACTCATTTATTGCCAATAAGCTTTCTTCTTTGTAGTAATGATACTAGCTCCCATTTCTTATTCTTATGCAGAGCTTCAATTTCTTCCTGCATTGCTCCCCATCCACTAAGATGCATTTGAACATTGTTTCTTAAAGAGTTGATGGCTCTTCGTCATCAGTTAAAAAACAATATACAATATTGCTCTCTATAATATAATCTAAGTGCTAGCTCGGTGCTCTTCTTGTGTGAGTTGATCTCTAAGTATCTGAAACATCAGATTTGACTAGTTCTTGCTCCTCGTGCTTTGGTGCAGCTTCAAAAGAATTATTTTGATCAATTTCCTTTTCCACCTGTACTATTGTAGTCTCTTAATTCTCTTTTGAAGTGCTAACATCTTCTATTTTCTCTTGATCATTTTCTTATAAAAAATAACATCTCTATCGATAACATTCTTATGGGCAGTGGGATCCCAATGACGATACGTCTTTACTCCTTCAGCATATCCCAAGAAAATATATCTTCTAAATTTTCGATCCAACTTCATAGTTTTTAGGGCATTGAATATCTCATAGGCAAGACTTCCAAATATATGGAGGGTAGAATAATCCACTGGTTTACTAGTCCACATCTCCATCGGTGTCTTCAACTCAATTGCAGTTGATGGAGCTCGATTCACCATATAACAGGTGGTATTGACTGCTTCTACCCAGAATTTCTTATCTAAGCTTGTAGTTCTCAACATTGCTCTTGTTCTTTCCAATTTTATTCATCCGCTCTATTACTATATTTTGTTGAGGAGTGTAATATGTGTTTAATTGTTGATACATTTAATCATTTACACTTAGTGATTAATGATATGAAAATGCTTAAGATATTCACTTTAATTCGTATATGATTTTAGGTACAATTTGGAAGCAAAAAAATTAAAGTCAGTCGAAAATACTACATTTAGGTCATTTTCTAAAGATCAATACTTACTTGTCTTCATGTAGAGAGAAGAAGAAAATTAAAAGACAGGAGCAAAAAAAATATATACAAAGAAGATGAATTAAAGTTGCTCAGCTATGCATGTCCCTTGTAAGAACCATATAGCAGGAGAAAGAAGAGAGAAAGGACTTTGGAAGCTGAACCGGACTTTGATGACATTTTAATTTATTCAAAGACTTTGGAAGAACATTTAGAACATATTCAGTTGTTCTAACATTGTTAAACCAACACCAATTGTATGTGAAAAGAGAAGAGTGTATTTCTGGTGTGCAAAAAATTGAATATTTAGGTCATATTATATCGGAGGATGGAGTTGAACCGGACTCGGAGAAAATTAGAGCGGTTAAAGAATGGTCAACTCCGACGATTATCTGCCAGGTCTGAGGGTTCTTAGGCTTAGAGGGTTACTACCGCAAGTTTATCAAAAACTTCAGTTCCATGACTGCTCCCCTCAATAAGATGTTAGGGAAAGATAGATTTAAATGGATGAAAAAAACAGCTGCTTCTTTTGACTAGCTAAAGGGATCTTGCGGCTTCCTGATTTTTCTCAACCCTTCATCATAAAGAGTGACGCTTATGGCAATGGAATTGGCATGGCTTTAATGCAAGACAAGAGGCCTATTGCTTATTTTAGTGAAAGCTTGAAAGATGTTGCCCTCAAATTGTCCTTCTGCGAGAAGAAGATGTTGGCAATCGTTAAGTCCATCCATAAGTGGAGTCCTCATCTGTTAGGGAGTTCTTTCACTGTTCAAACTGATCAAAGGAGCCTTAAATATTTACTGGAGCAACAGATCACCACTCCTTCACAAGCTCGTTGGCTGCCCAAATTGATGGGCTATAATTACCGATTAAGTATAAGTAGGGGGCTAAAAACCAGGCAGTTGATTCTTTGTCTAGACGAATGGAGGTAGTGTTCATTACTGTTTCTTATCCCGAGGCCGACTGGTGGCATCAATTGCAGCTTGAATATGAACAAGACAAATTTTATCAGACTTTGAGAACCAATCTACAAGCCTTCCAACATGATGGGGTATCGTTTCTTGGTGAAAAGGTAATCTTAAATCCCCCTTCTTCAATAATTCCTGTCATTATCTTTGAACTACATGAGACCCCAACTGGAGGCCATTTTGGGTTCTTCAAAACTCTTGCTCGGGTTCGTTTTGATTTTACTTGGGTGGGTATGTGGAAAACTATACAAGATTACATCCGGAGTTGTGATGTTAGCCAACGCTGTAAGACTAACAACATGGCACCTGTTGGGCTTCTTCAACCCCTACCCATTCCTGATATAATATGGAGTGATGTCACTATAGATTTTATAGAGGGACTACTGAATTTAGGAGGCACTCAAGTCATCATGGTGGTAGCGGACCGGCTATCTAAATATGCTCACTTCATTCCCTTTGCTCACCCTTTTACTTCTATAATCGTTGTCAAAGCTTTTGTGGCAAACATCATGAAGTTGTATGGTGTTCTGTCTAGCATTGTAAATGACCGTGACCTAATTTTTATGAGCAATTTTTGGACAGTTTTATTTGGTTTACAGGGTACCTAACTTAATATGAGTTCAAGTTACCATTCCTAAACAGATAGTCAAACTGAAGTGGTCAATCGTGCTCTAGAACAGTACCTCCAATGTTTTACTTATGAGCAACCAAGGAGATGGAGGGAATGACTACCTTAGGCTGAATATAGTTACAATACATCGTGCCATTCTTCTACCTACACCACACCATTTGAAGTTGTCTATGGTATACCACATCCAAGTCTGATGCGTTATGTACCCGGAACGTCTAAGGTTGCTGCGGTCGACACTTTCTTGCGAGACAGAGATGCAATCCTTAAGGACCTGTGTTTTGCTCTCCTGCAGGCACAAAATCGCATGAAAAGTTTGGCAGATCAACATCGTCATGATGTGGAGTTCGAAGTGGGCGATCCTGTTTACCTCAAATTGCAACCTTATAGGCATACCTCTATTGTAGTCTGAGCCTCACTTAAGCTTTCTCCAAGGTATTTCGGTCCTTACAAGGTGATTGAGAGAATAGGAGCAGTTGTTTATCGACTCGAGTTACCTCCAGGATGGCACATACATAACGTCTTTTATGTTAGTCAACTTAAAAAGTTTTTGGGAGCAACTCCGATGACATCTTCTACTCTTCCTCCAACCTCTAAAGATGAGACCATGCTTCCCCAGCTAGAGAAGGTGCTGCAGCAATGCACAATCCAAAAAGGACGTTACAAACCCAAACTCGAAGTATTGGTTAAATGGCAAGGGACATCTGAATAAGACGCAACCTAGGAAGATGCGTGACAGTTTGTGAGGAGTTATCCTTCTTTCTCCCTTGGGGATAAGGGAGTTAAAGGAGGGGAGGATTGATATGTCATTTCGACTTAAGGACCAGTTCTCACGTGAAGAGCTATCTTATCTGTTAGACTTTTGTTTCCATAGGAATAGGTCCAGATAAGAGTTTGTTTATAACCAATGTTAATTTCCTAATTTAATGGGTTAAAAGACTTCTGTTTGTTAGGATTTGATATTTATTAGAATTGGATATTTATCTTCCAATCTAATCTACTATAAATATGGATTTAGGAATGAAATAGAGAGATTGGCAATTTTTCAACAATACCCAATCTTCTTCTCTGTTTTTCTTCTACGACTTTCTTATTTCTCTAAATTCTCTAGTCCTTAAGCAACTGTATTTTAATACGTAATTAATTCGTAGGAGATATAAATTTTGGTGTAAAATATGCCTAATTGAACTTACAATCCCATGAACACATTCGAATTATCAAAGTCAAATACAAAAATAATGGCATATTGCCACTAAAAAAATTATGCATGGCTGGACTTAAATACCAAATACCCAATAATTCATATTCTGATACATACATAAAAAAAGCGACATAATGATAAAAATGAGAAATTGATCACAGGTCTTATAGATTTGATTTGAAAATTAGAATCAAATGAGGTAACTTTATTAATCTAATAGTGCCTACCGTGACCATTCCCGTGCGAACCTTTTAGCATACTGAAAAGAGCACATGAATGTGAACCAATTACGCAATTATATTATATAACAAATCTAATAATGCTATTTATTATTAACTAAAGTAATAATACATCTCAGCTATGGCCCCCTTTTTTTTTTTTTTGTTCATAATATCTTTCAAAGTCTTACGAACTTGGCTGCACAATGCATGGTCAACTAAGGTTTTGGACGGTGTTTCCTAGAAACACTTTTGGTGGCGATGGTCCCTTCTCACGTTCACGCCGCCCTTTCCCTTTATCAAGAAACTAATCCGTAGCAAACGCACCACGACAAGGACCTGTTCCTTTTCACTCCGTCAAAACAATATAGTCGAATTTAACCCTCTTGCAGTTATATTGACCTTTTTGTGTTGACTTCTAACTAATGTTGATGTCACGCGGACTATAATGTCATTTTCGTAACATCGCATCCTATAAACAACTTAACGCTCAACATTCGATCTTTTACGAGTCAAATAAGAGGTTCTGGCATTGTCCTACGAGGAGCTTTTTATTTGACCACACCTTTTCAGTCAAGAACTTAATTCCAAAATAATTTATGATAATAATCATTAATAGCAAAATAAAATAACTATTGTTGATGGCTTAAAAAGAAATCCAACCCATAAATACTAAAATGAACCGAAAATATAAAAGCTAGAGAATTTGTGGATGTTAGAAGTCCGAAACGTGGAAGTTAAACGTGTTAACGTGGCACAATAGAAAAAATGGCGAAAAGTTGAAAAGTTGAAAGATAGATGCTTCAGGTTGAAGTTACTAGAATAGTGAAAAAAAAAAGTTAGCTAGAATGTGATAAGTGAGAAAAAAATTTCCTGAAAAGACTAGATAAATCCACTAACACCATGACGAGACATATTAGAACACTACGTAACTTCATACAAACTCAAGCATGTCTTAAGATTGGTGGGTCATCCATAATTTCATAAACCTTATCTAGAGCATTCCTTAATTCAATTTTTTTTTGGTTAAGATGGTCAATTAACCATTGAGCAAATTGTTAGATTCACCATTCAATGTGGACAATTATCTAATTATGAAAACTTCGATACTTTTAAGCTCATGTTGTTCCCAAATTCATTAACAGACATAACTTTCTCCTTATGTGCTTTTTTGCCCAAGAATTTTATACTTTTTTGGGCTAAAATGGAAAGATTATTTCATACTTAGTTTGAATCTAAAGTTAATATACCTAAGTTCTCTAAAGTTACTCAAAAAAGTGGTGCGTGTGAATGCTAATATTTTCATTACATGATTTTAGAAGATGAGAAGTTGATATTAGACTGCACTCCTAAAGATCAAATAGGTGAAGTTAGCTTAATAGATATTAAATTACAAAAAAATTCAAGGTATAAAATTTCGTGGCTTTTATGAATCAACAGTAAAGATGATTGAATATGAATAACTTATTAGGAAAGAAGGGCACTGGAAGAAAAATTCAATAGGTATTTATGTTACAGAGATGAATTCTTATGATTCAGTAGTAGCTGAAGTTAAGATCTTTGGAAACAATATTTTCCCCTCTATAGGGCACAAATATCTTAAAGTCTAAAGAAAAATGCAAGCTCTGTTTACTCAAACTCAATACGCCTTAAAACAAAGGAAATCTTTGATTTTTTTATGAAAGAAAAAAGTATTAGCTTACCACCCTAACATAAAATTCTCATAAAGGAAGAAATCGGAAGCAAAGAGCATTACAAATACCACAATATATGGAGTCACCTAAGAATTCATGTTAGAGGTTCAAAATTTTGATCCAAGACTGAATCAACAAGGGAATTCTATTGTTTACTAAAGTTAACCAAACCATGTTGATAGAAAGAGATTCATTACCACCAATTGCGACCATTAATGCCACCATGTTAAATTTATACCTATTGTTAGATGTCAAAAAGAAGTTAAAGATTGTGGACGATCATTTAGCATTAGCATCAAATTTAAGTACGAGTGTTTTTTTCCTAACTATAATTTAAATTCTAGGAATAAAAGTCAATAGATTCCTAAAATCCTATAGAAAGTAGAAATTTCATAATAAAATAATCCAACAAAGTTCGTCTAAGTCTTTAGACAAAGATATGATCCTCAAATAATAATGTAAAAAGTAGAAATTTCATAATAAAATCATCCTTTAAACAAAGATATGATCCTTAAATTCCATGTTTTTAGTGCAAATAGCCTCAATTTATAGTACCATCGCAAGTGCCACCATGACAGTGGCAACAAGTAAGATGTCTCAAGAATCTAGTACCTTTAATTTGAACTCAAAAAAGAAGGCTTCAATAATAGAGATATGATGCCATGATTGAAAGAAGCAAGCCTTTACCATTGTAAAAACTAACCACAAAGAAGTCATGCCTTATGTATTCTCTAAATAAAGTACTACAGACCCTAATAATAAGAAAGGACATGTAGAAGTTGTTAGTGAGAAGTGAAGCAAGACAAAAGAAAATCTTATATTTTTTCAAAAATTTGGCTAGCTATAAGAGTCAATATGAGGAATCCGATGAATTCATTATAAATGGAGAAATCCCCATTCAGGTACCATACGTTATTTACTCTAGAAAACTTCCTGATTCATTTGGTAAATCTTGTGTGAGGAAGATCAAATACCTTCTTAGGAAAGGAGAATGCATAGTATTAGTATTGGTAATAGGACTAAGAATTCAAGAAAAGAAGGTGCAAAAAAATCTAGTTGATACTATGAAGCCATATATAAGACTTCTATATATTAAGGCCCATATTAATGGTAGACAAACTTCAAGAGTTTTGATCTATAATGGGCCGATAGTAAAAATTATGCATACCAAAAATAATGTAAGCTTTATACAAAGATGATGGAGACTTAATCCCAACTAAAATATTAGTTGCTTCATTTAATAGGAAAACTACCAGAGCATGGGGGATTCTCCCTTCGAATATCACAGTGAGAGGAAAGTCTCCATTCTTTGTTGATGATACATATGCCAGTTGATAAAATCCTACTTTTGTATCACATTGTGTCTTCATCAAATCCTACTTTTATAAAAAGGCAATGAAGTAGAAAGTTTTTGGGGAAATTCACAATTATTCCATCTAAAGCTAACACTATGGAGGCAAAATTCCATGGATATTATGCAAAGCTAGTACAATTTTGAAAATTATCCCTTGGTGAATGTCCTAAAAAAAAGATGGGGACACTACAAGAAATACATACAATCCGCAAATTTTTTGCGACATTTTCATAAAACATTGTAGATTTGTAACACTTTTTACAATGTTTTAACAATAAAATTTTGCAAAATAGAAACCATGACATTTTATTGAAGAAAACGTCGTAGAAGGCTTACTTAAAACATTTTGCTTCAGGAGTAAAATCTGAAAATTAAGCTAGAAGAATTGGTTTAAGTATTTTATTTGTTAATTGAAGAAGATAAAAGTAAGAAAAATCAAGGAAAAATTACAGTAGAGGGAGGAAGTATATGCAAAGTTTCGGATTTTTATGTTTGAAGGATAAATTTAAATTTGACTTGTTTAGAGATTGTATTGGATATAGAAATGCAAAATAGATGATTTAGGAGTGAGTAAATTTGGAAATAATGAAAGAAAGAAGGAGAGAAGAAGAAGAGATGTTTGGTGAAGAAGAAGAGAAAAAGCATGCTTGTGCATACCAATCAAATTAGTCACGATTGTGCACCCTTAAAGCACGGCCGTGCACAACCAAATGACCATTTCAGATTTTTCTAACAACATACATTCGAGTTAGCTTTGCATTATCATTCTGATAAGCTAAATGACACAATTAGGCAAAACTTTCTTCTATAAAATTGTTCTCCAATGTTTTAAGTTTCTAATGACACCAAGATCATACAAATTGATTCAGTATTCCAAAAGTTATACTCAGTTTACTCTGGACTATTCTTTGAACTATAAATGTCTATATTCAAATTCAAGTTATATTCTAGAATTCTTAGAGATAGAATTAAAATTTGATCTATTTAGACCATTTGTAGCCATATTTATCTAGTTCAATTTAAATTAAGAATCATTCCATTTGGATAGCTACTGATCAAAATACAGTCAAAATACCGAAGTATGTTTAGTGAAATCATCTCAGTTTTTCATATTCTAGTACTCCTCAATATTTTCATCTTAAATTCAACAATCAATCCATTTCAGATGGCTATAATTTTTGGTGTAGATGAAGAACAATATGTTATGAGTCTATTGGTTCAAGAATCAAATCATTTGAATGTCATGTGAAGAAGTCATAGCAAAAAGAACAAAGGATGTTCATAAAAGTATTTTCCTGTACAAAGCTTCAGGATGCGATCATGCAGAGGCATGATTGCGAGTTTTCAAACCATCCTGCAAAGTCACGATCGTGCTACACGACCTTCATCAACAAAGTCGTGATTGTGCTTTAGAAGCAAAACAACATCATTTTGCTTACTTAAAGTGATATGCTTCAGGAGCAAAGCGATGTCATTTGGTTGCCGATTGCTAGAGCTATATTGTTGTTGAGCTTCTCCTCCCTCCTTCCAACCTTCAATTGTCGCAATCTATTTGCTACCTTCTCACAGATTTCACATCTTGTTCTTCAATTTGGCCTTCCAATTTCTCTCCCTTTTCTTCAATTTTACCTGTAAACTTCATCTTCTATAATACCCATTAAGCTTTTTACTTTTGTTGTGTTTTGTTGTTTTAGCTATGCGATCATTGTTGATGTTGTAATCTCCATGTACTAGTCATAGAAGTGACTAATGTTCTTGGATTTTCTTGGTCTTTAAGTGGGTTAAGTTCAATTTACAGCTGTTGCAGCTTGTTTCGGTTTCTATTTGTCATAATGGGGTGTACTTTTGCTTTCTTGGGCTTGATAGGTGTTCATTTTTAGGGTTTTGGGTGTTTAGTGTTATAGATTTTAGCTAAGGATTGGATGTCTCTATGTTTTGGCTTCATTTAGTAACATGGGATTATTTCTACTGTTACTTTGATTGCTAGGAGTGTTGCTTCTGTTCTAAGTATATCGAGGTTGAGACTTTTGATAACTTATTTGTGCTCAGTGACTTGTTCTTTTGTGAAATTTATTGCTCGTGAATCTAACATATATATACAACCTCTAAGCAAAGTAATAATGTTCATTTAGTTAGGTGTAGAATCCATATTTTATATGGTTCATGTACCATCTGTAGCTTGGGATTTTATTCCAATTAGGAAGATAAGAGTTTGGTTTATATGCCTTGAGATTATGCTCCTTATGCAAAGAGGTCTCTGAATCACTCACACGTCCCTTCTTTGAATTTAAATTCTTTTTTAATATCTGGAAATGCATTAAGGATTTATTCCATTTTAATAATTCTAGTCTCCACTATGTTGAGTTTATAAAAGCATTATATTTAGATATAAATGTCTTTTAAGGAAATATGACAATGTTTTTGATACTATTTAGTTTGTGCCTTTACAAAATTTAAAAGAAAAGGACTACCTAAGGTTTTTAAGGAGTGGATAGCTCTAAGAAATATATGTTAACTAAACTCATTCAATAGATTAAGGTGTAACTATTCTAAACAATGAAGGTAGTGGACCAATGGTTGTAAACACGTAGTTGCTTCTTCATATACCTGGAGTAAAAGATGCTTTGAAGTGTTAAGTCCCTTTTTCAAGCTTTAGCCTAAGATCGGGAGGGGCAATGCTTAAAAGTTTGTTTACTTATTTCTCAAAGGGAATTGTATTAGTGTAATGTTAGCTGAAGAATATTTTTCTATATAGATGTTGGTTAGTTCTTATCTACCTGCAAAAGCTTATTAGATGAGCTTTGTATTAAAGACCAATAATTTTTTGTATTTGTTATTTTCTAAATATTATTTTAACTTTTAAAAAAATACTGTAGCTTGGGATTTTATTCCAATTAGGAAGATAAGAGTTTGGTTCATGTGCTTCAGTTGTTATAACTTTTCAAATTCAAACATGAATGACCTCAATAAGCATTGGTCTTATGGATGAGTAAGGCACGTGTGGATAGTTCATTGCATGAAGTTGGCATGGGCTGTTTTTCTATTATTCATGAGTTGAATTCTGCCTGTTATAACTTCTCTGATGGATATGTAGTCTCTAAAACCACATTTCAAGTTTCTTCATTTATATCATGTCATTTTCAAGTTTTATAATCTTTTAGCGGTGAACATGCATGTGACTAGTATAATTGTTAGTTTTTACTATTTTCTTTAAATATGATTGATGAATATTACAATTGTGGTATTGTCAGCTTCTTAGACGTGTAGCTAATGAGCCATCTGCTCATACACAGCCAAAAGATCACACACCTGCACCTTGTGAGCCAACTCCAACACCAAGAGATGACATCCTAGAGATAACTATGAACAACTTTTGAATGTGTGACGTAACATTAGTTCTCCATCAACTTCTCAAGAGATGCCTCCAGCTTCTAATAATTAGACACTAGTAAATGACACTATTCTTCCCAATGTTAGTGCTACCTCTACAAGCACTGCAGGTATGATCTTTCACATCACATTGGTGAAATTTATTAAGTTTAATTATCTTGTTTATCTAACCAATTAAGAGTATGTTTTATGCTAATTGTAAAATATTCCTTTGCTATTTTAGGATCCACAATGAGCCAAAAAAGACAAGGGGTGTTACAAAAGGACACGGATTGGCAAAGATTAATAAGGCGATAGATAAGAGATTAGAGATAGAGATCTCCCCCTCCGAAGGATGACTAACCAACTCCGTACAATCTGTTAAATTATCGAGTGAGATTGGTGTGGTATCCCAAACTTCCTTACCTGTAAGAAGAAAATGGAAAAAAATTACCAATGAGGAGTTGGACATTGCATTTGATAAGTTAGACGTATATCTAATTTGTATGTGTTTTCCATATGCCTAAAGCTTTGACCAATAATTTATAATTTTTTGCAGCAAAAGTTAGAAGTCAAGGGAATAAGGACAGACAAAGAAGTACATGCTGCTGTGAAGAAGTTTCTTGTTTTAAGGTCTAAAGATCAAAGATTTCATTTAAAAAAACATTTTACCAAGCACGAAAAGGATGTTAAGCCGCATAATGTCACAATGGCGAAGTGGATGGATTTGTGCGAATATTGGGAGCAGCCAATACAAAGGTTAGTTAATTTGATCACAAAACTTAATTTCACAACTTTATTGTCAATTAATTATATTTCAGTATTTATGAATTGTGATTTATAGATGTTATAATGGATTTTGTTACGTGTACGATTAGGAAAAAAATCAAAAAGCCAAATTGGCTAGGAGTTAGGTCAAATGTCGACTAAACTCCAACTCCAAGGCCTTTGTAGTGATACGGCATGAGCTTATGAGTTATTATCTTTTCAATTATATTTTACTTTAATTGACATTTCAAAATTTTATAATAAATATTACTAGTAATATATTTCTATACAACAGAGTGATAAAGATAGAGAAGAGTGTGACTGGATGAAGCTATAATATCACACTCATTATGATTAACGTAAAGGTCAATGGATAATGACCGAATATAGAGAAAAATGGGTAAGTATATAGTTCATTTACAAATATTTCTTAAGACTGTATATATAATTAATTCTTACTTTTTTAGGAATTAATGTGTAAGGAACTGGCAGATTCAATATAACAGGTCATCCGATGATAGTGGATGATGTTGGACCCCGAATTTTTTTTATTATGATGTCATTAAGCATGAATTGTGTTAATTAGGTGTTTATGCCTTAGTTTGATTAATTTGGGAGCATTAGTGGATAATCGAGGTTATTTGAGCTTAATGTGGTTTTGAT
>JANIJH010000009.1:13263007-13291243 GCA_024520975.1 Erythroxylum areolatum | reverse complement strand
TAAGGGTTCAAGAATCACTTCATTTGGAGGTCGGATAGCAAAATTATGGCCGAAAGAATCAAACAAGATTTGGTCCTTAATCATATCAAACTTGTCTCGGTATAAATCACATAACTTTCACTAAATATGTTGGATTAAGATCATCTTAAGACGATTTCAAAGAGAAATTTGAGATCTACAACTTTGAAGAAGACCTTGAGGTTAGATTTTATCATCTGAAGGGTCAAAATGGACCAGACAATAGGATTAGACGAAGCTAAAGGAAAAAGCAGACGAATGGAAAAAGACAAAAGAAGTGGGAAAATTGGTATAACTTTCCCTACAAATATCATATTAGGGTGTTCTTTAGATGGTTAAAAATATGACTTCAGTATCTACAACTTTCATGAAGACCTAAAAGATATATTCTATCTTCTGAAGGGTCAACAATGGACCAGAAGATAGGTCAGATGAAAAAGCAGAAGAAGCAAAACACAGAAGAAACAAAACACTAAAGAAACAAAACACTAAAGAAGCAAAACATAGAAGAAGCAAAAGTCAGAAGAAGCAAAATATAGAGGAAGCAAAATACAGAGGAAGCAAAACACAGAAGAAGATGACGTCATCACAGAAGAAGAAGATGTCATCACAGAAGAAGTGAGAAAATTGCTATAACTTTCCCTAAGATATCGGATTAAGGTGTTTTTTATATGGTTCGAAAGAGAATTTCAAGATCTACAACTTTCACGAAGACCTCAAAGATAGATTATATCTTCTGAAGGGTCTAAAATGGAACAGAAGATAGGTACAAAGCAGACTAATGAAAAAGACATAAGAAGCAGAAAAAAAGACAGAAGAAGTGAAAAAATTGCTATAACTTTCCCTACAAATATTGGATTAAGGTGTTATTTATATGGTTCGAAAGAGGACTTCAAGATATAAAACTTTCATGAAGACTTCAAAGACAGATTCTATCTTCTGAAGAGTCTAAAATGGAATAGAAGATAAGCCAGGCTAAAAAAATAAAAGAAGCAAAACATAGAAGAAGATGACATCATCACAGAAGAAACACAGAAGAAAATGACATCATCATAGAAGAAGCAAAAGGCAGAAGAAGCAAAATACAGAAGATGATGATGTCATCATAAAAGAAACACAGAAGAAGATGACGTCATCACATAAGAAGCAAACCACAAAAGAAGCAAACATAGAAGAAGTAAAAGGCAGAAGAAGCAAAACATAGAAGAAGCAAAACATAGAAGAAAAGAAAAGATAGAAGATACATCTTCTTTTACAAGGACCATAACTTTCAGCCTAGAAGTTTAAAAATTTCATACTATATATCGTTGGAAAGCTAAAAGAAAGATCTACAACTTTCTAGAAGAAAACTTTCTCTAATCTAGCCTAGATCGATCCAGAATTTCCCTCGAATTCAGAACATGAATTTAAATTCATCCAATATACTGCACACAATTCTCAACTTCATGACAAATTTTGAGATTCTTAAAGAAAAAAATTAAATTTGATGTCTTCATAAGAATGTAACCATATGTTTCTAGTTTAATCCAAATTAAGAATCATCTCGTTTTGATAACTAGAGAAAAAGTTGTAGCTAAAAGACTGAAGCATACTCCATAAATATTTTCCAGATCAACCATCCATTTTGTTTCACAATCTTTCCTTAACACAAATCATACTAAGATCACCTTTTCTACTTCATTTACTCCTCATTCTTAACTCCATTTCAAATCAATATCATCTATAAAGAAAATACAGTCTATGATTAATCATGAACGCCAACAACAGAACATACACATATATACATATTCTTCATCAACTTATTACACAAATTCAACTTCATTTTTGCTTTCATTCTATTTCTAACTTTCTCCTTAATTCTTCCCATTTTGAAATCTCTTATCCACTAAAAACACCAAGGCAAAATATGAATCTATCCACATTTCTCATTCGCTACTTTACTCTTGTCTATCATTTCTTAGTTCAAGAATTTTCATTCATTTGTTCTTTACTCATGACTAGTCACCAAAATTTCTTATTTTCAGTTCTAACTTCTAAGAAACGTTTGAGGTCCAACATAAAGGCTTTATGGGCACCTACTATAAAGACTCTCAAGTTAGTATAGGAAAGGAAAACTTTTTGGTAAATAGTTTCAAAGGAAGATTCAAAAGTATTGAAAATTTTTAGTCAATAAAGCCTTTTAGAGAAATTCTTAAAATGATTGAATTGGTCCATTTACCTAGACTTCAAAGACAGTAAAAAACTAAAGACATCCTTAGAAGATTTGCTACATAAATTGACAGACAGATGAAAGTTAAGGAAACTTGGAAATATAGGATTAGTGGAAGGAAGACCTTCCCTATCCTTGAGATTTAGGAAAAAAGTAAGGGTTTATAGTCAAATAAACCATACGCATAAGTTAAGCCTCTAAAGAGGGAGGTTGGCAAAACATCTCCCTAAATACCTATGAAAGAATCCTAAAAAAAATAAAACCAAGAGCGAAGAATTTGCTAGAGGCTACTCCTCTACAAAAGGGAAGGAATTCCAAATTCGGTTTTTTTATTAAAATAGCAAATAAAACTGATTCAATAGGACCCAAATGAACTTAATATGTTCTTCTTTAAAGATAAGATTCCTATAAGAAAGATAACTTTTAATCATTTCATAATAAAAAGAGCACTTAAATTGCAAGAGTCTAGACTAGAAATTTCCTCCACTAAATGAAAAATCTTCCCCAATCACATGTAGCCCAGTTAGAAAAAAAACATCTTTAATCAAAATTGAAGCATGTTTAAAAGTAAAAATAAAAATGACTAGAGGGACTCCAAAATTTTAAGAAAATAGATATAAGACTAAGTTGATATTCTAGTAGGTTTCATGAAAGGGCTATTAATTAAAAAACTCTTTATATTTTCTAAGAAAAATAATAAGATGGGTACAAACTATCTACCCATTTGACCCATTGATTTATGCTCTTTGTCCATGGTTTTAGAGATTTTAGGGCATGGAATAAGGGGAATTCCAGAGGGAAGTTTGATTTACTCACCTCTCCTAAATAATGAAGAGATGGATAAGAGAATCCAATGGATGGAGAGATTCTAATAATTAAAGGTAGACCTTATTTATGGTCAAAATGGGGAAAACCTTTTATCATAATGAAAGAAGAGAATTCTAATTAGAAAGAAGAACCTAAAAAAGATTTTAAGGTTAAATTAATTACCTTATTCTAACAAAGGGAGGTAGAGGTTTAGCTACAATAGAGACTATCTCAAGTTTCATAGCTTGCATAAAGAATAAAGGTAGGAAAATTGATGGAATTTGTTGACAAAAGTATAGAGAAAGAAAATCTAAGATGTACATCTATAGCATTTAATTTAGCAGTCTATAGAGAAAGAGGTAGACGTATGATGAGTAGAAGACATAGTCTAAGAAAAGTTAAAAATTATAGAGAGGATTTGTAAGTAGAGAAAGGGGAAAATACTAGAAAAGAAAACTATGTAAAGTTTAAGGTAGAGAATGGAGTGAAATGACAAGAATTTATAGTGAAACAATTGAAACCTAAGGGAGTAATATAAATTTGAAATTTGGATATGGTAGATCTCTTAGCTTCTGTAATGGATGAGGAGTTAGGAATTTCAAATGTAGGAGAATCTTGATATAATCTTTGTGCCCAACATTCCCTATCATTTAAGGATTCGTAAGGATCTTCTTGATGAAGTTTCCAGGCTTCCTCTTCTAACTGGATTCTCTTTAGCTTCTGAACTTCCCAAAACTATTAATCCATGTTTGAGAATTTGACTAATGGTTTTGTACCTATTTCGTAAAATGCTAGGAGGATTTCAATTGTAACATCCTATTACCCATGTTAAGGCGAGAATAGTGAATTATGAGAAATTAATAAGAAACTAGAAAATGCATATCATGATTTGCACATTTTTGCACATACATAAGAATTTTGATTATTGCACATGAATATGATTATACATGCATTCATTGACCTTTTCCCTGTATAATTGAGTTATAAATGCGATTAAGATGTGAATTGTGAATTATTTGTGGTGAAAATTTATTTGGAGAATATTATGATTATTTTGAAATTTTTGGTGAATTTTAGGAAATTTTCAAAAATTTGGGATATTTGGAATATTAAAATAAGAGATAAATGAGAGGGTGACATATGGCCCACATGCATGGGTGCCACGTGTCATTGAATTATCAACCCACGTAGTTTAGTGTTAAGCAAAACCATTTCTGCAGCTCTCTCTCATTTCTCTGTTGATTATTTCTCCACCGAAAACACCATCACCAAAACACTATCTTGTTTATCAAATATTCTGTATATTTGATTCACTCTTATTGCTGGAACTATTGTTGAATCAAGTAAGTGATCCTTGAGTTTAACATTCATAAATGGATACATACATGAGTAAGAAGTGTAGTTTCGGTGATGAAAGATTTTTGATATAGAAATATAAAATAGGATCTTTTTTAGTTTGAAATGAGTTGTGAAAGAGTGTTGGAAAATTAATGTAGGAATATATGTAAATATACTCTGTTCTGGTTTAAAGAAATCCGAATATGGTGATTTACTATTCATACGTGAAATTGTGAAATATTTTTAGAGATGGATTTACATGAATTTAAATGAGTTAAATGATATGAAATGAAGTTTTGGTGAGGTCGTGAAATAAAGTTGCTTAAATGATAAATTTATGATGAAATGAATGAGTAGAAAAAAGGGGAAAATGCATCAGATGAATGTAGAAAGAGAAACAAAGTGCAAAAACTAGAAATTGTATGTATAAGAATCGGATTTTTGTGATTTGGTTTGTGCTGATGAGCTAAAATTTAGTTAGAAGAATTAGTTGGAGTGTTATTTGTGTTGACTGAAGAAGATTGAAGTAAGAATCAAAATATGAAAAATACAGTAGAGAGAGAATTTGTGAAGTTTCGAATTTGTGATTTTTTATATGTAAACTTGAATTTGATTTGTTTAGAGATTATATAGAAGTTAGAAATATATTTAGGATGTGTTTAAAGTGAGTAATCTGGAAAAGAATGAAAACAAAATGGAAGGAGAAGAAGAAAATATATGGTGAAGAAAAAGAGAGGGAGTTGTTTGGTGTAGGAAGTCGGTTACAAGTCACAAAATGGAAGGAGAAAAAGAAGATATACGGTGAAGAAAAAGAGAGGAAGTTGTTTAGTGTAGGAAGCCGGTCTCAAGTCGCGATCGTGCTTCAGCACAATCACGACATCGCTGAAGAAGATCGCAACGCGATCATGCAGACGCACAATCGCGACTTTCAACTTTTTCCAAACAGTTTGTTTCTGAACATCTTTTGATATTTTTATTATAACTTCTTCACCTGATGTCCAAATGACTTGATTCTTAAACCATTAGGTTCGAAATACATTGTTCGTCATCTCAACCAAAAATTATAACCATCTGAAATGGATTGATTGTCGAATTTAAGATGAACATGTTGAGGATTATTGGAATATGATAACTGGTATTATTTCACTGAACATAGTTTGGTATTTTGAGTATATTTTGATCAGTAGGTATTCAAATGGAGTGATTCTTAATTTAAATTGAATTAGAGATATATGGCTACAAATTTTTTGAAGAGATTGAATTTTAATTCTATCTATAAGAATTAAAAAATTTGTCTCGAAGTTAAATGTAGAGCAGTGTTATGGTTCAAAGAACAGTCCAAAGTAAATTGAATATAACTTTCAGATTTCTAAATCAAATTATATGATCTTGGTTTTATTATAAACTTAAGACATTGGAGTACAACTTTTTAGAAGGAAGTATTGCCTAATTATGTCAATTACCTTATCAGAATGATCATGCAAGTTGACCTAAAAGTATGTTGTAAGAAAAATCTAAAATGATCAATTGGGATATAAAATTAGTTTTACATTGTTTTATTGTGATCCAAACCCTAAGTATAAATTTTATTTATGAGGATTTTGATATCTAAATGATTTGGTGATAAGAATTCGATAAGATACTCGGATTTGTCATTAAACATGCATTTTGCATTTTTGATATACATAGATGTGCATAAAGGAATGCTTATACATTTGTGCAAAAGTGTAATACATGTTAATATGTTGTGTATATTATAGAGGAGCACGTTGGACGACAGTCAAACATTGCCGAACCATCAAAGCAATAACATATCAGAGCGTATTGTGAGTCAGTTTAAATGATTTTTCTAGGATTGATAGTATTTGTTTAATTTCCAAATATTAAATGTTTGTGATTTGTTTATGAATTCTGGACTTAAAGTCCAAGGAGTTTAATATTTGAGAATGTATTGGAAGTGTTCTATGTGTATTTGAATGTTGAATGATGTTTGAATTCTCAACGAAAGTTGAATGTCGGACTTAGGTCCGATGACTATGAGATTCTAACTGTGCATCATATGTGACTGTTGTACATGACGTATTTTATATTTGATGCATTTCATAAAATGTATGCTCAGATAAAGGCGTTGTGACCGAAGTAGCCAATATGAAAGTGCTTGCACGTAGAGCTTTCCTCCGTGATTTCTGATTTTGCACATAGAATTATACTCTGTGATTCTATTCTGACTGAGCCCAATGAGCCAGTATGTATATACGTATGTGATAAGCACTCGGTCACAACATTAATAACAAATATGGAGTCTCATATGCATTTGTATTTGTAAATATCTCTTCTAATTCGCAATGATTACATAATATGCCATGTTAATGTGAGTATTTGGAATATACATGTCCTGAATGAATATTTGTAAAATATATGATTTATGCATATGAACTAGGTGAAATCATCAATGATGGTTCACTCATTGAGTTCACAATACTCATAAAAAATTGCAACATGACTTTTCAGGTATGAGATAGGAGACCTAGTTTCTTAATCCGGATTAGAGGATCATTTTGTACTAGTTATGGCTCAGAGGTCTGTCAGTTGAAATAAAAAAAGTTGTAATTTGTATTTTGTAGTTTTTATCTAGAACTTGTATAAAGTTTGTAAAATACAGTGTAAGCTTTTGTGAATAAATGCAATGAAAGGTTTAAAATTTTCATGACTTTTAATTAAGTTAGTTGATACCATGTGTAAGTTAGATTTGTTTTTGCTCTAACATACTGTTATCATAGGATATATACTTGAATGTCCTTGGATATTTGGGTGTATACTTTATGGTAGTAGGATGTTACATCTATACCATATGTTTGGTCTACTCAACCAAACATATATAGGGGACAATTGTTGATAGCTTAAAAAGAAATCCAACCCACAAGTAAAAGGAGCCCAAAACATGAAGGCCTAGAAAATGTTTAGCCAGAGAATTTGTGGATAGCAGAAGTTTAAAACGTGGAGGTTGAACATGTTGGGAGCAAGTAATGAACACGATGGAGAAACATGACTAAGAGGGGTGGAAGTTAGCAAGTTACAAAAGGGATGCTTGAGGCTGAAGTTAAAAGAATAATGACAAGAAATTAGCTAGAACGTGGTAAGTGTGAAAAAAACGACTTGAAGTTGAGAATACTACATAAATTTATTAGCATTATGACAAAAGATGCACACAATCTCCAAAACACTACACAACTTTAATCACATACATATAAATAATCATTCCACTCTAAAAACACTTTTTTTTCCCAATTTCTTTATATTGTGTATTTGATTTTATGTTCTAAATTTTCGAAACCTACTTATATCATCAGTAAGAAGGTAGATAAAAATTTTGTGAGAATTCTTCCCAGACACGCTCGAATTTCATATTTGTTCCAACAATAATAAATAAAGATTGTGCAATTTTGAAGTCTAAATGCTATTATTTGTAATTTGATTAAATGTATAAGTTGATTACATTAACAATATGTGTCAATCGCCTTAAAATGTTGGATTAATCTTGTAATAAAAAGGGACATTAACATAAGAAAAGAAAAAAAAAAGAAAAAGAAAAGATACGATGTGAATAATCAGAAGAGTGATTTGGATATTAACAACCTCCACATATGTATGCATTACCGTACAAATATAATTAATTTAGTTTTCTTATTATACTTTGTTACTAAAAAAAATTTAAAATATTAAATTGTAACTTATAATTTAATAAAGTAAAGATTAATATTAAATATTAAAGTAACAGGTGCAAAAGCCCTAAAGAATAAAATATTCTAGCACGTAGAACCAAAGAGAAAGCATTTACCTGTACTGAAAATTATTGTGTTCTCTATTTCTCTTTACCTTTAACCCATAAAATGTTAGAGAAATAGTGATGCAGTATTTTTTTTTGTTATTCACGAAATATTTTAGGAAGATCTCAATTATAAGAAGGTACTTTTAAATTATCTACCTTCAGACTAATCTTCTCTCAATATAAATAAATTTTATGTGAAAGATGAAGTTCTAATTTTAAATTTTAAATGAATGCAGCATTTTTCGGTATGAGGTAAGAACTAGGTCGTACAAAATCAATGCAAAACCAAATGATCCGATACGGATTTGAAGTACCCCAACTGCCCACTTTCACGTATGTACTGTTAATCAGACTCCAATTTACCTATGTTATGTGTACGCGGTATTGGCCCACCCGTACGCGCTCTACTAAAAATGTTAATATTGTATAAAATAAAATAATTTTGTATTAAATTATTCATTTAAATATCCATATACACATTAATGAAAAGAAATGGCCACTAAATCAAAGACCGCAATTTCTCTCTCCTCTCTCTCTCTCGCCTCGCTCTCTCTTTGAGCGGTGGGCGTAGCGTAGGATAAAGCGCGGAACGCAAGTTACACACACAACGCCCATGGACTCCAATTCTCAGCAGCAACCAGGTTTGATCCCGGTCACCCTCTTCATTTTTCATGTACCAGTTCTTTTTTTTTTTTGGGGTACAAATATGTGATTGATTATACAATTCCTTTTTAGCGCCCCGGAGATTATTCTTATTAGGGTTTCCTTTCTATGCGTGTCGATCTTCAATATGTCGCGGCTTTTTTATTTCTTAAATTTCGGGCTTTTGATTTGGATTTCTTGTTATTGACTTGAACTTTGTGAAATTGCTTTATTTTTTATTATTACTGATAATGTTGAGTTTTTAGGCTTCGCTTCGTGTTGTTAATATTATTGTCCTTTGATCGTATGGTATCTCCCATTTTTCGTTAATTGTATTATTAATTTTTTTAATGGAATTGTTATGGGTTAGCGGGGACAATTCGTAGCATACGTGCTTGTTTTAACGGAACCGAAGCATTTTCATTAAGATTCCTAAAACTTTGCTACTAGCTTTGGTTCCGATCTATTGTTGAGAAGTCGGTTCAATTATTTGGAGCTGTACAATATGAGCCTGGCTTCTTAACGCTTATGCACAGGGCATACATTCAGGTTTATGAATGTCAAACCGCTCGTTGGTTATGAAAGTTCAAGGTGTTGGTGAGGTTTTATCCCTTATTACAAAGTTAATGAGAAGAGTTCAGAATCAGGTGCAATATATCTTTGGATGAGAGAATTTTAGGACCTAGAGTAGATTTAAGGAGTAGAAGGATTGATCAATTGTTACTTTGATATTGCTTTTGATGCTGGTTATAATTCTGTTCTCAATTTTAAAAATTGCATGTATTTGTATCTTCCTATTTACATGCAAGGTTGTTAAAACTTTCATCAACATATACACTTATATTTATATATAGATTCTAATAGATTCTGTTATCCAATTGCAGGTAGTGGTCCTCCGGCAAAGCCTTGGGAACGAACAGGGGCTTCAAGCGGCCCAACACCTTTTAAACCACCATCACCTGGCAGCACCAGTGATGTAGTAGAGGCATCTGGAACTGCAAAACCAGGTGAAATTGTCTCGAACAGTGATACAAACACAGTTGCAAATCGAAATTCTCTTGGTAGACCTGTGCCCACCCGCCCCTGGGAGCAGCAACAAACAACATATGGGAATATGTATGGAGGTACTTGTTTACCTTTTAACTAACCTGCAGGCATCAGTTTGCTCATGGAATGAAATGTGGACTTCTTTTTATATCTTTTTTTGTTGAACAAGTAGTAACTATTTATGCTCTTAGAATACCCTTTCTGTTTTATATTAAATTTTCTTTTCACTCAATCCTTACTTGAAGGAAAGATGTAAGTTCTTGGTGCATTTATATTCTAATATTTGAAACCTATCAGTGTATTCTCAACTAAAATAATAGTACATTCTTTCTGGTCATATAGCTTTATTGCGCTGAGTACTTGTTCCTATTTTTCTTTTGTTTTTTAGTATATGCTTGGTTATATGGAACTTTTTTGCATGTATACAGGCTATGGATCTGGTGTAAATTATAATTCTGGATATGGTTCTGGAATGTATGGGTCTTATGGTGGATATGGAGGGAATTATGGTGGTGGATTGTATGGGAACAATATGTATCGAGGAGGTTATGGTGGTTTATATGGAGGTGGCACGTATGGTGGTGGCATGTACAACAATGGCTTTGGTGGCCCAATGGGTGGTTATGGAATGGGCATGGGACCTTATGGTGATCAAGATCCAAATAATCCCTTTGGTGGTCCACCATCTCCTCCTGGCTTTTGGATTTCTTTCCTTCAAATGGTAGGAATATCTCCCTTTTCTGTTTCATATTCCTCCATTTTGTGACTGTGAAGTCCTTATAACCTTTACATATTTCTGGGATGAACAGTTAAACTGCAGATAGAGACCCAATACATTGTCCTTCTGAATCTAACGAATATTTTGTCTAGTCTTTTTTCTTTTCCTTCACCTATATCAGTGTTCTTTTATTGTATTAGGCCAAGATCCCCTTTATTAACTGGAACCATGTACTTTTTCAATCTATTTTCTCACCCTTCGTTAGTGATAGGTGTTATATAAGTTACTCTGCTATGAGCCGACAATTCTATGTAATTCTGAGTCCACTGAAGCTTTTCAGTGTCATCATTGATGTAGAACGACTTTTAGGTTGTATATTATAATTTTAATCACATCCAATTAGTAAACTTGCTATTAAAATTTAGCAAGTTGGTAGGAGTTGTACTGCATGTTCACAGCCTATTATACTTACTATACTGAACTAAATTGATTGTGTCTCGTCATATTTTCTAGAATGAGCAAGATTCCTATGACCTTTGTCATATCTTTTATGTGCTTTAAGTTTTTGTTCAAGTATGTCTTTGTTTTGTGGCAGATGCAAGGTGTTGTGAACATTTTTGGCCGGATATCAGTTTTGATAGATCAGAACACTCAGGCATTCCACATGTTTATGACTGCACTGCTCCAGGTTTTGCTCCTTCTTACTAGAATTTATCTCTCCAGTCCTTCTATGTATAAGTAAAAGTATAATTAACCATCTGATGATATACACATACATAACTCTTAAAAACTGTCATTGGCAGCTTTTTGATCGCACAGGAATGCTGTATGGAGAGTTGGCGAGATTTGTTTTGAGAATCTTGGGAATCAAAACAAAACCCAGAAAAGTTCAAGGACCTGGACGTGGTGAGCCACTGGCTCCACACAATCCTCGTGGGAATCAGAACTACATTGAGGGGCCAAAGGCTGCTCCTACTGGCGCATGGGATAATGTATGGGGAAACAATACTAGCAGTTGAACTAATAATGTGTTTTTGGTCAAATTTCTCCGAGGAAGTATCCATAATTGGGAGCTATCTGATGCAACAAAAGTTGGATGGTGCCAAATACTACTCTTCGCTCAGTAGTTTGGGATTGCTGAAGTTTATGTGCTTGCTAGAAATAAGACATTTCTATGTTGGTGTCTCTTCTCCCATGGCTGTGGGTCAGAGCCTTGCGCGCGTAGTTTGTACCATAGGACACCCCCTCCCCCCACATCTTGTTTAAAAAGGAGAGTTTATTACATGATGCTCGTTCTGTAATTGGGATGATGATGATGTCAAAATATGAAACTGCAATAACAAAAATATGCATTAAGTTTTCATTTGGAAACATGCGCAATAGCACTTGGAGGATGCTTTGGTCAGGCACGATGGTTGGATTTGTGAGCTGATTAATTTTTAACTGCATAATTATCATGTTTGACTTCCGCCGCGATCGATAGACCCAAAAGCTCCTCTCATACTCGGATAACAGGCCCGAGAGAATGCACGTTGTTGGTAATAAACCATTGACAAAAAAGAATCTATTTCTTTGCTTATGTAGGAACTGAACTAATTGAAATTGGGAAGTATTTCTTGAAGCCTGAACTATTTTATTATTAATTAAAATAATAAATTATAATATAATTAATTAAAATATTACTATTATAATTAATTAATTAATCAACATATTGTATTAATTAAAATATAATAAATTTTTATTTTTTAATATTTTTTACAAACTAACCACTTGTTAGTAATAGTAATTATTTATTTCTCTTAACTAACTATCATAATTATAATAACAATATTTATTCTCATTCTTCACTATATTTATTCTCATTCTTATGCATCATAGCAATCTTTCAGACTGGATCATATAAACTATTTCATGAGTTACAAAGCTTGTGGTATATGCCCAGATGACTTAGACTTGGCTTAGAAACTTATAGCCGGTGGATGTAAACCTTTACCTAGTAGGAGATATTTTTCAAGAACACATCCAAGTAACCTTTTCACATGTAGTAACTCCACAAGATATTATCATCCTTAGGTTGTGTCCGTAGATAGTTATTTGCTAGAAATGACTTGATGTAACCTTTTCACTTGTAATAGCTTCTAAGATATTATCATCCTTAGGCTGTGTCCAAAGAGAATTATTTGCTAGAAATGGCTTGATGTAAGTTGAATGTGTTCTTGAAAAAAATCTCCTCTTAGGCAAAGATTCACGTCCACTGGCTGCAAGTTTCTAAGCCAAGTCTAGTTTTAAATGAAACAACTAACATGAAAGGATTCTTCAAATGTGCTTATTGTTTTGATCTTTCAAAAGTAGGGTGGAAGATACCAACAAACAAGCCTATTTTAGTAGAATTCACCATTGATGAAGTTTTAAGAAGTTAAGGGAAATTCACATTGGACTTGATTTTAGTTACACAATAGGCATCTTTGTTGCACTTATTAAAATACACCATTGTTGATTTTAGGATTTGTGGTATTTTAAGTATTTTTTAACTTTAAAAAATATATATTTGACATATAATATTTAATCCACATGTGTACACGTGGAAAAAATAAATTTACCAACATAGTCTGCCACATTAACATGATTAATTGAAACTCTAATGACAAATTATTAAAAGTAGAGTATTTTAATGTTTCTTTTTAAAATTTGAGTTAGTATAACAAAATTGAGTAAATTTTAAGAATTTTTATAATTGACCCTTCAATTATATATTATAAGTATGCTTAAGTAGGTTAAATTAATCTCTTCAGACATTCTTAATATTTAATAGTCATGACATATTACTAGATGTTAATATTAATAAATGATGGCATTTTTGTTAAAAAATTAAAGATAAATTAAAATTTTTTAATATTTTTAATTCTGATTCTAACTTATAATCATTACCAACATAGTAAAAGCATAACGTTTCGTACATAAAAGATCGTTAAAAGAGAAAATTTAATTTAAACTAATTTGGGACTTAATTTTGAAGTTTAAGAAATTTGAAACTACATAGGACATTATACGACGTCATTTTGAAGTACAGTTAAGGTTTGTAACAGAAGTAAAGGACAAGGGAACATGTGTAACCCCCTCTCCCTTTGGTTTATCACGTATCATCGTCTGTAGTGAGCAATAACAATAATGGCAATGATAATTTGTTATCGGGTTCCTAATTTGCAGCAAAAGGAAACCAGTAATAATAGTAAGAAGAAGATGAGAAGTGCTTCGGGGGAATGATTTCTGTTCGTACTCGTATCCGTATTCACCCTGCACTTGCATGATGCACTTGGCTTCAGCAGACTGAAAGAAGATTACCAACTTGATATGATTACTGAATGATAAAAAATAAAAACAAAATACCAAGTTTGTTAATCAAAAAGTGACATTTGTAACACTCCCACATGATGGCAAATGGTAACAAATCTTGCAGTTAACAATGCACTCACTTTGTTAGAGCTTTGGGAGGGGAGGGAGATGCAGTAATCATGTAAAAAATAGATTGTAACTCCCCTCATATTAACTTGCCATATCTATATACGAGATGGCATTTCGCCAATATTAGGTTTCTTGTTTACATAGCTCAGGAGTCATCGTCCTCTGGATCAATATCTCTGACCTTCACGTCTGCATCTTCACCATACTGGATACAGTTGTCAATCTGGGCCAACACGTACTGTATGCTGCACAATAATTAAGCACAAGACACAACTCAGTTATTTGTTCTTCTTCCTTATCAAAATGAACATCTTAATGCTGGCAGCAAGAGCAATACATTTCTCATGTTTAAACCCAAAATCTTATTGTCCTCTATATTTGTTTCCAGTTATCAACTTGAAGAGCTTTTTGCCTTTGCTCATATGTTGACTAAATGAACAAATCACACCACCAACCCCAGTAACTCAAAGCTTCATTATCAAATCCTACAACATTTCTTATGATTTTGGGATTCCAAAGTATACATCCCACAGATACAAGACTAAGTTTTCCTGTAGACTTTCAGACAAGCTAGATGCATCTACTGTACCAGTTGCCGTTCCAGAGAACACTACGGCAAAGGGACATATGCAACTCTCTATATAACCTCTGACAGGTCAAATAAGTTTCACCAACCAACAGTTTACTCCATATGAATGTTATCCCTTTTATTTTTTTCAACATTAATAATATTGTAAAAAGAATATAGATCATTTTGCAAATGAATGATAAAATCCTATTATCAAGAATGGACAGAGTACCTGCTCTCCTTTCTTAGGTCAAGCGGCACAAAGCTCACCATGCTATATTGATCAACCTAACAAACAAAAGTAGTCATTGATTCTGAGAGGAAAACAAAATGCAAAATCAGAAAGCAACTTAACTACAGATATTAATCATTACTCCAATTCATTTAAGTACCTATAGCCCTAAGGATTGAAATTATGTTACCCCTACCATCCCACACAAATCCCAGCCCTAAAGAAATACAAAACCCCTGCCTTCCAAAACAACACACACTTTCTCAACCATTTAAAAAAGAAAGTTAACCAAGTAAACAAGGTAACTTAAATAGGTTATCTACTCACCAAATCGATCAAAGACTTGTTTAACTTCACAAATTGGGGAGCCATTCGCTTATTAAGTTCTGACAGCAAAATTTGAGGCTCTGGATTCAAGTAGCTAGGACCAGCAAAGATACATGATAAACCAGAATAATATTTAGTTAGAATGTTTTTAAGGAGTCTTGAAAGAACAATGGAAAGGTAAAGAACCCACTCTTCAATGTCTTTTTTGTTAGTAACAAGATCCATCTTGGAGAGGATATTAACATGAGGTAATTCAAGTTGAATCATTGCTGAAAGGGATGCCATACAACCACTGATAAACTTTGTCACATCTGTGATAAACTGAAAAAGAAAAATGATACTTCTAAGCAATTGCATGTAAACAAAATAAAATGATAAGACCAGATCACCAAAGGCGAGCTGCAGGAAGCAGAATATAAAAAAAAACCTGCGAATCAAGCAAATAGACAGCGCAAACATTGAAGTTTTTCTTTTTCAAATGCTCCGCGAAGTTTTTAAGCACAGGAACATGTGAAAAGAGTTCTATCTGGCCTGAAAGCATTTTAGAGAGAAAGAAATTAGTTCCTTTTCATATCTTATGGTGCAGATGTTACAAAAATTTCATGCATACATACATCTGTCTCTATAAGCACGCATACATGGATACCTGGGCAATCAAACACTAGATAGTCATCATCCAAGTAATTGTCCAACTCTTCTGTTAACCAAGCATCCAAATTGTCTTCCAGTTGTCTAATTATTGAATTAAGGCCACCCAAAAGTCAGGGAAACAAAAAGAAAATAGAAGAATATGCTTTTCCATAACTATTTACCACAGTCTCTCAATCTTGTGCTCTCAAGGAGATCCTTTTTATGACCACGGAAAATTAAACCATGAGGAGCACTATAAAACATGCTCAGAGAATGCTCCGGGTGCTTACATTATATGCCATTATATTGAACAATCCTTGTATTTGAAAAATAGGTCCCTGGAGCGCAAAGAGGAAGAAAACAAGAAAGAAAGAAGCCCACGGCAACACATTGAAGGTAGGGATGTAAAATCAAGCATTATGACTACACAAAAAGGATACTCCATGCAGTAAATAAGTGCTCCATTGGGACCCAGACCAAGTTCTTCCATAACATCATCCAAAGAAATTAGTTCCCTAATATCTGCAAGCAAACCAATTTTAGTACTCTCAATCCGAAGTAACGGGAGTAACAGATGAAATTACAGCCAGTTAAAGCAAGACTCTACTCACCCACATCCACGGGATAATCGAAATTCTCTGCGGCAGGATCCAGGTTAACAATATGTATTGACCTCCCAATAGCCTCACAGTGTTGGTGCAAACTAGAGCAGTAAGTGGACTGAATGGAAAGACAAACAAAATGACTTGAAGCATGCATATAACACAAATGGCATCCTCAAACAACTCGTCGTCAAAATAACATGAAAGCAAATTTACAGCAAAAGCAAACTTTAAGAAACCATGATAGAAAAAAGAGGAGCTCCTTGAGCGTAAACAAAAGAAATTGCAGGAACCCAGAAAAAAGAAATCACCTTTCCACTGCCTGCAGGGCCAATAACAAGTTGTGCGTAGCCCATAATCAGCCTATTGATCGAATGTCAAAGAAAAAGAAACAGCAGCTTCAGTATCCACAAAGAGAACTGAAGACACGGAAGGAAGAGAGAATAGCCACGGCAATATAAGCAGTACACCAAACACCGACGGCGAAAAAGTAGTTCAGGACATCAGAGGCAGCCATAAAACACCCAGGTACAACATTGGAACAAAACAAAGGCCTGAATTAGGAAAAAAGTAATAGCAAAGGAACAGCTTCAAAACTTAAGGAAATTGGATTAAATAATGAAGGAAGAGTTGAAGTTGGAGCCGCAGTCTTAGGGAAGAGGGTTACCAGCTAACAAGAGAGAAGATGAGAGGGTGTTGAGAGAAGGCAGCAGGTCCAAAGATGAGAAAGTTGGAACGCAAAGACCACGCCAGGGTTTTCTTTTCTATTCTTAGGATTCCAACATCTAATCTAATCTAATCAATATAATTTGTTTTAAAAATTAAAATTATAAAATATTAATAGAGAACTGATTAAAAGGTATATACAGTAGTCCAAATGCAAAGTTAGGTTTTTTATTTTAGTAGAAGGTCCGGAAGTCTCCCGTTCCGACCATACTTTCACCGAAACTCTGTTTATCTACATTTCTACCCCTTCCCACTGATCGGGCTTCTTGTGTGAATCCCTTTGTTTTTCTACTTAATTAAACGGCCTAGTTATCGGGTTCTGGGGTTGCCATTCCATTGAATTTCTCTGCTATATTGCTCAAATCCATCAGACTAGCGCTGGTCACTTGGCAGAGACCGTATCCGGGTACAAGGTAATCGATAATGATTCGGTTGTTTTTGTCGGAGTCTGACTGGAAAAGTGATGTCAGTGGAGGCAGCGATGTGGGCAAGAGGTGGATTTCTCTTTTGGAAGATTTGGGGTCTGTTATATGGTCAGTGTTGACTGTCGGAGGTCGATCAGAAGCTCGTCTATGGCTTTGCAACACCATTTCAGGCATTACTTCCATTGCCCCGCACCGTAAGCGTGACTTGTTTGTCAGCTTATTAAGGGCTAGGACTAGAAACGAGGTTCTAGCTTCCCAGCTTTTTCGGATGATATTTGAGAGGAGGCCACAAAAAGTTGGTCTCCTTCTGGCCAAGAGAAGCTGTGTGCTTGAGAAGTTTTTTGATGGTGAGCCGTTCATCGCATTATACCTTTCATTTTAGTACTTGCTTGGTTGATCTTCTCATTAGCAGATGGATTGTTGTATGTTTTACTTACAGGCTACGTGTTGATGAAGTAACTAGTACTGTGTTTCTGTGACGTACAAGTGGATTGTTCATATGTCTATGTGATGATGCAGGACATCCAACTCGTATTCTGCAATGGTTTTCACACTTTGCTGTTGGTGGGGGAATGGAGCCCAAAAAAGGCGCCAAGGCATTATCTCAATTTGCTTTTGTCAATCGCGATATTTGCTGGGAAGAGCTTGAGTGGAAAGGAAAACATGGACAGTCACCTGCAGTGGTTGCTACAAAGCCTCATTACCTCATGGATTTGGATGTACTACAAACAGTGGAGAATCTTATCGATAATGTGCCTGAATTTTGGTCGTCAGATGAGTTTGCTGAGTCACTGAAAGATGGTAGTATTCTGTCCATTGATACAAATTTCTTTCTGGAGTTCTTTGTCTGCTTGATGTATGAAGAGGATTCACGAGATGTTTGGGATGTTATTGATGAGTTTCTGATGGAGGAATCTTTTTCGTTTTTATGTAACCACCTTCTAATCACTCTTCAAGAGCAGGAATTACACAATTTTCTCGAGTTACTGCATAAATATTTGGACCCAAGAATTGAAACAGGAAATCCTGGCTACTCATCACTGTGGCTTGAGTTCATACTTTCCAAAAAGAATGGTTTTGAATGTATTGATCAACTGCTTCTCTTAAATGCTGTTATAAGTCAAGGGCGCCAGCTTTTGCGGCTTGCACAGGATGAAGAGTCCCTGGAAGAACTAGAAAAGATCAAAGTTATTGTGTCCCAAATTGGCACCTTTTCAAGCAGTATTGATAGCTTGGTCCCTATGCTGAATGAGTGCTTCAAGATGAAAGCCACAGAAGCAATCAAGTTCTTGGGGCTTCAGTCCTGGGTTCTTCACTATGAACTATCAGAGAAATGCCCAACTCCAGAATCGTGGGAATTGTTATTTTTTCATAATAAAATAAGTTTTCGAAAATCTGACGATTATGTACTGGTAAGTCCCAATGGACAGTCGGAAGGAAATGTTTCAGAGTTTGATGATGGATTATCAGCTAAAAGAAAGCACAGAAAGAAAGAAAAAAGAAAAAAGAACAAGAGAAGGAAATTTGATGATATGGCCAGCTATGATTATGAGGCACCAGAGTTTGATTCATCAAACGAAAGGCTGGGTTTTCAAGCTGGGGCAGGTAGTTGGTTGCTTTCTGTTGATGGGTTTTCTGCATCATGGGCCAGTGTGAGTCACTATCTCGATTAACTATCTATATTCTTTTACTGCAAGGTTCTGTTGTCATCACAAACTTGAGTAATCTTACAAGAGTTAATCGTTATATCTTGTTGATTAGGAGCTTCTTTTTTAAATTGCATTCTTTCTATACTTGCACCGAAGATCAAGTACATCTTGATTGATGTCATAGTATTGATATGGTTAAAATCTGGGTCAACAAATCATGTCATTAATTATTTCTAAACTGTTTTTATGCCTAAAACTTGTCAAATCAGACCATGAACCAATGATTTTTTGAGTTGCAATCTAAATCTGGTTCTTAATTCTATCTGAAAGTAGGAGAATGGTTATGTCAATTGGTTGTTACAATTATATTCTTCGAGATTTCTCCATCTATAAGCAGCTTCTGATTTTTTTATGATATCTAAATCTTGGTCAGTTTGAATCCTGATTTCAGGGTGGCACTTTTCTTCTCACTTTAGAACTATCTTTTATTCATTCTATTTAGCACTGTCCAATAGTTATTTTTGGAATTGTTGTAATTAGTCTATTTGGGGAACAGTGCATTGAGCTGATTATCCGACTCTGATGTTCTGCAGGCAGATTTGCCTGAATACCTCTCAAAATTTTGCTTTTCTACCTGGATGAAGTGGTTACTTACCAGTGTGACTTAATTTGTGAGGATGAGTGGGCTTACCTTCAAGATAGGATGAATTGCACATTCTCTGACTTGAATGCGCGATCACGATGAGGATGAGTATGTATTTGGTCTTTCCTCCAAGGTAGGACAAATTGCACCATCTCTTTACTTACGAGCACCCATTTTCTAGATAAATCAGAAAACATTCCTACAAACCCCTTCTATAACTGATTGGAAGCATAATATGAGAGAAGGGGTGCTATAAAAAGATTCTACATTCTCTTTGGGTTTTCTTTATCCATATTTCTTAACTGTTTTCACTTCAGATGCTATTGGAAAAGCAGCAAATTTTAAGTTTCAAACTTTACAAGTTATAGGTGCATCAGCAATGTTAATGTATAAATTTCTAGTCTAATGCCCTCTGGCAAGAAAACCATCTTTACAATTTTCATTTCTACTGAACCATCATCCTTATATTGACATCAATTGTTTTGACTTTCTGGCGCATGTGCTTATAATATTAGGACTGGAAATAGTAGTCCGAGATGCAGAAGTCCGGTTTTTCCACGGTTTGGTAGGGTTAGCTTGCAAATAGTAGGAGATTACACGAGGTGACCAAGCTTTTTGGGAAGAATGATTGGCTTAGGCTTTCAACCATAAGCTCAAGGAGAGAGTATGGAAGTATATAAGAATCGACAGCTTCATTAGGACAAAGACCGTATCCTAAGTGGCTAATTCCAAGGAACCCCGAGCATTATTTGGTCCTGAGATTCTCACAGATATTGAAAGGATAAAGTAGCTGTTCTTTATGAGCAACAGCATGCATCTAGTTACATACAGCTAACTTCAGAAGAAATGAAAGCTGTGTAATTATTGTATTTGAATTTGGTGCAACTTTTGCAAAAGGTTTTTATTAATATTTTATTCGGAGACGTGAATTTATGGTTAAATGGCCACAAGGGTTAGAGACTTTTGTATTCTGAAGTGAAAGCACTGCAGCAAGGTTAAGTACTGCAGGTATGTAAAACGTTATATAAACCTTGGAGCTTGTTCACAAATTTTAGAACTTTGTTCAGTAGTCATCCATTCTAACGAGAACTTGTTCATAAATTTTTGAACTTTGTCCAATAGTTATTCATTCTAACGATTCCTTGAGGTATACAGTGAGGTAAAATACACATGACTCCCACTACAAATGCTTTCCAAGGAATCATATTTATGGGTAAGGTAATACTTCCCAAATAAATTATTGAGTTAAATAAGCTTAAATGCAGCAAGGCAGCAAGGTAGGTTCATTATTGCATACTTAACCATAGAGCAATCTCATCTCATCCCGTCTACAAGGTATCAGCAACTGTAGAGAAGTGAAGGATGGGCATGGCCTCAAACCCTCAGAAAGACTCATTATCAGGCATCCATGTGTTGGTGTCATTGGCACCATCAAGGCCTACAATGAAACGATAGGTTAACGTTAGATGTGATTTTATGAGTACTGTAATCGTATGTTTAGCAGACGCACCAGCAAAAGGGAAAGGATCAGACATCTCTAGAAGAAATAGGTAATATAAAAGCCAGGATAGTCCATTGAAATTGAGCACCAAAGTTTGACAGCATAATTCTTGAATGAATCAAATTATTTTACATCTTTCTCTCTTTGTCCAGTCATGGTTCAATGCCTTCCCAACATTGATGTTATGCAATCTCCAGACCAATAGCATTTAGACACTTGCAATAAGTTTGGGTCAAGAAAACCATAAATATTTCAAATAGTCTATTTGATAGAGAAGAGTGGCATGAGTCGCAACTCCAAAATTAATCAATTTGTCCAACCTTCAACCAAATGCTAACCACTCCAATTGCAGATATCGAATAACTAAATTGCATGGCAGAGGTTGTTAATGTCATGTTCCTTATTTGTTTTTCGCAAAGCCCTCTGAATTCTGAGTTTACCAAATTCAAAGACTTTGATTAACAAGGAGTTCGTTTTCCATTCAAGTAAATGGCAATGGGATTGGGATTTTCCAATTCTATTTCCAAGTACAAAGTTATATAAGCCAGTCAACTGCATGAGAAATGCAAATTCAGAGACTAGAAAGTACAAAAGCCACACAACCTAGACCATACACAAAATTGAGCAAGCCAATATACAAAAGGAGAATATCCAGATATGCATATATTTCAGAAAGTTTAGAATCACAGAAGTGTGCTACACTGCAACTAACAGAGTGGCTAGAACTGCATTCTTCGCGATTTTTTTTATCAAGTTTCAACATGAAAGATGTTATCTAGTGATTGAAGGTCATCATTCAGTTAGCAAAATTCCCATGACACTCAGAAAGGAACTATTCAAAAGAGATGCTCCTGCAACCTCAACAAGAAAGACAATATTTCGCCTTCAAGTCAGGTTCCCTCTCAATGGAGTAATGAAGTGCAATCCACGAAAAAGTAATCTTGCATGCCTTTCCATCAAGTTGTATAGCACATTATGCCAGATGCAACAAAGTCACACCGAATTTGAGAAGTGAATTGTTTAATTTTGACCATTCTCATTAAGCTCATAAAAGATGATCCCAAGAGTTCACACGATCATAGGCTCATAGCAAGCAAACAATAGTCTGATGTGTTGTTGCAAAGTAGATGGTCAGTGAGCCATTTATTACTTACAGTCTGAAGTATGATACTCTCATGATTTATAAATAGCAGTACCAGAGGCATTGGCATCCTATATCTATCCAACTACAATAATAGCAGAACAACATTCAGAACTTACCCAATGAAACATATGTTGGCAAGCTAACATACTGCGGACATGAGTTTTTAGAAGAATATATGTCATCTTGAATTATTGATCCAATCACACAGTCTCGAGGCTGTAAATGATCATCCGAATAAAAGTTAGAACAAAACTCAAAACCCAAGATATGCAGCACACTAATGAATTATATTATGAAAGTCTGACATATATCACTCGAAAATTGAACATTGCTTATAAAACCAATTTATTCACCAAGTTTTTTAAATGGAAATTGATTGAGAATGAATTGAGTGGGAAAAATGAGACTTTTAAAGATAAAGCTAAAGCATGCGGAAACAACTACCGATATTATCACATTAACTTATACTTTACCTTGCGGCTGTGTAAACCAGAGTAATCATATTATTCTCGAGATAATATATTCAAAAGTGTCTAACCTTTTAAGATTTTTTTAATTCAATTTCCAAATTTTAAAAAAATTCAATTAGGAGATCAACTTTTTAAAACCTTAGCAATTCATTTTAAAATGTCAGCTTTTGTTGATGTCATGTTACACAATAAAAACTAATGTTTTGAATTGACTTGCGAAGATTTTTAAAAGTTGATCACTCAATTACAAATTTTAAAAGCTTAGGTACTGAATTGAAAAAAATCCTAAATTGTTGAGTACTTTAGGATTGGTTATCTCTATTATCCTCTAACCATTTTCATCCAACTGAATGTCAATTCCAAGTAATTGTGAGAATTCTAACCTTGAAATTTTTGTAGAAGCATAAATAAAGTTCCTCCACAGCACCTTTTGAGCAACTCACTGATGGGGTTGCATGGAAAGCATTCTCTATAGAGGAGATAATTCCCCCGAGAGGATATTTTTCAGTATTTGAAGGAACATAACCAGCTTCATTCAATACTTTCTGGAATAAAGCGTTCAGAAAAAGGAAGATAAACAACCAGTTAACTGATATTCCATATACAAAATGATGATGAAGGCTAGGAAACTTGCACAGACAGGCTAGTATTTGAACGGTCAACAACAGTGCAGCAATTAAATCAAGGAAACTACGAATGTTGCCAAGGTGAATCCTAGAAACTCCAGGTACCAATTTAGGTCACTGCAGGCAACTCATTAAGCTCAGGCCTGGATGGCGAATCAAGGGAAAAACCAGGAGGGAGAAAGTGGTGAGAAAAAAGCTAGACAATCTGGGTTTGTCCTATATCACAGTCTCTACTACCAGTTTGTTCAACCTTTCAAAGTATTTTCTCTTGATTGTTTATATTACGAGACATAGTTTGCAGTGAAATAAATCAAGTCTCCAACCAACATAAAGAGCTTTCCACACTTACCGTCACATTATGCTTGAAGTAAACATTGAGTGTTGTTGAAAAGTAATCATATTCATCTCGAAAAACTGGAAAGGAGCACGTCCCATGCTTCTCTGCAAGTAAAAGAATGCTAATTATTATCTCCATATACATTTAGTAAAAAGTATTAGATTTTAGAAGAAAAGATTAACGATCAAGAAAGTATAGCTACAGGTATTTTGCTTCTGGCATGAAATTGCATAAAGGTACACCCCTTTGATCCATAAATTAGAGACTATCCCAAAATGTTTTAACAAAAACGTTATCCTAATAAATCCCATATGGTAACTCGACATTTAAAAAGGTCATCCACAGTAAATCTGGCCAGCAGAAAAGCAGTGTTTCTACAAGATTCAAATTTATAATATCCTAAAGTCATATGCATGTTCAAATTTCCTGCCTTAGTGACATAATCATCTTGCTTGCTGATTCATTACCAGATACAGTTGTAGCATGGCAACTACTCATCATCTTAGAAAAAGGAGCACAATTAGCATGGTCTACTTATAATGTAAATAAAGTATTAGGTCCAGGTTTAAATTGGTGTAATAGTAGCCATGTGTCATGCTTTTTTTTGGGTTCTGTGTAGCATGTCCCCTGCAACTAACGGGAGGGAAAGACAAGGACTTGAGGAAAGATAACATCAGCAAATATGTTTGCTTCTCAGGAACTATTTGGAAGATGGTATACTACCTCTCCCCCCTATCTGCTGTCTCAACTATGCTATTTACATCCATGTGCATGCCAGAAGAATTTAACAAGACTCATAGTGTAGTACTAGATAATACGCTTCCATTTATTCCAAAATAATAGATGAGTTCAAACCTCAATTAATAAATCACAGAAAAAGTTGAAGACAATTACCCCACTGCAAGTAAGAATCATCACATTCGGCCACCGCAAAGCACAAAAAGTAAACCTATGTTAGTTCTGAAAGATGTTAACAGATCGTTTAATTTGAAATTAGTATGAGAAGAAATTTGACAGCCACCTCATGAGCCCAGAAAGATCCCCTACCACCATGGCAAGTTGATGATGAATCACAACTTAAAGATGGCCAATACTTTTCTAGACCATCAAGCAATGTTGAGATCTGTGCAGTACAAAAACTTAGCAAAGGTAAGACGTGATATTGCTTTTGAAACAAGAACTTAATCCATGATAATGATTTCTCAAAATATATGGAAGCTGGATAATCAACATAAAATGTATGGAAGCTAGATAATCAACATAAGTAAGCACACATAAATGAGTTGATAAGATTCTGATATTAGATAACTACAAAAGGAATACTTTGAACAGAAAAGTATGAACACAGAAGTTCTCCTTAAATATGATAGGATATATAGCACAGACAAAGAAAAAAAAAACACCTGAGCTGTTCAGTTTTACATAATCCAGATCATAGGGTTACCATCATAGAATTATTAGCTGAAAATATAATAACAGAGACCTAGAGTAAACAAATAATTTAATATCAAATTTAAGATATGCCAAATTCTTTGTGGCTTCCACGACAGACACCCAAGATCACCCACTTTAGAGATCCACAACATGTAAATGACTCCAAGTGCACCAGATTGAAAGTAAAATAGGCAATGTAAATTGAAGAACAAAAAAACAGCTACCTCTTTTTCGTCAAATTCTGATCTACCACAACATGCAGGCCATGATCCATCATTATAGTCAGGCCACAGGCCATCTGTCACACATGATATGTAAACCGATTAGCATGTTTCTTCCAATGCTCTATAAATCTACCAAGAGCAAAAAAGGCTCAGTTACTACTCACTACATAACATTCACAATGCGAAGAAAACTTTAAGATGATCAAACAGTGAAATGAAGCGTTTAAGTTTGCTTTCAATCCGAAGTTTAGACACTTCCGAAATAGAAGAAAGTTACTCAGTTTCTTGAAAAAGGATACCGTAAAATTAGTCAGCTATCCTTTTGTCTTCACAGTAAAGAATTGACTCATACAATAAGGATTAGAAAAATAAATAAATAAAGGAATTGTACTTACGGATTGTGAATTCAGTTGGAGCATTGGAGCTGGATTTAAAAAGAAAAAAATGAAAATCACCGAAAGAAAATATAGCAACATCAGTTCCATTACCAGGTTGATATGTCTAATTTCTGAGAAAAAAAAAAAGGCAACACCTATTGCTCTAGGAAGCCAGAAACTTGGATATCGAAGTCACGAATTGTACAGGAAGTGGTAACTTATTTTTATAGCAGCTACGGAAAAACATGATACCTTGCTGAAAGGTAGAGCTCATTTGACATTAAAGAAGTAGAATAAGGTGTGAAATACCAGAAGAACTTGCCACACTCATAGCGGTAGTAAACTAAATGAAGTCAGTCGCCGTGATGCTGACCAACAAGTTCCTAATTTAACAAATTACAACAATCTAAACCATAATCAAATGATTGGGTTTCCAGAGTTTCACTGGAACCTAAGTTTTGAGATACTGATCTAATAAAGACACAAGCTTTACACATTTATCGAACTTTCAAAAACTACGGCAGTTGACTTCAGGGAACAAAATCGCTCAAAAACCTCAAAACTTTGCTTCTTTTCTTGTCCTAAATTGAAAACTGCAAATCGTAAGAACATCCCGATACCGGAATCAATCCCAACTTTAAACCAAATAATGCATGCCTCTGACGAACACGCAATCAGCTAACAAACCATACACCAACACGAAACCAAATTATCAAGAAAAGGAATCCTACCCTCGACAACAAGCGTTCTGGCGGCAACAATGGTGGGTCCGATGGCAGTAAGAGCCAGGCCACTGCAGAGCCAACTTAAAGTAATCGAACTCTCTCTGCCCTTCTCTTCCGCCTACCTTCTCGATGAAGAAAAACGAAGCCGTAGCGAGGAAGACGAGATGCAATACGAGATGGAGCAGAGCTCCAACAGAGAGAGAAGTCATTGGACAGATATGTGTTTCTCTGGTCTTACCAGCAAGTATTCAAGAAATTATAGCTTAAATAAAAGAGGAAGAAGGTATCGTAGCAATTTAGTTACTGGAATATGCGTGGGTCACATCACTGTCATAATATGTCCTAGAATAAACCAAGGTAATTTTGAGTATAAGAAATGTCACAGTGAAATTTATCATTTGAATCATGTTTATTTACTAGTTGTTTATTCTTATATATTTCTTTGATTTAGTGATTGTTATTTATTATTTTTGTTTATGTAATTATATCTCTAAATTAAACATTGTTTTATTAGACTAGATAATAGAAAAACTTGTTAGTACTAGTATTTATTTTCTTTTTTTGAAAAATATGAAATTATAATCAAGTTTTTGATCCCATTGTTAGAGACTAAAGTATTAGGAAAGCTTTACTTTATTAATTTATTCACTTTTGTTTATTTTTATATTTATTTATTCATCAAACATTATCTTATTTTTGTGGTTGAATTTTAGGTCTAAGCTCTTTAATGTATGACCAGAAGTAGCCCTAAAGTACCGCTTAGCCAGATCTAGAAATCAAATAGGTGTTATATGAGAATCAAAGAGAAAGAAATTTAATAGTTCAAATGCAACTACCAGACATAATGGCAAGTTAGGTAAGAAATTGCACTATAAGGGACTATGCTAGATCATAAATCACTAGATTGAGTCTAGCATTACTCAATTAAGAGTAGAGCCTAATAACTTCAAGATTAAGCCTAATTGATTTAGATAGATCAGTAGTTAGTATAGGATCAATAGTTTGTATAATTTGAGGAGCTGCAAAATGAAGATCCAAACATGTACATTCTAAAGTTTTTAAAGATCTAAGATACTTTTAAACTTAATAGAGTTTTAAAGGATGCCATTCGATTAAGGTTATTCCATTTTTTCTCGGGACAAATATAAATCATGTCTTAAGTCATTGCGTCTAGGATCAATCACCGTATAGAATGGTTTGTTTGAACAATTTTTGGTCAAGTACTTGCTTCCATCATGAATAGTAAAACTTAGGAATAATGACTTCTCCTTTCAACAATTAGAGTGTGAGGCATTATATAATACTTAAGATGAACCCCTCTTTTTGAACTTACAAAATTTTTATTTGAAGATGAGCTTATATCAATAGTGCAACCTTAAAGGTGACTCAATTTAAACATGAAATGTAACATCCCGTCCCCATATTAAGGGTTGCGACCCGAAATTTCAATACATGCGAGCTCAAAGAGAAATTAAGACAATATATTTTCTTACTCATGCATCATATTAGCATATATGCACATAAAT
>JANIJH010000009.1:13119506-13133633 GCA_024520975.1 Erythroxylum areolatum | reverse complement strand
ATATGAATGCATGAACATAGCAAAACAATTTTAAACACTCCTAACCCGTTCCAAATTACTATTTTACCCTTCCCATCAGTGATGGGATATTACATAAGTGCTTTTGTCCTTAATAACATCTCTTGCATTGATTTTTCACCCCAACTTCTCCTTCTCTAATTCTCCATCATCTTCCACATCCTCAAAATTAGCTTCTTCTATATGGATCTCCTCTTACTATTTTATACTCTCGTCTACTATATCAATTTTCATATAAGAGTTGCCCTCCTTCAGGTTCTTCAATACTTTATTCATGTTGAATTCAACTTATTCATCACCAATCTAAAGAATTAGTTTCCTTTTATGGACATCTACCAATGGTCTTCCGAATTCATGAATGTTCTACTAAGAATTAATGGACATTTCGATCCTCTTTGAAGTCTAACACTACAGAATGTACATGAGTAATAAACTTGTCCACTTTGACTATCACATCCTCCACCACTCCAAATGATTTCTTTATTAATTGATTCGCCAACTAATAAGCATGAAAGTTGACTTCACATCTCCTAGCCCTAATTTCCTGAAAATAGACAAAGGCATAAGATTAACACTTAAACCAAAGTCATATAAACATTTAGCAAATTATAAATTACCAACTACATAGAATATAGTAAAACTCCTTGGATCCTTTAATTTTGGGGCATGTGGCTAATAATTATAGAGTTGTAACTCTCCATCAAGGAGACAATTTGGTTTCCTCCCATATCTACTTGTTTAATAGGATATCTTTGAGGAACTTTATGTACTTAGATATATTCTCTAAGGCTTCCATAAATGACAAGTTAATTTGCAATTTCTTCAACTTCTCTAAAAACTTTGCAAATTGTGCGTCCATTTAATTCTTCTTCAATCTTTGTGGGAATGGAATCTTTGAAACATATAAAGGTGGTGGGACATATGGTGGCTCCTCCTTCTTATCTTCCTCCTTATCTTCTTTCTCTTGGCTTCCTTCTTAGTAAGATTCAACCTTTTTCTCAATTGGTTCATCCAACTCCTTCCCACTTCTAAGTGTGATGGCTTTCAATTGCTCCCTTTGATTACTCTGGATTGTTTGGAAGACTCCTTAGACTTTGTATAGATAATGCATTAACTAGTTGGCACACTTTAACCTCGAAATTATAGATGGAGAAAGCTTGAACTTAGTTTCTATCCTCTTATGGCTCTTATCTTAACTTATGAACTTAGAATTCAGCATATCCATTAACTTGTTTATCTTTGATTTCAATGAACTGAACCTATCTTGCTGGAATACTAGTAGGTCTTGTACTCACATTTAGTTTCCTACATTGATAGACCAAGAAAATTTTGGGTAATTTTTCACCCAAGATTATAAGTGTTAGAATAAGATTTGTTATCACCCCAACCAAGTTGGGCCCCTTTGAAATTGAGTTACTCCATATTGTTGCTCTCTACTAGGAAGCAATTAGCTGTAATCTTGACTACACAATTCATATCCATAATGTATTTCTTTAAATGGGCTAGAAAAAGTGGCTTTTAGGCTATTTGTTTGCTTGGTCAAATTTGCTACTTCAGCCCTTAATGTTTTCATTGAATCAAAAACAAGTACCCCCCTTTTGATATTTAAAGGTTAGTTATTGTTTGCTCCTCTCCAATGTCCATAGACAACTATTATTTGTCATCTCCTTCAATAAGTCATATGCAACATCAACTGTCTTCCTTATTAATAAACCTCCAACATCTACATCAATGGTACCTCTAGTGGATGAATTTACTCTATCATAGAAGATCTGCAAAAGGAACTCTTTAGGTAAGTTGTAGTGTAGGTAACTCCTTAAATATTTCTCACGCTTTGTACAGTGATTCCTTTTCACTTTGTTGGAAATTTGAAATCTCCTTTATGATCCTTATATTCTTCATTAGCCAAAAAGGCTTGTACCAACTACTCTCATATTGTCATGTTCTCTAGGCTAAGAGAATTCAACCACGTCTTGGCTCGATCTTTGAGCATAAATAGGAATAGCCTTATATTGGCTACATCTTCTAATAACCCATTATACTTAAATGTGTTACATATTTCCAAGAAATTGACTAAATGAGCATTAAGATCCCATTGGCTAGTCCATAAAACTAGACATTAGTTTGTAACATGTTCTAAAGAGCAAGTTTAGTATAAAAAATATTCATTTGCACTAGTGGTCTTACGATCCCTTACTGATTAACATTGAACTTCGATCTTATAAGTTCCATGAAGGTTCTTTGCTATCCTTTTTGGTTCGTTTCTTCTAACATTGATCTCTTTATAGCTTCTTAGCATATTGCTTTGTCGAAAACTTTCTAAGAGTTTGCTTGAACTCCTAGTTGCTCTTACGTTCATGCACATATAATCACAGAAGAAATGTATTAAAAATTTTAAATCAAAGTTAAAAGTACGTTAGATGCTAACTTATCAATCTTCAGTAACAACATGAAAAACTTATTGAAGTTTAATTTAAACTTATCTATAATGCAAGTATACCAATCATATCTTATAGTTATGATTACCCATTCTCGAGATCTAACTAAGTAATCTCAAATAAAATAAATAATGATTGAATTCTGACCCCTCGTTATATCAAAACTCTTCTTAACTTTCTAATTGGATTTGAAGCAATAAGGGTAACTAATAAACAATTAAGATCTCTCTTTAATTTCTTATTAATTTAATGTTCATCGGTCTATTATAGTACCAACTCTAGCTACATAACACAACACAAATAATTCAATCTTACCTCCTGATTAAGATCAAATATAAAATGATAAAAGCTACAAAGTACGTTAATTAAATAAAAATGTAATGTTCAAAAGTAATCCCTTAAATAAGTTTAGCAATTCATAATTGAAATTATATATCTCAATTGATTCATCAATAATTAGGAAAGAAAAGAAAAGAATAAAATTTGAATTATGAGTGTCTTCTCTTGCTTGTCCTTAAACTAGAAAAATCTATTTCTATCTTATTATGAAGGATAATTTATCAATGTTTTAACATTTGTAAGTGTTCATCTCCTACACTTAGCACCTGTCTGGATGGGCTTATAAACTTTTGTTAGTAAAATTTTTATCCGTAGAGCTTTTCTGAGAAGACTTTTTTTAAAAAGCTAATTGATTGTTTGACTGTCATTTAAAAAATGGTTTTTTTTAAGAACTTCATATAATAAACTGTCCGGCAATATAAAAATAAAAAGTACTTTTAATTAACTATATTTTATTTTGTAATAAATATTATTTATGCATATAAATATTATTTAAAATATATTAAACAATATGCAAAGCACAATATATTAATTATTATATATTTTAAACTATATGAAACATAAATAAAAATATATCTAACTAAATATTTAATATGGATTATAAAATAAGTAAAATTAATATAAAAAATAAATATTAAAACATATAAAACGTCATATAATATTATATAAATCTCAAAATAAACATGAAGATATGTTTATGGATATTGTGAAAATTATGTGTAAAACATAAGGATAAAATGTACTAAAAATAGGCTCATTAGTTGATCTGAAAAATTTACCTCAAAAAGTGTTTTTTTGAGAAACTTCAAATTTGAACTTTTTAAAAAATTGTATTTTAGTTTCCAAAAAAACTATATATAATAAAAAAGTACTTTTTTATTTTACAGCCAAATATTTTTTTTTAAAAAAAATAGCTTTTGTGTAAAAAAATACTTATTACCATTATTGCTTTTTTTAATAGATAAATTAAAAGATTCGTGAGAAGGGTTGGACTTTATCCAAAATTTAAAATAAATTTAAAAGATAAGCCTAACACAAGAAAAGTCAAACAGGCAACATAAGTAAAGAGTCCCAAATGGTCGCTATAAACGAAAAATAAAAGGAGAAAAACGGAAAGAGAGAGAGTAACCCAAATTTATTTTTTTCTCCTCTTCCCAAACCCTAGTGGCAACCGTTTCCTTCTCGAACCTTCTTTTGATCCGCCCCTATCGACCTCCTCCCTATCTCCGATTCAGGACAACCATTTCTCTCTCTCCGCGTTCCTTCTGCGATTCCGACTGCTTACCCCGTCGGAAGATGCGTACCGGAGTTTCGTGCTTTATTTAAAATTGGCGTGTTGAGTGGCTGCTTCTCGATTGGTTTTTGAACAGTCGTGGACTTTTTCCTCTTGATCTTCAAGAGCAGTAGACTAAGTGGAAAACTCTCGAGGTTCCATGTTAGAGGTGTGGTTCTCATTTTCTTTACAACTCTTTAAGTTGTAGTTTCACGACAATCTTCTATATAGCACGCTTGTGGTCAACTTTGATTAGAAAGAAGAAACGGGGTTACTTTCCCTTGATTGATGTCCTGTTTTTTCTCTTGATTTGGGAACATTTGTAATTGGGTTTGTTCGGAAGAGATTTATAACTTCTTACCTGAGAGCATATATTATCCTTTGTTGCTCATGGTTCGCTGATTGAATATGTTTGTTGCAAATTTGGGCATTAATTTTCGTTCTTCTAGGACAATGCTTAGCTATAACAAAAGCTTTCATTGAACTGCTACTCTTGGATACTTGTGCTGGATATTGAACGATTTAGAGTGGTTGGGCTCCTGGAGATTTTATGATCAACTCATGAGTGAGATTAAAGTTTGGTCTGCCTTTTGTACTATACTGAATACATGTTCGGTGAAGAACATGCCTATTCTCACCTTAATTATAGTTGAAAGAGAACTTTTCATTTTATCTTTTCTATACTAATGTTTATTATTTCAATACAAAGGGCGTATGGAATTCAAAGCATTTACTATGATTTTCGTTGGTGTACAATCGATTAATTCCTATGTTCGTTGCGTCTCTACCAGTAAATCTACTACAGTATGTCATAAAGTTCATGTTAATATGGTCTTGTACGTCTGATGACTATACCTAATATACCTTATGATTTAGTTTAGGCTGACATCTATTTACTTTACAATTCTATTTTATCTAGATTTATTTTCTTATGTTAGTAGACTAGTTCTAGTTAGTTCTCTATCTAGTTAGGGTTTAGTTTGAATTAGAAAATGGAGTTATAGTTAGATAGAATTATTCATCAATGTTTATAAATAAATACACACACACATATATTATACATTAAATTTTAGGGTTTTTGATTACTTTTTAATGAAATTCTGAAATTTTCACATCTGAAAGTGTGAACCTTTCTATTTCCTTAGAGTGATTATTTGATACTTAGAAGTGATTCCTAAGCTCTAGAACCGATTCCTAGGAAATTACTGGGGTCATTCCATTAGTTTTGTTTGTTTTAAACCCTTGTGTGATTCTTGGTTCTTGATACAAACCTAGGAGTGATTCTTAGAACCCTACCCTTTTATGTATATTTTTGGTAATTTCATCCTTAAATTCGAAGTCCCAACAGCCGCAATCTTCAATTTATACTTTCCTGCTACGTCACCTTACACAAATGCATCTGTACGTAAGCATGGGCATATGCACTTATATGTTCACATAAGCCTATGCACTTATATGTTCTCATAAATGCTTATGTGTACATGGGTTAAGTCCTATATGGGGGAATGTTTGACATTCTTTTCAACTGGAATCTTTTTATTGCTATTGAGCTTGATTTCTCTGTGTTACATGTTTGCATTCTTATAAATTTTGATGTCATTCCTCCTGTTATGCTTAAGGTTGCAGGAATCATGTGTTTTTTTGTTTTAATAGTGAGATATCTGTTTACTGCAAAATTCAGGATTAATATGAAGTAAATTATTGTGAACTAATACAAAATACATTTAAGTTTGTATATGAAAAAGATAACTGGCTTATGGCGTTGAAGTTTAAAACATCATATTATCTCACACTTGGAGTTGGATAAGCTATGAATATGATTTATTTATTTTTAACTCACTTTCCTGTAATGGTTCATATTTTATTCCCATCATAAGCAGTAATAAATATATAATCAAAGTTAAGATAATTTTTTGCTTATTGACTACAATTTTATGAATGTAAAATGGCAACTGGATATTCTGTAAATCTGTGAGAGCAACTTGGGTCAAACTCAAGGAATGAAAATGAGGATCTTAGTGAGCATCATTGGGGTTATTGTGTATGTTTAATGCGTTCAGGGAACAATATAGCTTGTTAAGAAGCTAAATTCTCGTGTTATTTGTTGATTTACTTTTGAGTATGTTTTATGCTCATGATGCATACTTTTTCATCTTTTAATTTCATTGCAGTTGATGATTGAACATCTGATGAAAAATTGATCTATGGAACCTGAAATCAAGAAGTTTGGAATTGGTAAGAAATTGTTCTTTGATACTTAAGTTTTATGGATTCTTTCCCTCTATTTCGTGTTGCTGATAAATGATAGATCTCCCAGTCAGAGTATTATCATTGGTAGCATTATAAGATGGAGGGCTTGCATAGTGTTTACTGTCCTACAGGACATTCCCCTTCCCCTAAAGTGGTTAATTATTTTTCCGTAGCTTGCATCTCCAAGTTATAATCATAAGGAACCGGTGCTAATATTAGGTTTTTGGTACCTGGGCCAATTTCTTGTCTCCCTATTGTATTACTAGTGGGATATACAACCAGTATTGGCTGGACAAAGTCTTTATTCTAAGAGAACTGAGGATTCCCGAGTGGTTTCACCAAGCACAATAGCTTGGTCTGCACCCTCAGGTCACAGTTTAGACACTTAGGCTTTAGAAGTGAACTTTGATAACAGAGTTTTAAGGAACATGTCTCTTGCAGGATCTAGGATTTCTGATTATAACTGTGCGTTTTTTGAACTGCATATTTCAAGTGAATATGCCGATTTTTTACTGTTTTCACGGACTAGTTGCTGTGCTTTAAACTTAGGACCAAGAGAGCTAACTGGTGCTATTGATCTGATAAGTCACTTCAAATTGTTGCCTCACCATGAGTTCTTCTGCAAGCGCTCACTTCCTGTATCAATTTCGGACACACATTATTTTCACAATGTGGTGGGAGACACTGAAATCAGAAAAGGAGAAGGAATGCAATTGGATCAACTTATTCAGAGCACCTCTCGAGATAGTAGCACAAGAATACGTCCATTTGATCTGGATGAACTTAGAGAGGCTTTTCAGCTGAAGGATACAACTCCTATAGATTTGCCACTTGTGAGATATTTATTGCTATGAATTTGTTTCTGATGTTGTTGTCTGCCTTAGTCTTTTACCTTGATTTTAAATTATCATTTCTTACTTATTCCCTTTAGTTGGATATATATATCCTACCATCTATGATCTCCATTTTTTGTAGGCAGAGAAGGGGACACCCACAATTGCAGGGAAATCAAAAATTGAATCCAAAGACAAGGAGAGAAAGCATAAAAAACACAAGGATAGAGATAAGGAGAAGGACAAAGAACATAAGAAGCACAAACATCGTCATAAAGACAAGGATCGAAGTAAAGACAAAGATAAAGATAAGAAGAAAGATAGAAGTGTACACCATGATGCGGGTGGGGATCACTCAAAAAAACACCATGAAAAGGTTGAAAATCATTAATGTCGTGGAGCCATGGTTTGTGATAAGCAAAAAATAGTGAAATTTCTGCACCATTGTATCTATTACAGGGTGTTTGATTAAGATATCTTCTAGAAAATTTGAACATACATTCCTACTGCATTTAGAACTTGGATGGACACTTGAATCTTTTGAGTAAAATTACTGAAACCTCGGAGTGTAACTAATCTTTGGGATGGCGCTACCTTTGTCTCTCATACTGTCTGTTTTATTAGATTTGAGTGAATTATCAATGCATTGCTAATGTTTAATTTGTTGCATTTCCAGAAGAGGAAGCATGACGGAGATGAAGATCTAAATGACATTCACAGACACAAAAAAAGTAAGGTAATAGAGAGCATGATCAGAACTTGGGGGGCTTTTTTTATGTTTGTTGCTTTGATTTCTTATGGTGGGTTAATTTTGCCATCTATTTTTTCTATTATCTCAAAGGATTTTTTGGTTTGTATATTATCTCTGTTTTTTTACTTTTGCAGCATAAGAGATCAAAAATTGATGAAATGGGTGCTATAAAGGTAGCAGGCTAAAATGTATGGCATACTATTTCGACTGAAATGGTTGTTAAGAGTTTGGAGAGAGTTTTTGCTTGTAGTTAACTAGGAAGATGGAGGTAAATCCCATTTCTTTTAGTTATCCTTAATCTTTTTGAAGTCACGATATGTGATCTCTTGGATGACAAAGTGCTAATTAAATATACTTAAGAATAGGCCAAGTAGGCTTCATGTTTCAGGTGATTTTGCTTTAGGTTTGTAACGATTCTGTTTGTGTTGCACTGCCTTCTGATACCCGTCAGCTAGGTTGATTGGTTGTCTTCATTGTCCAAATATCACTGGCTGTTTGGTTAATGTCTGTGTCTGTGTTTGTGTCTCCATGCCATTCTCTTATCTTAATGTCTTTTTGGAAGTGGATGATCGTTGAGATTTTTCACCTGTCTATTGGTTCTTGTTCTGCTTAATGAATCTGTATTTCATTTCCATTGAAGTCATTTAGTGGCACTGCAGGTTTTGTGATCTCGTGGAAATGGCAGAACATTACTGTACTACTATGATTTCTTATCAATTTTTTGTCATCATTCCAAAAACTATCATATTTCTCAGCATTTTTCTCCGTCTTGATCATTTTCAGGAATGCTCTGACGCTTTCTCCTGTTTGTACGCAGAGTAGGTTGTGAACTGACCAAAAAATGTGAAGAAGGTGAATTCACCTAACAAAATGATGGGGAGGGTAAGAATTGCTAGAGATGAACTTTGTGTATCATAAAGATGACCTGATATAACTGCTGGTAATAGGGAGAACTTTGATACTTTCTTCTCGTCCTCAGTATTTCAGCATATACGCATTATTGTAATCATTTACGTCTTTTTAGAGTAGTTTAGTACCAACCATAAATCAGTTTCAATCAGAATTTGCGGCTTTGAGTGGTAGGAACAAGGGTGGGTTTCGGAAGATAGCATTGTATTATAAGTATTTTCCTCTTCTCTATGCTTAATAACCGAAAGCAATTTTAGTTCCCCAATGGGATTGTAAGAATTTTTGTTTTCAGTTGATGAACGATTTACTTGTCAAGTGACGATGGATATTCTTTTGTATTAGCAAACGAGGAGGCAATCTTCAAATCTCTACGACTCGGTACCAATAAATGATACATATGTCCAAATTTCTCATGATGGAGATGGAGCTTCTTTATTTTCATGTGGAAAGCAACAACCAACGCAATTAGGCCGACGTTATAGACGACTTTCTGTGTTTTGTTCTCTCTCTTCACTAAAAGATGATAAAGAATTGAGTTGAATCAGTTGGGTAGCAATCAAATGAGAGTATGGAGTGCCGATTTAGAGGGCACGCTGACCCGCGTTTTATATCAGCGGCTCTGTCTAAACGGCCTTTTCTCAATTTAGCGAAACTGCTGTTCCCAACGCTGCTCTCGAAGTAGTAATTCTGTTTGATTACTTTTTATTGAGTTCTTTAGTCTTTAAAACAAAAATAAAACTTATTTATTAAATAATATTTTGTGTATTTTAATAAATTACTACCAATCCATTTATACATTAAAATTAACTTTATTATATTCCAAAATTTTTGTTTTATAAGATTTTTAAAAGTTTTAGAACTTACGTACTGTTAAGATATTCTATATTTAAATTATGTTTATTAAATACTTATCAAATAAAAAATATTTTACGATTTAAAAATGAATTATTTAATAATAAAATGAGATTATGAACCAGAAGTCAGAAAAATAAAATTAATTTTTATAATTTTCATAAATTACAAAAAGAAACCAAAATCAAAAGTTTGGTTTTGATTTATTTAAGGCACTCAATATTTGTTGTTAAATTTCTACCGGCTGAACTGAATTTGAAATATTATCCACTTGAACACTCTCACCATTTTATAAGTGGTTCCCTTTTAACTTGAGCCGAATTACCTAGGCTTTAATGGTTATCTAATACTTGTTTTACTTTCACTCGATTTTTGTTATCTTCCGAATTAAGCTTTACTAAATCCATCATCTCCCAACAGTCTCCTCTAGTGAAAACTCTCCCCCTTTGTTTTCATTATTTGCTTTGTGCTTTTAAAGTTTTCTTTGAGAGAATGCTCATTTGTCAACCTTAGGATAGGAATGTAACCTTTACATTTCTTGCTATTGAATTGTAGAGTACGACTGTAATTTTTACAAAACACAAAGACTTTATACAGTATTTTTAGAACACAAAATTTTAATAGAATTCAAGAAATAACATGAAAAAAAATAATATTTTACCTTAAAGTATGGAAGTTTATAAGTTTAATGATGAATGAAAAAAGAGAGTGGTTTTACGGAAAAGAAGATGGCCATATTCAATGCACTAGCAAAAAAAAAACCAAAGGAAGTGAGGCTTGGAATAGTCAGGTCCATCAAAGGAAGTAAGGCTTGGAATAGTCAGTTCCATCGTCCATGATATTCGCCTGCCGCCGTACTATTGCAGGTAAAACGACCGTGGTTACAATAATTGTAATATGAATGCGACATTGCCTATCCAACAATTTAATGCCTCGGCTGTGAATAAGTAGGTGGATTCTTCTTCTTCTATTGGTTTGATGCTCTCACGTGAAGTAAACCTATTTGAAAAGTCTCCGAGTCGTGTTTCTAGGTGGATATTCGGAAGGAACTGTGTGTGTGTATATCTATATATATATATAGAAGTGAAACTCCACAAAAGATACTAGGTTGGGACCAAAGCGACATTCATCCTGCCTAGACCGCGGGTTTTCAAATGAACTCTCCCACCCCCAGCAGTGTGTCCTACTCCAACAGATTTGCCAATTCGTCTGACGTTGGATGGCATTTTTAGCAACTCGTTGGGTAAAACTTAAAAGTACCCCACGAAGCCATGTCTTAATTGATTGGCGTGCATGTGCATGTGCATGTGCCTCACTCTCTGAGACCGCAAAACCACACCATCTAGTTGACTCAGTCTCCAAACGACCATGTACGTATTAAGTTTGGTACTGATTGCTATTATTATCATACAAAAGGGTTGTAGTTCTAGGCCATGTGAAGAGTGGGCGCCACCTTGATTTATTTATTCCCGTTTGTTTTTATTCATCCCAAGATCCCACACAATAATTACGACTGGTTTTGTTTTCTCGATTATTTTCAGATTATATTATTGAAACATCGCAACCAAAACAAAATCTTTTACGTCCAATTATAGTTTACATGACCTTATAAAGCAGTACTGATTTCCGCTCATCATTCCTGCCTGCCACATTGCAGCTGCCTTCTCTTTCTGGTCCCTCTCCTGTAACATCAATTACTATTTTTTTTCATCTGCCATAACGCGGGTATGCTAACCTGATTGAGATCCTTTGATTTTACTGCTTTGGCCACAATCACTTCCAAAGTTTCGAGTGGTGTCTAGTTGAAGGTGAAATAATGACAGCAAGAACGGATACTAATTCACCTTTGTCATTTGTGGTCACTGGCAATAATTAAATCATCAAATCACGTAAGAATATTCAACTTTGCTTTTCCTTTCTTTTTATCGTCTTTCACGGGAATCCTATAAAGATAGTATTTGCTAAAAAGGGAGAGCAACAGCGGCAGAACAGCCAATGATAGATTCCTTGGCAAAAAAACACAACTTTGAAGCCACTATTAGACATTACTACAATCTTTATTGATGATAAAAAGGTTATGCCATTGCAATTTTGGGACTTTTTGTTGGGATTGTTTAGTATCATTTGGTTCGTATTCCGTGTGTATTAACTTTAAGCCGCTAGGAGCATCCCAAATCTAGTGTTACTTTTGGAATGGTGGAAATCCCACTTCCGCATGTGTTCTTTTTGGTGTTCCGCGTGATTTGAAAAGTCTAAAAGAATGAGCAGAAAGTCATGCAGTTTGAACCTACCAGTACCATCACATTTCATCAAAGACCAACTCCCACATTAAGTGAAAAAACAAAAGGGTCCTTACATAAATACTAGTGACAAGAACTAGTGCTTGTCTAGCTAAGCAAACATAACCCTAACAACCATTCATAAATCTCCTTATAGAATGTTTTCCTCCTTCCAAGGCAATGATTAAAAGAGAGCCTAAGCTGAGTACTGGGTCTATGATGGTAATGGTCAGAAAACCAGTATGTTGAGGAAATAGCCCAAACCATCTTACTATCCAAATCACACAAGTTGATGCTTAATAAATAGAAAGAATCTAACTATCGACACCTTGGTTTAGCCTACCTAAGCCGTAAGCCACCTTACATAGGCATGAGTTAAGTGTTAGGCCCGTGCAACTTTTGTCATAGGCAAGAGAGATGTCTCACGGCCATGACAATTTTATGCATGGTCGTGGGCCATGTTTCTTCAACATGCACTCTTTATGCTCTTCGTTTTATGTATTTTCTTGTCTTCTCTTACTCTAATCCTTCTTATTCTTGCTTCACGAAGATAAATGATTGTGAATATATGAAAAATGACTTAAATATAATGCTTTCGACTTACTTTAGCTCTTTTACTTCCGAACTGTACCTAAAATTAAATATGAATTAAAGTAAGCGTCTTAAACATTTTAAAGCATTAATCAATAAGTGTTAGAAAATAATCAACAAGATAAAACACAATCACAGAGATCATGTTAGACAGAATCATTTGTATATGCATATAATAAACAAAGAAGTACATACTTGGATTCCCGTTGTAGTTCCACCAATTAAAGCACTTGTACTGCCCTTTCTTTTTCTACGAAAAGGTTTTTTGTTCTTCTCATCAGAAGACGTCTTTTACATCTTTTGTTTTTTAAAATGCTACACCTTAACTACCTTTGGTAGTTAGGTAAAGTAGACTTACCATAATACCCCTCATGGGTGTTTTTAATTCATTATCTCTCACTCTCACATGATGGGTTTTAATCTAATTAAAGAAAAAACAAAAACTTTGTAGTGCTCGTACTTGTTCAATAACTGGTGTGACTAGCATACGACGAGAGTACTTTGCCATATATTTGTTAGGAATATATGACATTTCGATTAACAAATTAATTCTAGGACTTAAGTTTCCTTGAGTAGACATTGTATGCTATACCCTAGGTCATATCTTGCATTTGCACTTTTCTTTGATTGTCTTTAGTTTCTTGTGTCATGACTGTATTCAAGTTTTCTACTAAAGAGACGATGACCATCTATGAATAATTTTCACGTGAGACAATGATCTAATATAAATGACCTTCCTCTGTTCTCAATTCTCTTTTGAATTAAATTTAATTTGCTTTCCTAGGATTATTCCATATGATCGCATCTTGCATGATCTTTTAGAAATAACCTAAAGTAGCAAATCTTAAATTCAATTTTCAAAAATAAAACAATATTCATAAGGGTATATGATGAGATTTTTCTCAACCTCAAGGGTCTCACACAATATAAGATGAGATTTGGCGACTTACATTAATCCCTTTCTTTGATCAGATGTGCACACATGGTACGAGTCATATACTACAATATTTACCCACTTCGTTTAACTTAAACATCTTTCATTCAAGAAATACTATACAGATGATAGTTCAAATATACTCAATGTTTAACTTGAGTTCACTTATCTACTCAAAACCCATTCAGAACTCACATCTGGCAACGTAAGATAGATATAGTGATTAACAAATCAGGTTAAACCAGTTTCTTTGCGACATTTATGGTTTAAATTTCTTGTAACATCCCATCATCGATGGGAAGAGTAAAATAGTAAATTTGGATGGGTTGTGAGTGTGTACACGTATCTCGATATGTTCATGCATAATATGGCCTCTATATATATGAATGAAAATTTTTGCAAATGCACATGATTGTACATGCATTCATGACATTTCCCGACATATGTGTCTATAAATGTAATCTTTGTGAATTATGTGTTTGAAAAATTAAATTGGAGTGATTTATGTGTTTTCTACATAAAATTGCTAAGTGGGTACCGATGAGATTTTCGGTACTGGAAATGATTGTTCAATTGACACTACAAATTAATGACATGATTTAGGAATTTTTTTATCATGAGCCATTGAAATTTGGAGAGGTTTATGAAAGTCAAAGTAAA
>JANIJH010000009.1:13105828-13116156 GCA_024520975.1 Erythroxylum areolatum | reverse complement strand
TAATTGAGTGCTTTAGCATACCACCCTCGTGAGGCACGGGCTCGGATATCACCCTCGATGTCGAGTTTGGGTCTTGTAGGAGTGGGATGCTACACAAGGTGTGTGATTGGAAGATGGTTGATAGATGCATAATTGATCATATTTTTACCCCATATTTGGTGTATTTTTGCTTGATATTTTATATTTTGAATGTATATTTGGTACTTAATTTGCTTTAAGTGTGCATACAAAGTATAATTGCCTTCACAAACTTAAAAGAGAAGAATTTGGACAAAAACACATCAAAAAATGAAGATTCGATGATAAAAGGGAAGCACGCATATCCCAGGTCATGCAGATTTGCGATTTCTAAAGAATTTGGTTATGCACAGTTTGATGCATGGGCATGCGTCAGATCATGCATAAAAAAACACTAGAATTTAATATAAAGATGTCTTTAAGAGGAAAACAAAAGGAGGAGAATTTAGGAGGCAAATCTAGATGTGGAGATCATTCTCAAAGGGAAAATTTGATCCAAAGAAGTGTAAAACATAAGAAATTCATCGAAAGATCCATTAGAATATAAGATCAAACCTCTACATAGTAAGAATATTCAATAAAAGACAATTAAGGGGATTTAGAATTATGAGCCCAGTGTTTTCATTTTGTTTTTCTTTCAGTGTATGTTTTATTTCGTGTTTGATAATGTGCACCTAAACATCTTGTTAGTATTTAGGTTAAATGAACCCTATGTTAATACTTTGATATGATTTGATTCTTTTATTAATGCAATTGGTTTGATTGTTATATTATGCTCTCATTACGTGTTTTATTATGTTCTAATAGACCCAAGAATATTAAATCATAATTTGATTTCATGCATAGAGATTGAGAAATCCTATTGATGAATATATCTACTATAATTGGAAGGAGTTGATTGCAACCGTAAAGAAAGGATGACATAAATCTTCTAAACTAAGGTCAAACCTAATAGAGGGATTCATAAATCGGTAAAGCAATCTTATAAAATTTAACCTGAGTAATTCGGTTGAAAACATTAGGATTAGTTATTAGTAGACTCAAGGTCAACTATTAGCATACCATTGGAATCTCCACAACCTAATAAGTCAATAAAACAATTTAGTAATGAAAGATAAATCTATTAAAGGTTTAGGGGGATTCAAAACCTAGATACTAATTATTAATATATGTAAATTCCTAGGTGAAATTTTAATTATGCGTTCAATATCATTGCCTATTTTATTTTACTTGTTTTAGTTTTATTTAGTTTTATTAAAATCCAAAATGGATAGGCTAGATAATAGGAAAAAGGCAATTACTAGTAATCACTGTCTTCATGGGATCGACTCAAACTTGTCGGTACTAGCTATAGCCATATGGTGCACTTGCGACTATCACAATATTGACTAACTTAGAAAAAGTCAATCAATGGTGTATATTAAAACCAATGAGGGAACCATTGTTACTAATCCACTGCATTAGTGTATGTATATATGCCACTCTTTATACAGTTTGCTTCAAGGTCAAACAACTTGCTAAACATTTTTAATGTAGTTATAAGTGTTGCTACATAATTGTTGTTAGCTTTAGAGAGTAATATCAACTCATCTGCATAGCTCAAATTGATTATGCCTAGTTGCTTACATTTAGAATGGTACTTGAAGTATTTTCTTCTTACTACAACTCTTTTTAGAAGTCAATTGAAAACTTCCATGACTAAAGCAAACAAGTAATCCTCTTTCCTAATCCTTTTTGTGTTGATAGTTTTTGTAGGTTTATTGTTGATCAACTTGATGTAAGTTAGAGTGGAGAAGCGTTACTTAATCACTGCTACATAGTTTTCTAGAAATTACATAACTCTTAAAACATTACCAATGATGCTCCAATCCACATTGTCATAAGCTTTCTCAAAATCAACTTTAATCATATAGTTCTAACTTCCTTTCCTTCTTTAATAATTCCTTAAGAGCTCCTGTATTAAAATGACTTTATCTACTACTATTCTATTTGGAATGTAGGCACCTTATAGCTGAACAATATGATTATAAAGGACTTCCTTCATTATTTCTGCTAGTACTTTGGAAATCATTTTATAAATTAAGTTGCAGTAAGCAATTGGAAAAAAAATCACTAAAATTCTTCTGCTCACTTCCTTTTGGAATGAGAGTAATAAAAGTTATATTGATTTCTTTTACCAATGTTTTGTTTTTGAAGAATTCCATAATGGCATATACTATTATGTCTTTGGTAAGGGGCCAGGTCTTAATGAAGAAGTTGATGTTAAATCCATCAGGGCCTAGTGCCTTGAATGAATTTAGAGATTTTAGAGCATCTTCAGTTACTTGTATTGTTACTGGTTTGACAAAAGTTTCAATTTCTTGGGGAGATAAGTAATCCTAGATAGTTTCTTTAAGTAAAGGAATAAAGGAATGGGCACAAGATAGGGATCTTATGAAATTAGAGAAGTGCTCAGCTACTTCTTCTAACAGTTTCCTTTGAGTGGTCAGGTTGTAGTTATTATTCTCCACAATTATGTTTTTATTTGATTTCTTCATATCCATGACTACTCTATGATAGAATGAAGAGTTTTTATCTTCCCCTTTGAGCTATGTTACTATTGATCTTTGTTTCATTAAATAATGATCATATTTAAGAGCTTTTGATAGATTGAAGATAGCTTGCTTTTTAAGATCTTACAGCATTAGATATGTAAGGTTGTTATATAGATTACTTAAATTATATTGAGTTCTATATTAGTATTATTAAGTAGATGATAAATGTTACCAATGTTCTCTTTATGCATTTATTTGATCTCTTATATGATTATTCACAATTTCCTTGCATACACAAATTATTTTGTTCTTAATGTGTTTGCATTGAATCCTTTTCATATAGCCTCATCAAAACCTACTAGGTTAATTAAAAAAAATATTAAATTAGAAAGGCTTCTTAAAACTTATAGACTCAACCTGAATAATGATTGGTGAATAATCAGATAGACTTAAGGTGTGAAGTAGGTTATTATAGTTAGGAAAAGATTGAAACCACTTATAATTTGTTAGAATGCAATCTAACTTTTTCCGGATGAATTTGTGTCCCTTTTGATTATTGTTCTAGGTAAAGAAGTTGCCTTCACAAGGTAGATCAACAATTTGGATATCAAATTTGCATTATTTCATCTCTAAGAATGGTTGTGTAAATGACTTATCCCTTTCAGTTTTCTCATATTATATAATGGTGTTAAAATCTCTAATCAAAAGCCATGGTATTTGGATGCTTAATGCCAACTCTTTGAGTTTGGCCCATAGATGTGATCTCTAATATGCATTATTAAGAGCTTATATGAATGATATGTATATGGAGTTATTGGAGAATTTATTTTTGGTTTTGATATGAATTACTTAAATTATGATGTAGAAAATGTGAACATTTGTTAGGTTACTATCGTAGAAGATTAAGATTTTCCCATTCATATTATTTGAATGATTGGTAATCTCTTTCCAATATATAGGGAAAAGATTGAGGAAATTGCAATTTCCATGTTTTATTCTTGATTCCAATATGTCAACCATATCTAACTTATTTTGGAAAATGAAGTCTTTAAGTAAAGTTATTTTTAGAGGGGAAATTAACACTCCAAATAGTCTAGGCTATGATCTTTATATTTTTGGCTCCAAGTATGAAGGTTTCTCCTTTGTTGTTAGACTTTTTCCTAAAGATAGGTTCAAATCCTATATTGGTGTCTTCTATTATAGATGTTTTTGCTTCTCTATTCTTTCCTCCCTTAAATTTAGTGCATTTTTTACCATTATATTCTTTGACTTGAGAAGTTAATTTTTTTGCTTACATTATGTTGTCTGGATCTCTAATTTCTTTTATTTCCTTAGATTGTGACTTTTATGGTTGCTCAAGACTGTCACCTTCCAAAGCTTCTTTTACTTTTTCATTCTTATTGATTTGGCCCTTAGCTTTACTTTCCACATTGCCAATATTGTTGTTTTTCTCCTTTCTCACCTTCAAATTAAAGATTTCTTAATATTTACCTATCTTAAAGACCCTTCTTATAGGCTACCATATCTTTTTTGGGGTTTAATATTATAAGCTTCTATGACGTCATCGCTCTGACTTGTACACAGATTCGAGTGAAAGTTATTCTCATTATCTTTATAGTTGCTTAATCCATGTAGATTGGCTTTCCAATAAAGCTTACTAAGTGACTCAAGTTTTATTGGAAACTTGATCGTTAGAAAGGATACTCCTTTATCAAGGAAATACGTTAGCCTTGAATATTTCTAAAGGAGGTGATACAATTTGATGATCTGCACATATATTAAGAGGATATAAAACTTATTTTAGCTTCAAGTTTGAAATCTCTATCATCTTAAACCTATTTTTTAAAAAAAGGGTTTAAATTTTGTAGTTTTGCATGATCTATAACTAATAGAACTTGAATGGAGGTACTTGAATGCAAATTTATGGTAAAAGATGGTGAGAATTGGGCAGGCTGAGGAGAGTTCTTAGGTGGGAAATTTTGCAAAACTTTTATCATCTTACGTATAAAGGAGTTCTATTGGGTAATGACTAACGATTAAAAGAAGAAAATAGGCTATGGGAAGGTAGATAAGAAGAAGATGGTGTTTAGGAGTGCGAATGAGGTTGAAAACTTAAAGTAGTGGAAGAATGAGAGAGTTGGTGGGCTAACTTGCATGTACAACATTCAATGATGAAAGTGAGGAAAGTAGGTTAGCAATTGAGAGTTACATTCTTTCAACAACATAAAGATTTTTAATATATAGTGTTACATCTCATTATTTATTGTTGAAAGAATGTAACTCTCCATTATTGATGAACGATTTTGGAATTCGGTTCTTGGTTCAATCTCAACTTACACACAAATAAACATGCTTCATTGTCTTATTGTTTTCACACCTCTTTTCGAAACTATTAATTGTAGATTAACAATAATCTTTATTAACCTTGATTTTCCCTTAGTCATGTTTAATCAAAATAAGCTCTTTAACTAGACCTAGATATTGAACAACCTAGAACAAGTTTTATAAATTTAGTAGGATAGTTGCATTATGAATAAGGAAAATAGATTAATCTAGGCAACTACCACACAAGCTTGAGTCATTTAACCTATGTTATGTTATCCATAATAATGCAACATCATTAATTGCCACAAATGAATCCAAAATACAACTATTACGTATTGTATTTGAGATTATAGCAATGAGTTTATATAAAAACAATATAATAGAAGCATTTAGATCATCCTTACCTAAACACCCAAATTAATAAGCAAAGAATAACATAAACAATCCCTAGTGAGAGAGAGATTAAACAATACATAATGAAGAGATACTTAAATGCAATCCTCGGTTTTGATGTTACCTTCGAACCAGAAGACAGAAGACTAGCCCTCTATAGATTCCCAAGGAGTAAGGTTTCTGCCCCTTCTCTTGCTCCAAAAATGATTCACCCTTGGTTTAACCACTTAAATGTCTATTATATGAAAAAAAATAGGTTTTTGAAGAGATGCATGATCGTGCATCCAATCGTGCATCACCAAAATAATGCTTCTTCGAAATCGTGCATGGACGTGAAAGTAGATGCACGACCGTGCAGCTTGCAAGTCATATCTCATCTTCACCCTGACCCATCTCCTTCTTGTAAAGACATATGAGTTTGAACATGAAGAGAATGGTTTAAGTCATTTTAGCTCTTAATCTTCCAAATTGTACCTCAAACCAAATGTAAACCAAAATGAGTTTCTTAAGCATTTTATAGCATTAATCACTAAGTGTTAAGGAGTAAATGTCTAATCAATTAAGCATATATCATAAAGCAATGGCATGGAGCAATAAAAATCAATCAAGAGGGACTATAGAAGAGATATAGTTAGTGAGTCCTCTAATCAAGGTCTCTAATTAAATCTTCTAAAAAAAATCTATTTAGGATCTTATCAATTACAAATTTTGTTTTTTATGTTTAATAATTTTTTGGAATCCTTTTTTTTTTTACAAATTTGATTGTGTTAAAAATTCAAAAAATGTAATTTGATCACTTAAAAAAAATCTTATTTTTGATCATTATAATGAGAGGTACAATAGTCTTGATAATTAAAGATCTTGTCGTGTTTCCTCCTATAACAATTTGGTATGTTTTTAGTCCTTATTATGATTTTTAAAGTTAGGAACTCAAATAGAGTACAAATACAAGTTGAAACTAAAGATTAAGGATATCTTTAGCTTCATAGTACTTAGTAAATATAGTAACTGGCTTGAATTATAAGAATAAGAAATTACTAGAAAACTATATAACACCATCTAATACAACAGGAATAACCTAGTTAAAGTAAAGCCTATAAAAGAAGTATGCTTTCTACAAATAAGTGAGTAGCTACGAGTAGGTCAATTTAGCTAGTTACTTAGTTCTGTTAATACTACATTTTTCATTACATCAATATTATCAAAATGCAATTTATGTGCCAAGATATCCATTACATCAATACTATCAAAATGCAATTCATGTGCTAAGATAACTTCTCTTATCCATATGATAGTACCTTAAGACACAACTTAAGCTGTTAATTTTAAATTTTGAAAGATATTTGTATTCCTTTCTTTTTATATTCCATACACTATATAAAAAAAAGATATCTTAAATGCCATATAGTCTCCTTTGTAGAGCTGGTGAGGTTACGTTACTTAATTGATGATAACTTGCCATTCAGTATTTTGGCATTGAACATTGCATAAATACTAAACTTGTAGCCAAATTATAGATGGGTACTATCACTACAAAACAAATGGCTAATAGATTTAAGTTGCTGGTTACATAAACCACAAGTGTTGTTTAAGCTATTAAAACATTTTATCATATCCAGAGTGTTTAATCTATTCCTAATAACCAACCAAAGTATAAAGGAGAATTTTAGAAGATTATGCTTGAATCAAACTAGCCTAAATGGCAAATTCTAATAAAAATAACTTTAAAGGTCATTTGACAAGATTTATTTATGAACTTTCCTAAGGTGTTTCGTAACCAAACAATATAAGTATACAAGTTGAGATTAGGATTGTAACTTGGAACCTTGTATAGTATAGTTAAGAATCTTTTGATGTTTTAAGAATAATTATTCCTTGGATCAATTCTATAACCCTTTCATTGTCAGAAAACATGAGCTTTAGGTTATTTAGTTTATGAATTTTATGGAAAGACCCCGACTTATTCTAACTGTCATATCAGAGTCATGTACTATTCCCATTCCCTATTTTGTATTTTTTTTTCTTATATATTGATTATCCACTAACCTCAATAGGTGTGTTATAGTCTATGACGAATCAGAATTTGACTTCACTTTCCTAAAGTTTCTCCGTTTTAGATCTTAAGCATGAATCCATTACACTTAAAGAGATTCCTTGTCAATAATAGTTTCCTAGACAATTCTAGTTGTCATAACATTATTCATGGATCTGATGAGGATTATTCCTAAACCTCCCTCATTCTTTGGTAAGAAAACATCACCCTATTTAATCTTTGCTACTAATGTTTGTGAAACTTCACCCAAACATATTCCTTATCATTCTTTCCACAATATTAATTATATTTTTAAGAAGAATTAAAGGTGAAGATCATAAACATACAAGTTGTTAAGGATATAGATTAAAAGCTACAACCTACTAGTATAGGAAAAACTCATATTACTCTAGTTGCCAACTCATTTATAGATTATGCCAAACTGAGTTTGACAACCTCTAAAAGTTGGTTTCTTGACGGTGATCTTAAGTAAGTGAGAGGAGGGTCCCTATATTAAAGGCTTGTTATACTTAGGAGACATCTTTCCAAGTGAGTTACACCTTGCCTTAGACCATTAGCTCCTTTAAACAATTAGGTTGGCTCACCATTCTTCTTTCTATTCTATAAATCATGGGAGGAAATCTAATGAATGAAGTAAAAAATCCTAATTGATTGAATCAAATGCTTTATGAAAACTAGTTTTCATATAACAACTTTTGATGTATGATTTCCTATAAGAATATTTGAATAGCTACTGAGCTAGACTTACATTATCCTTAAAATTTTATCCCTTGAATGAATAATTATTATATTGTATTTATGATTGAGCTAAATATAGATTTCATCTTTGAGGCCAACAACTTAAAAATGATATCAAATATTGTATTATAACAAGATGTTTTTTAGTAGATCAGAAAGTTTATAAATGAATAGGAATTATGCACATCTAGAGATTTTCCAGTCTACAATCTCCTATCCAAATCATAAACTTGACTTACAAGAAACCAAAAGGATCCATACAAAGTTATCCTTTAATCAAGAGAACTGCAATAATAAGCCAAAACCATGACTCCAATCTCATTATTATAACAAGATATTGACCAAAAATCTTTCATGTTAGTTTGATTAGGAATAAGACAAATATAAGTTTTATTAGACTCCTTTAACATTTTCCAATGTTGAAGAATTCTAGAACTACATTGGAAAAACTAGTCTTAATTTAGCTTCCTAACTCTTAGAAGAAGTATGCATTCAGCCTATTTAGACATAAGGCTTTATTAGGATTAAGTTTATAAAGGACCTTGTTATTGTCTAAAGAGTTGAAAGGTCTAACTAGTAGATGATCATGTTCTTTATTGATTTGTTTCGAGATGAAAAAACTGAGATGGATAGATGAAAATTTGTTAAAGTGATGCCTAGGGTACTATAGAAGTATCTTTGTGCCATTAGTTTTGTCGCATGCTGTTACCATATCACTTATCTATCCTTATTTATCAAAGAAGAAATTTTATTATTGTTCCTCCTTGAAAGTATATATATTTTTAAAAAAGTAAAGTTCCTGTTTCCATTTTAAGCTAGAAAATTCTTGATTTTTATTTTTAAAGTGAGTTATAAATATTTAAGGGTTGAATTTATTTCGATAAATCTTGCCTTTCTTTAGATTGCTTAAAGGCATCTCCTAGTGAAAGCTCTTCTTGTTTTTGGAAGAGTGAGGTTCTAGCATTCTTGACATTTAAATTTGTATTGATAAATTGCTTTTTATTTCGTCTCTTTAGATCCTCTTTCACCATCTACAATTTTCTCATACATTTGTAGATTCAAAACCTTGAATATTAGCTACCATTCCTTTTTTTTTTTCATAACTTCTTCATAGCTCTCTAGCTTGATTAAGTGGTTATTGAATCTAAATAGGGCTTTCCTATGAGTTACCTTGAACAAGTTATAGATCTTAATAGGGGTATTATCTAAAATAAGATTATTTCTAAAGATGGCTTTACTCTTAATGAATTTTGATAGCTAACATGGTTTACCAAAACTCTATTTAGCTTTTTCATTATAAACCATCTTCTGCTTACGAAATATCTAGATAACATCCATCGTGTATCTATATTCCTATAAAATGCTTTTAGTTCATTGTAAAAAGAATTCATATGAAAAGATAGGCTTACAATATAGATAAATGTGAAGCATACCAAGCATAGGTTAGGTAATAGCTTCATATTCAAATGCACTAACTGATAGGAGGATTTTAAAGGCATAACTTCAATTCATTTAGGGTCAAAAATTACTATTATGCCATTAAAGTGTTGTTGATGATTTGTAATCCTAGTTTTTTTAGATTTTCTTTTAGTTACTATTAAGAAATATTCTTCTGATTATATTAGGGCATCGATGCTCTTATACTTCATCCTATGATAATTTGACTCAATTGGTTTAGTATTTATTATAAGGAATTCATTATTGCTCTTTAAGGTGGATTTGCTTGATAAATTTATAGCATACTTATCCTAATGCCCTTCCTTAGCACCAACATCTTGGTATTTTGGAGAAAGGATCTGTTGGGACCCAATATCGAAACCGGACCCTAACTGAAAAAAACGAAAAACGAGAACGAAAACGAACAGACGAAACATGAGCGAACTTATACTTAAACAAAGGGGCGGAAACAAATCAAAACGAAAATCCATAAAATCAAATCGGATCAATGGCTCAGAATCATAAAGCAAAAACGGATTGACAAAAACTCGGAATAAAAGAAACCAAACGGATTCATTCAAACTGAAATAGATTTCTAACATCCGTGAACTCATACTTTAGAAAAACGCGCAATGGAAACCCATAAGACATTAATCTAAGCCAATAAATTCGGTATAAATTTTCTTCTTTTTCTTTCATTTTCATTCTTCATATGCATTCATATCTCATCATTTGAACAAATTCTTATTTCACATCCATACATAATTCCATAATTCATTATTCTATTCCATTCATATATCATAACCATACACAAATTTGTATCTCAATTC
>JANIJH010000009.1:13089357-13100406 GCA_024520975.1 Erythroxylum areolatum | reverse complement strand
GAAGTAAGGCTTGGAATAGTCAGTTCCATCGTCCATGATATTCGCCTGCCGCCGTACTATTGCAGGTAAAACGACCGCGGTTACAATAATTGTAATATGAATGCGACATTACGTATCTCCACAATTTAATGCCTCAGCTGTGAATAAGTAGGTGGATTCTTCTTCTTCTATTGGTTTGATGCTCTCACGTGAAATAAACCTACTTGAAAAGTCTCCGAGTCGTGTTTTTGGGTGGAGACTGGGAAGGAACCGTGGTACTTCGTTCCTGTTTGCTATTTTTGTTTTAAACATAGATCAAACGACAGGTAGTAATGAATTTTTTTTTTAAAAAAAGAAGGGAAATCATGTGTCGGTGTGGTACAATTTTCCATTTTAAATAACTAAATTATTACATAATTATTCATAAGGAACGGTGGATGGTTGCATACTCAGCCAAATATCTAGAACCCAACCATAAGGACAATGATAACACTTCCAACTTCAACCCAGCGAAAATCATAGCAACATGCACCTTCGGTCCGGTCGTTGGTAAGAAGAGGAAGAAAAAGAAATAAAGTGAAGCAGCCACAGTTTTGCCCTTACTCCTTAGCTGGATTAGATCCAGTCTCTGAGTAAGCCAACGCAGCACACACCAGCATTCTTAGTCTAACAAAACGAACAGAGTTACATACACTACACTTAAATCACATACAACAATGCCCTTCTTCTTTATCATCATCTTCTTCTTATCCTACGCATTCCACCCCTTATCGTGCACCACCGCCGGTCGTCGGATTCTTCATGAACCTTTTTTCCCACTCCAATCCTTCCCTCCCTCTCAACCTCCCACACCTTCCCCTCCACCTCCTCCTCAACTTCCTTTTTCCACTTCTGCCCCCGACCATTCCCCTTTTTTTCCTTCTTACCCCTCTCCACCTCCTCCGTCCCCCACCACCTTCGCCTCCTTCCCCGCCAACATCTCCTCCCTCATCCTCCCCCACTCCTCCGTGCCCAAACGCAGTTCCCATAAACTCCTCGCCCTCTCCATCTCCGCCCTTCTCTCTGTTCTCATTGTCTTGGCCTTTATACTCTTCTTTTACTACTCCCGCCATCGTCGCAACCACCACCAACGTCATCGTCATCACCATCTCTCCGACCACAAGCCTAATTATTATACATCCCACATCACCAACACTACTAGTACCAGTAATGCCCATAAGTTGAGAACCACCTCTTCCACACGCTCCGACTTTCTCTACTTGCCCACTTTAGTTAATGACAACTCTGAAACGCATTATGACCCGCGTAAACTGGAGTCTCCGGAGCTCCACCCCCTGCCACCGCTTAACAGACAGGTTTCTCGGCAGAGCTTTGCCAATGTTGACGTGGGCTCTACTGGGGATGACGAGGAAGAGGAGTTTTACTCGCCGAGAGGGTCTTTGGCTGGTCGTGAGAGCTCCATTGCCACCGGATCGGGGCCTAGAAGAGTGTTTGCTGCAGTGCGTGGTGGCGATTCTGGAGCAAGAAGCAATAGAGAGAGCTCCTGTACTTCTTCCAATTCTGGGTCTCCCGCTCGCTCTCAGTCTCCTAGCATTTCTCCGCCGGTTAGTGTGAGCCCGCGGCCCAAATCACCGGAGTCTAGTTTCGTTCAGACCGTCCCTGCGTCCTCTCCCTCGTTTCCACCTCCAATGAATCATCTTGATGAGCGCAGATCTTCTTTGCCTTCTTTATGCAGTTCGTCTCTAGAAGAATCGCCTAGAATATCTTTAGATTTTGAGCAAGAGGTGCGTTCTTCTTCACTGTCTTCGGCTTCTATATCGCCTGCGAGTAGTTTAGAGAAAGGGGGAGTTAGGTCTCTGCAAGTGTTGAGTGGTTTTGATGCAAATGTGCGGTCGCCATCACTTTCACCGGCGAGTATAACGACTGATTTGAATCAAAAGATTCAACCTTCTTCACCTCACTCTGTTTCTTCATCAGTAGACAGAAGTTTGGGCAAAAGATCAGAGGCTGAAAGTGAATTGGATCAAAATGTAGGCTCTCCATCACTGTCTTCAGCTTCTAAGTCGCCCAGCAGAGCTATGGAGAAGAGCCAACCGCCTAGATTATGTAACGACTCGGATGGAAATACGCGATCTTCTTTGTTATTTTCAACTTTGACTTGCCCCGAAAAGTATATAGAAAAGAACAAGCTTGCATCGCCGAGAAATTCAAACTATAAGGATCGAAGTAGTAGGTCTCCGTCTCTGTCTTCAACACACACATCTCCAGCAAGAGGTTTTGGCAAGAGCCTAGATGCGTCTCCAACGATACTTCCCACTGTTCATGGTCTGAATGCGGAAATTAGCAGTACTTTAGAACAACCCATTGCAGCACCTCCACCACCGCCACCGCCACCTCCTCTTCCACCCCAACCACCGCGGAGATCAGGCAACTCTCCAGTTGCATCAACGGCAACAGGGAAACCAATTTCAAAACCACCAGCACTTGTACCTCCTTCAAGGCCTTTTGTGCTTCAAAGCACAAGCATGGTTTCCCCTCTTGAATTTAAAGCAGTGCAGAATGATGAAGATACTCCCAAGCCAAAGTTGAACCCTTTGCATTGGGATAAAGTTAGAGCCAGCTCTGAGCGTGAAATGGTGTGGGATCACTTGAGATCAAGTTCTTTCAAGTAAGATGCGGAGTACTCTGCTGTCTTTCTATATGGCATTTGGCATTTTCTGTTTCCAAGCATTGGATCGTAATTTCTTTCACCCGTCTTTTTCTCCATATCTTGCAGATTGAATGAAGAAATGATTGAAACATTGTTTGTGGTAAACAACCCGACCACAAAACCACAAGTAACTCCAAAGATCGTTCTTCCATCTCCAAATCAAGACAATTGGGTGCTTGATCCAAAGAAGGCACAGAACATTGCAATTTTGCTTAGGGCAATTAATGTGACAATTGAGGAAGTTTGTGAAGCTCTTTTAGAAGGTAATTCTTCAACCTATTTACTTTCCTGTTTCACGCATTTCTTGTAAAATGTTGGTAGATTATATATCTTGATTAAGCATTTATGTGTGCCTCCCCATGTATAGAAAGGAAGTGTTTGTTTATCTTTTGTATAACCTCTAGAGAAAACTGATTCTAGCTTTTGTTCCACTACATGTGTCCCTCTGATCATTATAGATGTTTTCGATGCCTGCCAATCCTTTGTTGTGGATTTGGTCAAAAGGCTTTCGACTGATGCCATCTCTCAGTACCCTTTTGTTGTCTTCTTTAGTTGCCTCTTCTCTGAATTGTACATAGTTGTACTACTCGGCTTTGATTATAATTAGGATCTTGAGGTCTGCTAACTTTTGCTAATCGCATCATGTGCTCTTTCATTTCCTTTTTGTGCCATTCTTGGTTGAAGCATTGATCTGGAGTCCATAACCTGCTGTGCTGCTTGTTTTAGGGCTTCTTATGCTCCACTGCGACATTTTCAGAAACAGTAGATGATAGATTTCCTTTGGTAGTGAATGAGTAGATGATTATACAAGCTGTACTGCAATCCACAATACTGTGGCAGTCATTGATGATAATCTGAATATACCTCACGAATTAGCATAATAGTCAGTCATATCTGTTTGACGAGTGACTGCAAAAATCTCAAATAACCTTAATATAGAACGGTTCGAATAAACATTGTTAATAACCTTAATTCAATGATCTTTCTAAATCTGGCTCTTCTTGGAATTTCTATGCTCCAACTGTTACTTCTGAAGTATGTAGCCTTCACTGAATTAAGTCCTTATTTTATGTAGGTAATGTAGATTCACTGGGAACTGAACTTCTAGAAAGTCTATTAAAGATGGCTCCTAGCAGAGAAGAAGAGCGTAAATTGAAGGAATACAAAAATGATTCACCAATCAAGCTTGGTCATGCAGAGAAGTTCCTGAAGGCAGTCCTTGATGTACCTTTTGCATTCAAACGAGTGGATGCCATGCTTTATGTGGCCAACTTTGATTCCGAAGTTGATTATCTCAAGAAGTCTTTTGAAACTTTAGAGGTAGACCAACTCTATCATAATTCACTTTTTAATTTCCCTGAGGCTGTTTCTTACTTTTTTCTTTTACTAGTGGTAATTCTTATCCAAATTATTGTTTTACCTCTTTGTATTGACTGACACCAGAAGTTGGATATCATCGTTCTCCTTAAAATTAAGATGGACACCTTTGAATAAACCAAGCTCAAACAACTCTACTACACTGAGTTAAAGATCTTACGGGCTCTCTTTTATCTTCTTCATCTTCTTTTTCTCTCAACTTTTGCTAATTTTTAGTAGTTCTCTGGGTTCAAATATTGACTTAATATTGAGAAACCTACTAGCATCTGTTGTACTTTCATATACATACGTTCATAATTGTCAGCGTGATTGATCTTTTCAATATGATGATAACTGTGGAGTTGTGCGTATGTGTCCATTGTTTGATGAAATTGCACACTATAATTGCTTGGTGAAGCTGACTTTTGGCCTTGATGTACATATAGCTATAGACCTCTCAATTTCGGACACAGTTGCTTCACTTCTTTACTGTTTCCCCTTTTACAGTCAGCTTCTGAAGAACTAAGAAGTAGTAGAATGTTCTTGAAACTTCTTGAAGCGGTTCTGAAGACAGGAAATCGCATGAATGTTGGGACCAACCGCGGTGATGCTCATGCCTTCAAGCTTGACACACTCCTCAAGCTTGTTGATGTCAAGGGTGCAGATGGACAGACTACACTCTTGCATTTTGTTGTACAGGAAATTATAAGAACTGAAGGTGCTCGGCTTTCAGGTTGCAACCAAACTCTGAATTCTGCATCTAGTGAAGATGCCAGATGTAGGAAGCTTGGCCTGCAAGTTGTTTCTGGTATTAGTTCGGAGCTCAACAATGTGAAGAAAGCTGCTTCCATGGATTCAGATGTACTTATCAACGATGTCTCCAAGCTTTCTAGAGGCGTCGAGAAAATCAGTGAGGTTGTCAGGTTAAATGAAACAATGGGGTTGGTTGACGGGAGGGAGATATTTTCAGAATCAATGAAAAGGTTTATCAAAATGGCTGAGGAAGAGATCATAAGAATTCAAGCACAGGAAAGCGTTGCTTTGTCTCTAGTGAAGGAGATTACTGAATACTTCCATGGGAATTCAGCTAAGGAAGAAGCTCATCCCTTCAGAATCTTTATGGTTGTCAGGGATTTCCTGAATGTTCTTGATCGGGTCTGCAAAGAGGTTGGTATGATAAACGAGCGAACAACAGTAAGCTCTGCACATAAATTTCCAGTTCCAGTGAATCCGACATTGCCACAGGTGTTTTGTGTAACCAATGCAAGAAAGCAGTACAGTTATGATGACGAAGATGCGAATGCATCCCCTTAGTGCCTGTAGCTCTTATCAGGATGAAGGCTTTGCTGCAATTAGCTACAAGCTGCTAAATGTAGATGTTCACATAATCTTTGTAATTCTTTCTCTTATCGTTTTTAACGTTTTGTACAAATTGCTGGAAAGAGATTTTGGAATTGCCATTTACGTACAGATAGTAGTATACAAGAGTTTTTGGGAGAGGGCCTAGTCTGTAGAAACGGGTGGATGGAGATTTGTTATGCCAGTCTGCCAAAAGCTTTTATAGTTAATAGATATAGTCGAATTGGTGTTGTACCTTACGTTCCTTCTTGTGAAATAAAAAGATGTTATATTATCTAACTGAGGACTTTTCCCTATCAGCCTACCAAATCCAGTGCGAGATTCATCAAATTCGAAGTTGTGCAAGTCAATGTCACTGATTAGAAGCACAAATCCCATTACTTGCAGTCATAGACTTGTTAGAAAACGCTATCTGTATATGTTTATATACACATCAGTCACAGTGCCCTTACCAAGTAGATAAATCATGCACGATAAAAGATAACAAAGTTGTGAATGCGCAGAATCGAAGAAAACTGAGTTGAACGTCTACGTCCATTCAAGTGCAGGAACTTACCTCAATCTTAGCTCAGCCCTGTGACATGAGCATCAACTTCAATCTTAATCAAGGCTCGTTCCGAGTTCACATACTTTCACAAGATTTGAGTCGCAAGAAGTCTCCAACGTTCATCTGTTTTCTTTTTAACGAAAAATTAAAAGGTATCATTAATAAAGGAGTAGAATTACAAATTTGGTGTTCATAAAAGAGACCCACGTGAACAAGCATCTAGAGAGTATAGAGAAAGACAGTCTCCAACCAAAATAAATGCATGAAATTAACGCACCGTTATTTCACTCCGTTGTCGTTTTGCAAATGGGGAAAAACCCACGTTCCACATTCTAGACCCATAATCACGATTATGAGAGTTGAGCTTGTGCGTACAGAACTAGCTTCGAATTTGCGTGTATATATTGTGGTGGAATTGTTTCCATTATGGAAGATTTGAAGACTCCTCTCATCCTAAATAGCCTTGACAGGGAAGGATAGTACTATGTAGAAGCTCCATCTGGCAGGGTCATCCTTGTGCATGAAGTGGCTACACCGTGAAGTAAACGAACTCCAGTTGCTGGGCACATTCAACATGACATTGTTATAGCATCATTTTCCAGCAAGGATTTACAAAGTTGTGTTGGAAAAATAGATGCTCATGGCTTTCCTCCTCCCTTCGACAGAGTATGCATCAATTTGGTATGTGAAGAAATATTTTCAGCTTGTCGATTGTTGGAAGTGATAAAGCAAATATATGCAAAAAGGGGGTGAATTGTGTGTGAAAAATATTACAGGGTATTATCAATTCGATAAGAGCCTACTAAACAAAATGAGTCTACAGATAAAAAGGGCTTATTAACTTAGGAAAGCATCCTGATAACATTTAAACGAAAAGAGACTTTTAACTGCTTAAAAAAACTAAAAGAGCCTGTTAACGTTTAAAATAAAAGGAGCTTATTAAGCGTTTAAAAAATAAAAAGAGTCTGTTAATCATTTAAAACAAGAAAGGAACCTCTTACAATATTAAAACAGAAGGACCTTATCATAAAACTGAAGTAGCCTCTTTGCAAATTGAAAACACAAACACTTTGAAGTGGAATTTTAAAAGTTAAGAAGAGAGAAAGAATGACATAGTCAATTTATACTAATTCGGCTTATGACGAAGCCTACGTCTAGCTCTCAAGTATCTAACTAGAGTATTTCACTATAAAATTCAAAGTAGTAAATTTTGACGAGTCTCTTCAAGCTCACAAGTACATATTTTTCAAGGTTCTTCAACTTTCCACATCCGTAGAGTTTAACAATCGTCTACAAGTTGTCAACACAAATGAATTTAAAGTTTGCTCAATGTAAACTTTAAAGGAATAACAATCTCTCTCAAATAGATGATTTTACTTTCTAAAGCATAAGGTGTTTGAAATTGATATGACTTTTAAGAATATTGATAATGTTGAAGTATTTCGAAAATCTGAATGGTTCGCAAGTACAATGGCTCTTCCTTAAATAGACATTTTCTTCAATTAGTTGTTGCTTCATTTTTATTCTAAGTTGACTTTGCATCTAACAAATCTTTGATATTATCTATGCTGATTCAGATGTTGAGAGAAAAGTTTTGACAAAATGTCGGAGCTAATTGTTTGAATTATGTGATTAGCAAGATCCTTCAGGATATTGTGGAATCATTTCTAATAAGGTATGTTCATTAAGAAGGTTCCTGTAAAAAAGAAAGCATTTATCCTATAATATCATTTCCTTTTAAGAATTATATCGTTACCTATATAAGAAAATAAATCTAATTTAAATTTTAAAATATTATAGAGTTATCATAAAAACATTAATAATAAACCTTGAGTTAACAATCTCCCTCTTTTTTATGATGACAAGCAATAATAGATATATTTTCAATTTTCAAATAATAATAAAGGATTTCGAAATATGATTTCGAAATATACTTGTAAAATTTAAATTTTCTTACTCATAATCATGATTAGAAGGAGCTTTTCTTGCGACAGGAGCCTTTCTTACGACCTCTAAAGAAAGAAGCCTATCATTTATGCATATCACAGATTAAACTTCACAAATTCACTTCAACAATATTTCAACAGTTAGTAGAGAATATATCACAGTTATATCATCAAAAGAAAGTATATCATTAACTCTCCCCCTTTGTCATTATAAAAAAAAATAAGGGAAATAACTAAAAACTAATAAAAAATAGCACAAGTATGTAAAAATAAACCAAGCAAAAAATAGTGACTAAGTTATTTAAAAGATTCAAAAAAATTTTGAAGCATAATCTACATGTCAAAAATTTGATTTTGTATGTTGTCGATCTGGTCACACATTGATTTTGATTGGAGCAAATGTCCCTCAATTATTGAAGATCAGATCATTTATGCTTTGAAGTGTGACAAGGGCTGATTTTTGTGGGGCAGGACCCAAAGTGTTTATTGGTCTTTCTGTTTTCTTCTCCACCTACACATTGTCTTCCAATTTGTATCCGAATTGGTAGGGAATAGAAGAATGGAACTTTTTGGGTACATACCAATCCAGATTGTCAAAAGACACTCCATAATAGGTAAAAATCTTGGTTAATAGCATCCCATACGGCAAATCACCAGTGATATTCTTGTGACTTCTCTTGTCCACCATAAATCACAGGATCATTGCTAGGAGGTTCATCTTATTGCCCTTCAGAAGATTATACACTACATATGTGCCCAGGAGGCTGCATCTTTCTATTGAACTACTCTTTGGAAAAATTGAAGTAGCAGATATTGATGAAAGGCATTGTGGCAGTAAGTCAAAATGTCTACACCAGGGTCTCCCTTTATGGCCATATTCAATATGCAAGCAGATAAAGTTCACAACTTCTCCCAAATTAAGATTAGTAATTTCTCACTTATAATAAGGAAGGTCAGTTCAGCCTATAGGAATTATGTTCAATATGTTTCCTAAGATTTCCTCAATAATTAAGATCTCATATTCATGTACCCAAGAGATGATGGCCAAATTCCCATCAACTTTTCTCTTATGTGTGTAAAATGATCTAACTAAATCATCACATACTGTCTCTTTCAAATTAAAAAAATGTTCCTAATCAACAACAAGAAAATAAGAAGAGATGGGAATACCAATGTCATCGAACAGGAGAGGAGGCAAAATGCATCTAGCAACCACCTTTTGCTTCTTATAGTGCATTTTGTATTGTGCTTCAGCTTCTATTGATTAAAACAACTTAATCGGTGCTGAAGACTCTCCTTTCTTTTGTTTATTCGATTTTGATCTTTTTACCTTCAAAATTTCTTCAAACAGGGCTTCTTCATAAAACTGTTCATTCCTAATAATGGGGCCCTCAACATCCTCTTCAACCATAAGCACTTTGCCTTTTCTTATTTCTTCTCTTTTTCTATTTCAAGAATCTTCTTCCCTTTGTTCAGTGTCAGGGCTTTTTTCTTTCTCAATAAATTTCTTAGCTTGCTTTGCAAGACTTCCTCTGGTTCATAGATGTCTTATTAAATGAACTAGTTTTTCATCTAAACCATCATCATTAACAATCTAGTGCACTTTAGGCAATTTCTTACCTGTGAACTCAAGTTGAGGGGTAATAGATGGTGGCAGGGCAGAAGTTTTGAGAGATACTATTGGGCACCGATTCTGGAACTCAACTCTTGCTCTGATACTACAACTGTTGGACCCCGCTTCCAGAGCCCAACTTTCGGAGTCATAAAACGTGTGCTTGTGCTTGTTACCATGTATGGTTATTCCAATTAACCCTTATTAGTTATCCTCGGTTCATCTTCATTCTCTGATATCGTAAGTGTTGGGCCCTATTTTCCGAATCATTCTTATACTAAAGCAAATATTCTATGCTCAACTTCCATCCAGATATATTCACAATGCTGAAGCATGTTTAGTAAAATAACACCAGTTTATACTATTCCAACAGATTCCTTCACTTTTTTTCAATCAAAACCTTTTTTCAATAAATTCGGAATGCTACCAATATTTATGGAGAGATAGCACAATGTGTGAGGAATCTATTATGTCAAGGATCACTTCGTTTAGAGGTTGGATAACAAAGATTGGGCCGAAGGAATCAAACAAGGTTCCGTCCTCAATCATAATGAACCTGGTTCGGGACAATGGCATAACTTGCTCTAGGGGTATCAGATCAAGGTCATTCTTGAAGGGTTAAAAGAGGATTTCAATATCTACATCTTTCATGAAGACATTGAAGTGAGATTTTGTCATCTAAAGGGCCAGACGAAACCAGACGAAGGGTCAGACGAATTGGAAAATTGTCATAACTTTCCCTAGAGATATCGAATTAAGGTGTTCTTTAGTTGGTTTGAAAGAGGACTTTAAGATCTACAAATCTTCTTGAAGACCTGAAGACAAATTCTATCAACCGTAGGGTCAAAAATGGGACTAGACGAAAGGGTCAGATGAACCCAGACAAAGGGTTAGACGAATTGGAAAAATGGTCAAAACTTTCTCTAGAGAACTCGAATTGAGGTGTTCTTTAGACGGTTTGAAAGAGAACTTCAAGATCTACAACTTTCATGAGACCTTGAAGACAAAACCGATCATCTACAAGGTCAAAAATGTGACCAGAAAATAGGATCAGACGATATGACGTCATCACCAGACGATACTAGACGAAGCGTCCTCACCAGACGAAGTGTCCTTAGTAGAAGATACGTCCTCACCAGATGAAACGTACTCACCAGATGATATGTCCTCACTAGACGAAGCGTCCTCACCAGACGATACATCATCACCAGACGACACGTCATCACCAGACGATACTTCCTCACCAGACAAAGCGTCCTCACCAGAAGATACGTCCTATACTCCTGAGCATCTCCACTTGTAAGGACCATAACTTTTGACTCTATTATTCAAAAATTTCATACTTTATAGCATTTGAAAGCTAGAAAGACAAGCTACAACTTCCATGAAGACAACTTGTCAAATTCATCCTAGATCAATCTAGATTTTTCCCTAAAGTTAGAACACTAATTTTTTCCTTATGAAAGGCTTGAAATTTTGCACTGTGCAAACTTGAAATGTCCTGAGCATAACCATTCAGCTACCAAAATGATTTCATTAA
>JANIJH010000009.1:13074291-13086112 GCA_024520975.1 Erythroxylum areolatum | reverse complement strand
ATGGCCATATGAGAATTTTGTAAATGGCCTTGTATGATTGAAAAGGGGCTTATGTCCTATTTGATTATTTGACTTCCACATGTGTGTCTATGAAAAAAAAGAAAAAAAATATATACTGAATTTTGATTGATCGAGTGCGTAGCACACCACCTTCGCGGGGCGCGGTCTCGGATATTACCATCGATATCGGGTTCGGGTCTTGTGGAAGTGGGGTGTTATATAATTTTATCATGTAATCAGGATGGTTTTCATCTTTAAAAACTAGAGGTTTCTTTACAATCACTTCTTCATTAATATATCCATTTAAAAAGGAACTTTTAAAATCCATTTGGAATAATTTAAAATTTCTATAGCATGAAAAAGCAAGTAAAATTACAATCGATTCTAATATAGTAAAGGTGGATAGGTCTCATCAAAATCAATACCTTCCTGTTGATTATAATCTTGAGCTACCAGTCTACCTTTAATTCTTATCATCTTACTATTTTTGTCACATTTGTTTCAAAATACATAAGAAGTTTTAATGATTGGCTTATTTTATGGACGAGGAACTAGATTCCAAACTTTGTTTTTGTCAAACTAATTTAGTTCGTCTTTCATAGCTGGAACCCAATTTTCATCAGCAAGAATGTCTTTGACTGTATTCGGTTCTAATTGTGAAATGAAGGCATCATAATTGTTTTTAAAGGATGATCTGCTTCTTAGACTTTTATAAAGGTCTTCCAAAATGTACCAATGTGTATCTAGATCTCTTCATTCTCTTTGTGTTCTTTGACCTAACTTCAAAAGGACTTTCTTGATCTTGTAATTCTGAAGGTACTGTTGGTGTAGTTTGAGTTTGTGATGTATTTTTAGGATAGAGGATGTTCTTCATCATCTAAATTAACTGTTGTTGTCGAGGGTAGTGCTTTATCGAATTGTACATGTATTTATTCATCTATCCTCTTTGTTCTTTTATTATGAACTCTGAATCCTTTACTAGTAGTATTGTAACCCAGAAAAATAGCTTCATTTGATCTCGTATTGAACTTTTCAAGGTTGTATTTTTCATTATTTAGAACAAAGCACTTGTAACTAAATGCTCGAAAGCAAGCAACATTTGGTTTTTCTTCCTTTCCAAATCTCATAAGAGGTTTTTTTGAGACTAGGTCTTATAAGACACTTGTTAAGCATGTAACAAGCAGTTGACAAGACTTTTTACTAGTAACTACAAAGTAAACCACTTTGATATAACATTATTCTGGCCATATCAAAAAGAAATTTATTCTTTCTCTCAACAACTCCATTTTGTTGAGGAGTTTTTGGGCATGAAAAATTATGAGTTATAACATTTTATTACAGAAATCTTCAAATTTTCTAATATCAAATTCTCCTCAAATTTTCTAATATGAAATTCTCCTCCATGATTACTCCAAATTGATGTAATGCAATACCCTTTTTTAGTCTAAATTTTTCTATAAAACTTCTCTAATACTTCAAAAGTATTATCCTTATTTGATAGGTAATAAACCCATGTAAATCTAGAATAATCATCTACTATAACGAAACCATATTGTTTACCACCAAAACTTTAAGTCATAGTAGGACTGAATTAATTCATATGTACAAGTTCAAGCGATTGGTTAGTAGAAACAATATTTGTAGGAGGAAAAATACTTCTAATTTGTTTTCCTTTTAAATAAACTTCCAATTACTCTCAAACTTCAAGTTCGATAGTCCCCTTACTAACTTGTTTTTAGATAATTTTGATAGAATGCTCATGTTAGATGTCTAAATCTTATATGTTAGATAAAAAGAATCCTTTTCTAGTGAAACAAAGCACTTAACATTTTGTGAAGACATGTCTTTCAATTGAGCATAATATATATTCTAATTTTTAGGACCAATAAATATAATATTATTATTAAGATTATCAATTATTTCACATTGATATGCATAGAAGGTAAGTTTGTAACCCTTATCACATAATTGACTTACACTTAGTAGGTTATGATTCAATCCATCAACATAAAGAACATTATCAATAGAAATATAATTAAAGTCACCAATCATACCAATTCCAGTGACTTTTGCTTTGTTTTTGTCATCAAAGACAACTTTACCTCCATCTTTCCTTCCAATATATTTAAAGTGTGATATTTCATCTATCATGTGTCTCAAACGACTACTATCAATAATCCATTGGTTTTCTTTAGTCTCTGTTCTGAAGCATATCTAGAGAATGTATTATCTCATTTTAGGTACCCAAATTTTTTTTGGGTCCTTTCAGGTTAATAGTTTGATTTTTTGGCCTCCAAAGATATATTTGAGATAATTTCTTCATTCTCTAAAAGTTACATGAATGACTAATAAGACCATGTCTACATAATGAGAGCACAAAACAGATGAATGAGAGTTATTATAGTTTTTGTCATTTATCAGGTTCTTGGTGTTTTGGCTATTGCTACTACTAGATTTAATAATGAAGTTTTTGTATGGCCTAATATTATTATTTTTATTATATCCTAATCTAGCCTTATCAAAAACACCTTTACCATTCCCAAGTAATGCATCAAGATTATTTCTTTCATCAACAAATGTAATAACCTATTTCTACCCTTAAAGATTTAGCTGTTAGATTGAGTCATATCATGTGAGAATAAATGACGTGCATTTCACTTGCATACATCATATTTCCATATATACATAAATCATGATTTAGGGACATTGTGAAAATAGTATAGGCACTTAATTGACATATGCTAGGGTATGAAAGATCTTAAATAATTATGATGTAACTTATGTGTTGATTATGTCTTGAATTTTATTTGATGGATTATAGTTAGTGAAATGGGAAGTTATTATTACAATAGAGTGATTGATAAGGTGATATGTGCGTCTATTCTAAGAAAAATGTTAAAGGAAAAAAATAAAATGATACATGGGAATTGAGGTTGAATGAGCTTATGAAATGGTAACATGTGCATTAATAATAGAGTGGCAAATGACTTGAATCCATGTGTGACAAATGGTGGTATAGTTGAATGACACATGGCCTAATGATTAAATGACAAGTGGACCAATTATGGAGTGACAATTGGGAGTGTAAGACAAAGACACATAACATGGCTTTTAGCATGACAAGTGTCCATCTTCTTCACCAGACACTTTACCCATGTCTCTCACAATTGTAAGACCACCGTCTTCCATGTTTTGGTGTTATGTTTTCTCCTTTTTTTCCTCACTAATGACACTCTCGTATAAGCTCTATAACCTTTGAATTTTTTCCTAGAATCCTACACCTTACCACTCTAAAATCTAGATGTCTTCATCTTGTTATTAAAAACCCTTTGTGTTTTTATCTTGCTCTTGGAATATGCTTTATCTTTGCAAGTTTGAAGGGATAGGATATCTTATGGATTTAGGTAAAAGTAGAGTTAAACAAGTAAGTGATTTCTTGCCCTATTGTGATATATCTTAGCATAACATTCATGATGATTAAATTGAGATAGAATATATGTAAGGTTGATGATGAGTTGTGTTGGAATTTGATGAATGAATTGGATTTGTTTTGAAGCACATAAATAGTAGATTATATGAATAGTTTAGGTAGAGATTTGAAGTGTTAATGAGGGTGAAATTATATCACAGAGGGATGTTATTGAAGTGTTCTGGAATTTGACAAAGTTAGGGTTATATGTATAATGATATGTGGTAAATGATGAAGAAACAAATAAGTAGAGTTTTGATGAGATTAATGTAGTTAATTTGGTAGTTGAATTTACAGGAATTGAAGTTGCACATAAAGGTATGAATTATGGAAATTTGGAAGTGCTTGATATGTATTTAGGGTTGATAAATTCGTAGTAAAGTGAAGGAAGAATTTAGGGGACAATTGTGGCCTTCAAGTGCACGATTGTGGCCTGGAAGTTTAGCTTCTGTCACGATCATAGGAAGGTTCCCCATGACTGTATGCAGTGCTTTTGGATGATGAGCTTAGTTTTGTGCAATTATTGAACCAAATGATGATAAGTCACTTTAATTTGGTGTCTTTGAAGTTGATTAGGGCCAAGATGAACCTAAATGGGTATATAAATATTGAAGAACAAGTAGGTAGTATGAATGGGAATTTGAATAAATGTATAATTGATGGCTTAGGAATGACTTAAGATCTTTGCATAAAGTTACATACCTAGAAAGTCAATTAAGCATGTATGGAATATAACACATATACATTTGTATAATTGAGCATCAATTTGATTAAACTAGTTAGTGATGTGTAAATATGTGTGTATTGCATATAGGAGCATAAATTGAGCTTCTATGTCAAAACATTACCAACTCGTCAACCTAGAAGTGCCATATCAATTATATATGTGGTTTTGTTTTAATTGTTTTCATATGATTATGATACTGATAATTTCAGACATTGATTGTCTGAGGAGTTCAATATTCGAGAATGTATTAGAAGTGTTATCTACTTGTATGTGAATGTGCATAAATAAGTGCTCAACTAAATGTTAAATGGACCTAGATTCGATGAATGTTCTATATGACTATGCACACCGAATGAGAGTCGTTGATAGCCTAATATGTGATTTGATGAATTTTCATTACATTGATATGCATTATCAGATAGGTAACACCCTAATCTTATGAGAAATGTACTTGACATCCTGAGTAATATCTGAATACATACCTTGCAAGGGTGATATGCTAGAGCACTCACATCACTAACTTAATCATGACATCACCACATAAAATCATAAACATAACAAAATTTTAAAACCTACTAAATTCTTCCTTTCATTTTATAAAAGTCGAATATGTACATTGTAGCCTTACAAACCATCCATACATGTACATCATCATATCGTAATAACAAATATGCTAAATGAAAGAGGAATTACACAAAAATCTATCTAATCCTTCAATCCTAGTTGACCAACCTTTGAACCATTTCTTCTTTTTCCCAAAAGTACAAGACAATACTTCTTGTAGTGTCTCTCAACAGTTAATGCCCCCTTTTTTTCCAGAAAAATTAACTTGCAGTTTTGGTGAGTTTTGCGAGCTCAATGAGGTAACCATCATCGATGATTCACTCAATTCATGCAACACTTCACACGTGTAAACATATAATTTACATCTTTACATTTTGCATATATCATCACATTCTCATTTAAATATAATATAACCATACATTTCAATCATTCAAACATACATATTAAAAAATGCATATGAAATGCTCATGTGACTCCTTTTTAATTATTATGTTGTTGTGATCGAATGCCTAAACTGTCTCATATCTATTTGGGATATCGGGCTTATTGCTACTGTTCTTTATTTGTTTAGTATACAAGGCTTATTTTACATAGTTAGCCTTTGGCTCTTAATAACATTCATATTTTGAGCTTTGAGCTCTTTTTTGATAGCTACTCAGGTCACAACTCTCATTTATCTAATCATGCATTCATATAATGAAATGCATCTCACATATTCAATCAATCACATTCACATTTATCTTGAAACCCTGGTCTAAAATTCAAAGATCATATTAAAAAGCACTTATGTTATCACATTCACATACAAGTAGCACTTCAATATCAAATTCATGCAACAGAAGTCTCAGACCTTTAGTATCCGAAATTCAACACAGTCAAATCACATTCATAAGATATTCTAACATAATAATTAATGGTGCGAGACTGTCTAGGTTACTCACCATTGCTCCCAAAGCTATTGCCTCAAAGCCTGGCAACATCTGGATGTTGATGTTCGAATTTTTCCTCTATATCTTGCTATACGTACACATATCATAATTTTGTACAATTGTATAAGTGTCTATTAATGCACATATATGTATATGAATTATGCACAATGCATGTTTAATGGCATTGTTAGGTATTTTTTTCTTTATTCTCATCAAATTATCTTTCACATATCAAAACTCACCTAAGTATAATTTGTATTTAGGTTCACATCTCACTAAAACCATTATAATCAAAATTCATAACTCTTTTCGTCAAATTCAGATTTTTCCTGAAACATACTTTCGTATCAACTTTACATGTTCTTTCTGACTTGGAAAACAAACTAATTTGAGAACACTTTCTTCTATAAAGTTATTCTCCTAGGAAAACAAAGTAATTTGAGAACACTTTCTTCTATAAAGTTATTCTCCTATCTCTTAAATTTCTAACGACACCAACATCAACAATTTGATTCAGTAATACGAAAGTTATACTCAACTACTTTGGACTGAGTACGTTTAAAATTTTGGCTAGTGCATGCCTGTGCACTGCAAGTGATACAACTCATATCTCTCAATTAAAATATCAAAAAATTACAACCTTTTTACCACTCAAAAGTTAAGAGAATAATCTAAAACTTTTATGAAGACAACTTTGTCTGATTCAGCATATAACAATACAGTGTTTTCAATAATTACAGGATATGATTTTCTATCACAGTAGTGCTGCAGCCTAAGCCAAAACTAAACTTCAAGCAAAATTTCAAGACTTTTAAGGAAAGAATTCAACTTACATTTGTTTTAAAATTTAGTCTGTATGGTTCTAGTTTATATAAATCAAGAATCATCTCATTTGGAAATCTAAAGATCAAGATATAGTCAAAATACCGAAGCATGTTCAATGAAAATACTCCAGTCAAGAAATTCTAGAACTCCTCATCAATTTCATCCCAAATTCATCAATCATTCTCTTACAAATAATTTCATATGGATATAATTTTTGGTGGAGATGTAGCACAATGTGTTTCGAGTCTGTTGGATCAAATCTGATGCCATTTGGAGGGCAGGAGAAGAAGTTATGGTTAAAACAATACGGGATATTCGAAATAGTCCCTCTTCGATAGCCATAGAAATCATGATCGTGCAGAAACTCGATCGTGCTTTTCCATATCCCTTTAAAAGTCACGATTGTGCTTTTCCAGATCCCCTTCAAATGTCAAGATCATGCAGAAGCACGATTGTGCAACTTCTCTTCTTCACCGAACCGTAGTTCTTCTTCTTCTTCTTCTTTTCTTTCACCTAAACCAACATTTCTAACTTATATCTTCCCCCCTTTTTGATTCTCAATTAACACAAATCATCCACAAACAAATCCAAAATCCTTTACTTCTCATAGGCATCAAAAATAGAAAAATCATTCACTCATCTTCTTCATTTTCTGTGTTTCTTCACTGCTTCATTTCTTCATTCATTTTTCTATAGTCTCTTCATTTTCTTCCTCTAACTACCACTTTAATCATTCTATAGTCTCTTCATTTTCATTAACTTTTGCACTCATCTCATGCACGTTTTCATTGTTCGTTCAAATCCAAAAATCATTTTAACACTATCTTATAACATTTTGATCCTTAAAACACTTAAACAAAAATATCAATAGATTAACCTTCATCTACGGTGTTCATAAAAAATGTCCATTTTTCTCTTGTTCATGAAATGTCCATAAAGCATCAAATTTATCTCATATACCAACAACTCATAAGGATTTATATGTACTTACTTGTTTCAAACTCCAAATTCTTCAAAATATCAAAAAGCCCTAATTTTTCATGCACCCATGTACACCATCTTAAAGGTGGATTGGGTTAGGTTTTCTTGAGGCAAAAGAAATAGATAACAAAGTAGGAGTAGCAATGGATAGCTAAAAGCAAGGAGTAACTTGGGTGAAGGTTTGGTGAATTAAATTATGAAGAAGAAGCTTGAAGAAGAGCAATAAGGCAAGAACACGCATAGTAACTTGGTCTTTTAAAGTTAAAAGAATAGTAGCCTTAGTGACACTTGTCATTTGTCCATTTGTCTATTTGTCCAATTTCTAAGACTCTAACTAAGTTCTCATTCTTCAACTAGTTCTATCATCTCCAAATTTTTAATCCAATTGTCTCTAAATTTTCTATTGGACCCACTTCTGAAGCCCAGCATTCGGGGACTTTTAACGGTCGAAACTCATTGCGAAAATTTGTTTAAAACAATTTAACGCATACGTGGAAAATCAATAACCAAATCAGCCCGATTTATTTAAAAACCATTTTAGTCATGCTGGAAAACTCTGTGTTTCGAAGAGAGAAGTTTTAGAAAGATGAGAATAAAGAAGGGGCTTGAACAAGACTTAACCTGTCAACTCTCAAGGAATAGTGACCTACTCCTAGCTAGAGTACAAGGTCTAAGTGACACATGTCACTTTCTTAATGATTAAACTCTAACTTAGTTTCTTTTGAAACTAACTCCATTTAGTTCTCCTCTTTCCAATACAACAATCATCTTTACAACCCAACTATCTCCAAATCTTCATTTAATTTATTTCTTGTTCCCTATTATAAATATATCTTTCTCAATACTCTATAACTTCACCAACATATACAAATACAATATTTCCACCTAAATTAAAAATATCAAAATTTCACTAACCTATAAAATTTTCAATGTAATAACATTCAAAATTCTAAAAAATTCACCAATCTATCCAATTATACCCGGAATTATTCATGAATGCATGTATGAGTATTTTCATGTGCAACAATCAAGTATAAGTATGTAGCAAGTTATGCATGAACACGTAGAATACATCCCTAACTCTCATTAGTCACTCACATTTACCATCCTACCCTTCCCACTAGTAATGGGATGTTACACTATGACCTAGTTAGGAGTTTGTTTTAGTTTTCTTTTGGATTTGTACAGTCAGTGGACAATGACAGATTTGTGTATTTATGGTTGTGATGAAATGAAATGAGAAAGTAAACTTTTGTTTCAAAATATCTGATTGTGATATTGATGTTCATTGATGCCATGTGGAGTAAGGTAATGATTGTCCGTAGTGCACCCTTATTGTAGGATATGTATCGGAACGACCTACGGGCGTCACGGTGCGTACCCTACGGTAAGGGGGTGCTGCATTTAGGTGGTATCAGGGCATGGTTTGGCATCTGTTGGGACTAGTACGTATTTAGGCTTGAATTATAGTAAGAAGTGCAGAAATTGATTGGAACTCTTATTTTGTTATAGGTCATCCGTTCTTAGTGATCAGGTAGATCAACCAGCTGACCACAGATCAGTCGGAGCTAGTAGGGAGTCATCAGTGCCTCGATTTGAGAAGCTGCCTTCTATAGTTCCCGCGAGACGGGAGAGGAGGTATGACAGACTGCGTAAGCAGGGAGCTGTGGATTTCTATGGCAGCACAGACCCTGCTGAGGCTGAGGGATGGCTGGAGAGGACTGAGAGAGTCTTTGATCAGATGGATTGTGATTCTGAGGAGAGGTTTAACTATGCAGTATCTCTCTTGCAGGGCCCAGCTTATCAGTTGTGGAAGATTGTCCCGGGCAGCACCACCAGGCATTGCTTATTGTCATGGGACGATTTTCTAAGGGCATTTAGAGACAACTATATGCCCAAGGTGTATCTTGAGATGAAGATGCAGGAGTTCTTAGAGTTGAAGTAGGGTATGATGACAGTGGCAGAGTATGAGGTTAAGTTTAACGAGCTCATGGGATATGCTACTGTTTTGATTTCTACTGAGGCTGATAGGTGCCGGAGGTTTGAGGGTGGGCTCAATCTGGAGATCCGTACCAGGTTGGCCTGATCTGATATGGGCACCTTTATTGAGTTGAGGGCTGTTGCAGTGCGAGTTGAGCAGGTTCTGAGACAGGGACAGGCTGAGGCTAGTCAGGGGTCCAGGGGTAAGAGATTGAGTGACAGTCAGGGTAGCTCTGGCAGGAGTTTTAGCAGGCGCCAGAGCCGGACCTTCAGGTCTTCAGGAGGATCTCGACAGTCTGGATTTGGTCAGAGGGGGAGGTTTGTGCAGATTGACAGTGGTAGTGGTCGAGGTTCAGGGCAGATTCCTCTTGTTTGTGAGTTTTACGAGAAGAGACACAGTGGGGAGTGTTGGCGAATGACTGGAGCCTGCTTGAAATGCGGATCCATGGATCATCAGATCAAGGATTGCCCTGTTACTGTAGGAGCTCAGTATGCTATGAGTGGGAGATCTGGTAGTAACACTACGGTGCAGCAGAGTCGGGGTAGTGGATCTGGGCTGAGGGGCCGAGGTAGAGCCCGAGGTAGAACTAGGGATTCCTTTGTGTGGACTGAGGGACGGGGCAGCCGACCACAGTCCCAGGCCAAGGTCTACGCCATGACTAGGCAGGAGGCCCAGGATTCTCCAGATGTAGTTGCAGGTGTGCTTCTGATCTCTGATATTGAGGCTTTTGCATTGATAGATCCAGGGTCCACGCATTCTTTTATTGCACCGCATTTGGCATGTAGATTGCATGGGGATAGGGAGATGTTACGGTATGGGCTGGAGGTGAGTACACCTCTAGGTAGTACTACTGCTTTGGGTGAGGTCTGTAAGGGGTGCTCGAACCAGATTGATCAAGCAGTGTTGAGAGCAGACCTGATAGTGTTACCTTTGAGAGAGATTGATGTGATTTTGGGGATGGACTGGCTTACTGCCCATAGGGCCGTCATGGACTGTTACACCAAGGAGGTCGTATTAGAGTCTCCTGGTCAGCCTAGAGCAGTGTTCAGAGGAGTTAGTCAGGTAGTGCCAGCTAGGATGATTTCTTTTCTGAGTGCCCTGAGGTTGATGCAGGGAGGTTGTGAGGCCTATCTGGCCCATGTTGTTGATACAAGAGTTGAGCAGAGGTTGCAGGACATTCCCGTGATCAGGGAATTTCCAGATGTGTTTCCTGAGGAGTTACCGGGTTTGCCGCCGGATCGAGAAACGGAGTTCACTATTGTCCTCGTTCCAGGTACCGCTCCTATATCTATACCCCCGTATAGGATGGCACCGGTGGAACTGAGGGAGCTGAAGGCTCAGCTGCAGGAGTTGTTAGAGAAGGGATTCATTAGGCCCAGTGTTTCACCGTGGGGAGCTCCGGTGTTGTTTGTGAAGAAGAAGGACGGGACTTTGAGACTGTGCATCGATTATAGGCAGCTGAATTGGGTGATAGTGAAGAATAAGTATCCACTGCCTAGGATCAACGATTTATTTGATCAGTTGCAGGGAGCTCAGGTGTTCACTAAGCTGGATCTAAGATCAGGATATTATCAGTTGAAGATACCAGAGGCTGATGTGCCTAAGAGTACTTTCAGGAGCAGGTATGGGCATTTAGAGTTCCTAGTGATGTCGTTTGGGTTGACTAATGCCCCGAAAGCTTTCATGGCTTTGATGAATAAGGTTTTTCAGCCCTACCTTGATCAGTTCATAATTGTATTTATTGATGACATACTGGTGTATTCGAGGAATAGACAGGAGCATGCTGAGCATCTGAGGATTGTTTTGCAGCTTATGAGGGATAAACAGCTTTTTGCGAAATTCAGTAAGTGTGAATTTTGGCTGGACGAGGTAGTGTTTCTAGGCCACATAGTGAGCGGAGAGGGTATTCAGGTCGATCCTCATAAGATTGAGGCAGTGATGAAGTGGGAAGCTCCAAGAAATGTGTCTGAGATTCGGAGTTTCCTAGGATTAGCTGGTTATTACTGGAGGTTTGTCGAGGGGTTTTCCTTGATCTCAGCCCCTCTGACAAAACTGCTGAGTAAGAATGTGGCATTCAGATAGACTGAGGAGTGTCAAAAGAACTTTGAGGAGCTGAAACATCGGTTGACTACTGCACCGGTGTTAGCTATTCCGTCAGGGGCCGGAGGTTACGAGGTTTTTAGTGATGCTTCGCAGCAGGGATTGGGGTGTGTTCTGATGCAACACGGTAGAGTGATTGCTTATGCCTCGAGACAGTTGAGGTCTCATGAGGTAAACTATCCAGTGCATGATTTGGAGTTAGCTGCAGTTATTTTTGCCCTGAAAATCTGGAGACACTACCTGTA
>JANIJH010000009.1:13004680-13015350 GCA_024520975.1 Erythroxylum areolatum | reverse complement strand
TTTGAAAGGTAATGTTTGTCCTAGTACGCCACCCTCGCGGGTCACGGGCTCGGATATCACCGTCGATGTCGGGTTCGAGTTTCGCGGGAGTGGGGTGCTACAGAAAAGGTGTCAAAAGTTACAAAAAGATATAAGGGAAACAACATATCCGTGTTGGTGATTGTGTTGTTGAAAAATTATTGTAAGTGATATATATATATATATATATAGTAAGTTATTTGAGAAATAGAAAGATACAGAGCCTCCAACACACCTATATTGGTGACTGTGTTTTTTTTTATCTTTCTTTCTTTAATTTTAAAAATTTGTAGAAAGATAAATGCCTACTAACATGCCCATATTAGTGGCCATATAGATTTTTAGATAATTCAATTAATTTTATGTCAACACGGTTGTGTTGAGTCCTAACACACCTATGTAATTTTTCATTTTATTTTAAGAACATGGTTTAGATACACACCCATATTCTAGTCTGTGTTAAACCTGTTATAGCATATTATATTTAACATGCCCATATTTAGCCCAACACATGTATATTCTTTAAAATTAAACACTAAATTGAGCAACACAAGGCAGTCACATGCCTATATTGCATCAAACTTGTTAAAAATCACATGTAGTCACCAAAAAAAACCTTTTTTTTTACTTTCTTTACCATTCCTTCCTTTGGGTAATGCTGCCCCCGCTTCTCTTATGCGAAAATCAACCCTTCAACCTACTTTTCTTGAAGTTTCAACAAATTAAGGTATGTTTTAATCATTATTTATATTATTTTCAAGTTGTTAAATGATTTTTGGGTGAATTAGGCATGATAATTGATTATATGGGATTTGTGGAGTTGATTGGGATTACCTATAGTGAATACAAGAGTTTTGACAATTCAATTAAATTTCTTTAGGCAATTTTGCATGTCGAATTAGAATTTGCTAAGGATTTTAAAGTTTTTTCAATAAATTTATCTGAAATTGAATTCTTATGGGGCTTTTGAATGTTTCAACATCTTGTCAATTGTAGAATTATTTAGGTGCTACATGGATTGCATTTTATAGGCTTTTTCACTATTTTGATTAAGTTATATAGGCAATTTTTTAGGAATTTTGAATTGAATAGGATGTGTTTAGATTAAGTGAGAGTTTATTATGATTAACTTGGATGTTTAGGTTTGTTAATGCCATCATTTGTTACGCAATATATTAGGGTTTATTTGACTTATTTGTGTTTTGTTATTACTCTATGATTAATTAATTATGGATTGCATTAAGGTGTGTTGTGTTCTCGTGATTTGATTAACATAAACTATTCCCTTTTATTTTGGTTATTTTTTATTTTGTGTTTCAAGGAATGATGATAAACAGGGCAAACACATATCACCAGCGTTTGGAAAAGGAAGTAGCTAGGAAGAGGCAAAAGGGTGAGGGGTACATTTTAACAACCCCCAGGCTAGGACAACTTAGTTCCAACGAAGACAGTACTTGCAGATACTTAAATGCCCAACACTCCTTTATATAGGTCCTCAGATAGAGATAGAGTAAAAATAGATAAATGATCAGATTTTGGATTCATTGTCTGATATGGTTACTCAAATTGTTAAGGATTCTCAAAAAATTTGATAGGCTATCAATTTTTTTAATCATTGCTATTATTTTTATGTATTTTTATTTTATTTTATCTTGATATTTGGTAAGGGATTAGCCCTATTAAACTAATATTATTTTTTCTTTCTTTTTCTTGTTATTGTTAACATATTAAACCCATATTTTTCATAGATATAGTTAGTTTCTGTTGTTTTTATTTTCTTACTATTGTTTAATGCTTTACTTCTTTTTTACCTTTTTAAGGATGACTAATAATGGATCAAATTTACTCCATAAATACAAACTCTTGATTATAAACTACGGAAGTACCAGTTCACTTTACCTTTTCTTCATGATTATTGCTATTTTATTCTTTATTGTATACATTAGGGAAAATGTACATATTTAAATATGAGGAAGGAATGCAGTGATTTTGATATGGATTTAATTGTGATTCAAACATATCTTAATTTTTATTTATGGACTCTTCTTTATAAAAATCTCTACTCGATAGATTCTTATTTTGAAACATCTTGAGTTGATGTGAATTATTGAATTAGGTTAGAATATGAAAGGAAGAAGTCATGATTAGATTTATTTTTATCTACTACATTATGAATAAGTATTTTGACTGTCCATTTGAATGAAAGTGCTCAAGATTGTTCACACGTAAGCCTAAATTGTGAGGTTTTGGGCCTATGAGCATTTATTATCATCACATTATACTCTATTTTATATGTTGTGTAAATATCATGCATTGTTGGGTAATTTTAGAACTTGCTTTTATTATGCATGTTGAGACCATATCTTTAAATGAAAAAGGCACCTAGACTACACTTTTATTCGAGCCCTTTCTTTGATTTTACCATATCCTATTTTTTATCCCTTAACTATAATCAATTTTGACCCTTAGCCTTTTCTTTCAAGTGTGCATCAACCAAGCAATCCATTATTGAATAAATAGACTATATTTTGTGTTTTGTTGCTAGTGTAAATGAATACACTAAGTTTTGTTTTATTGCTAATGTGTATCAATATATTATGTTTTGTGTTTTGTTGTGAATGTAAATAAATACATTATATATTACATGTTTTGTGTTTTGTTGTCAATGTAAATAAATACACTATATTTTATGCTTTGTTGCCAAGGTAAATGAATACACTTTGTTCTATGTTATAAATATTCTGTGTAAGTTATTTTTCATTGTATCTTGTGCAAAAAATGCTCTCTCCTCATATATGAGGAATTTAAGGTTTTGTGTTATATTGGTGGAACTTGGGAAACATTTTCATTGACTTAGGAGGACTATGTATTATTATTTACATGTACAATATACTAAAGGTTTAATTATATAGGAAAATGAAGTTGAATTTTAAATTTTTGAAACATGCTTTCTAATTAAGTTGATCATCATTGCTATTTTCATGCATCTATCATATATCACAAGTTGCCAATATGTACACAACATCTCTCTATGCAACATTTGCCTTTGTTATTCGTACATGGAAACCTAAAAAAAGTTCCAAAAAATGATTTTCAAAGGGAGAGAAACAAACAATATTATGACACACTACATTTTTGGTAGATGTGTTGGCAGATGAAGTGGTAAAATCAGTGTAACAATATCTCAACTCATAACATAAGTCCAAACATCATACAAACATGAATGTGAATGGATGACAATACCTAAAGATGCTAATAATTGATAAACAATATAGTAAAAGTACAGAGGAATACCAGAGATGACTTGACGTTGTAATTTAAATAAATAACCAAAGCATCTTTAGAGCAGTGGTTGGCAAAGATTTAGTCTAAGATGCCACATTCAATTATTGGCCTCCATGTTTGTTGCAGCGAAGAACATTATCACAAACATTAGTATCAGAAACTCTGCTTCTTCGGTGGGCCAAACTATCCACAAACTCGGAGATGTTTCTGTCGGAGCTTCCACCTTCAGACATGGCTTCTCTGCCCAATTTACTCCATTTCTTAGCGTTTACTTTCATCTCTTCCGACTCCATTACTTCCCTTACACAACGCTTTATCGCTTCTTGTTCAACGATCCCTTTCTCTTGAGAAGCTTTAAGCCCCACTTTCCACACATCTGTGATGCACTTGGCATTGGTTCCCTGGTCTGACCAGTGAGGCATCACCACCATTGGCACTCCCAAGCACAAAGCTTCCAAAGTAGAGTTCCAGCCACAATGTGTGATAAAGCATGCTATGGCCTTGTGAGCTAGTATCTCTAATTGTGGGCACCAGGACACCACCAATCCTTTCTCTTTTGTCTCTGCGATAAATTCTGTTGGGAGCTTGGCCTCCTCAGAGGACCTTACAACCCACAAGAAATAGTAATTGCTTCCTTTTAGAGCCCAGCATAGTTCTACCATTTGCTCGGAGTCTAAGACCGCCATACTCCCGAATGATACATATACTACCGATCCTTCTGGTTTTTCATCTAGCCACTTGGTGCAAGCATCGTTGTTTGGCTTGAAGATACTGAAACCATAGTCCACATCGTCTTCAAGTCTCTTGTCCAAATACATGGAAGGTATGGTTGGTCCAATTGTCCTTACTGGCAATAGCTTAGCCATCCAATCCACCGCCTACATGATGTCAAGTTATATAACTCAATATAAATCAGAGCTAGCACAACCAAAAATACTCATATAAACAGGGGCTGCAAACGTTTAAAAGTAGGAGTTGATACAATAAACAAGACAGAAAAGTAGAGTAGGGTTTTCATGGGACCTTTATCAAACAGTTAAAAGAGAAAGACAAAGTGAACTGGAAACTTTATTTATGCTACGTGCTGCCTGTAAACTGCAGAAATTAATTAATAACAATATGCAACTTATCTCTTAAACATCCAACCTCTGGTTCCAGTTCATAAATTGTGTTGCAAAGAACCCAATCTGCTTTCTCAATATTGGAGAATTGATCCAAAAGCATGGTCAGTACAGCAGGATAAGATCCAAAACGATACAAGAAGGATGGAAAATCCTGAGGTTGAAGTGGAGGCAACCCGGGAACCAAAATTTCAGTCTCTTGAAGAGGAACTTTGATGAGACCTTGTCGAGCATGATAGTAAATGCTACCAACAGAGCATGACTGTGTGAAAAAAGTAGCTCCTAACAGTCCGCATTTCTTGGCCACATCAAGACACCAAGCCAAGAATGCATCGTAGATAATGCAGTCGACAGGGTCGCCAGAGTCACTTAGCTTCTCAATGAGACGAGTAAGAGTCTGCGAACCAACTTTGGAAAAGGTTTCCAGATACGTCCTCGTGCTGTCTGCTTCGTCTATACCGCCTTCATCGTAGCCATCCGAGATGGTTTCGATAGGAATATAAGTGGATGATATTGCCGTGTACATAATAGACTTGAAGATGAACCGAGTAGTAACCAATCTAACTCTAACTCCCTTGTTCTCCAATCGCTTACTGAACTGAAGCATGGGGTTAATATGGCCTTGCGTCGGATAGCATACCACTAAACAGTGAGCTTCTTGGGTCTTCTCTTCCTTGTCCATTGTTAGGTTCTACTCAAAATTGAAGCTTCTTGATTCACAGGACGAAGTGAACAATTTGTACACGGATGTTTTTCGTCTTTTCTAATTGGAATGATTCCAACTCTAGCACATAATTGACTCTTAAAATTCTGTTTAGTTGAATTGAACAGCGGGCAGCGAGTACGAAAGAGACAAGAGCATGACAGAGCTATCTTGTCAACATCGATATGGATTTCAATTTTCGTAAATTATGAAATTTTAATTTTATTATTATCAAGTGTTATTATGATTGTTTTTTAGGTATTTATTAGTATTAAATGTTTGAAAATTGAAGTGTTAAATTGAAGGTGATGGAAACAAAATGATAAAGCATGAGTATATGTTTTTATGATTTGCATGTGTGCTTCTCTTGATGAATTGATTAAATTTTTTAGATTATGTGAAAAAATAATATAAATAACACTACGAAAAGTATAATTTATAATCTTTTTTAGATATCAAAGTTATAGTACATTATCAACAACATTAATAATTGACCTCTCAAGGAATGTTCGAGTTGGTAGAGTTAGGGCATAAGATCAAAAAGTTTTGTGTTCGAATTTTTTTATTTACACCTTCAATCGAACCTGTCGTATAGAGTCTGTTTAGTGCAGAATACCTGGTTGATATAATTTGCAGGCTATTATGTCATTCCAAAATTTTACTCGGTTTCCATTCAAGGGATAGCATTATAATTTTGTTCATTATCTATAATTAACAAATAAAATTATTTATATATTTTTACTAATTTTTAATCCTCCTCGACAAATGGTGGCTATCCTGACAGGAACGAATTACATAACAATAAAAATTTAGCCCACACACGGAGTAGAATGATTTTACCAATCATTGTTTTCTCTTTACAACATGCGCGTGTTATGGAATGCTACAGAACATGATCATCATCATTAACCGTGGATCAGGCGATTTTTCTCGTAGCACAGAGCTGCAGCTGTAACAATCTGCGGTTCACACATCCTACATGTCAGCCGCTTACGTACATAACAGTGCTCTATCAGGCGGACATGCAAAAGCAGAACCTTTAGCACATGCCAGCTGGTCAGAAGCACTCCCGGTGGTCCTGCAGCTGCAAGTGGAATGTTCCAAGGATCACTACATCCCGTCGACTACGATACAGCCAGGATCTCACCCCTTTTATCGTAGCACCATTGGAGTGAAATAGGGATACATGGACCTAATCAATGTCCGAAAAGCTTGAACGCTGATCTAGCCAACTTCGTAGCACGATCAGTGCCTCCCAATTGGATATTTGTGCACTCCTTATTCAAGACCTCATTTCCAAAACGAAAGAAAACATACATAAACGCCAATAAGATTTTCGATATATATATAATTCTCATCATATTCACATTGACATCTGAAAATGATTCAAGTGGGGCTCTGGATCTTATCCATCTGATGGAAGCGCAACGTACACTCTAGGATTTGTTTTATGCGTGATAATTAAAAGATATGAAGTTTTGTTAGACTACCAAATCAATCCTATTTACTGTTTAGTAGACTCCAGCTCCCAATCTATATATTTCAAATATATATTTCAACCCCCCTTCAACTAGCACATGACAAGGTCGCGCTATAGTCTCCTCAGCGAAGAAGGGAGGAAGCTATAATTCCAAACTCCACGTCAAATTGCTAGAAAGCACAACTTTTTCACAAAGAAAGACTAACAAAATCCAAATAAACTATAAAACGATGGTGCGAATCATCAATCCCTTTTCATAAATATACAGCACTCATTAATCACATCCTCTGCATTGTATGCTCCACTGAGGCTCACATCTGGCCTAATAACGCACTACAGATTCCATAAAGAAACGGGTAGATGCAAATAAATCAAAGATTCACCACTATTTGCTTCAGCATCATTGTAAATCCGTACCATGTTACAAATCATTGACAAAAGTTTTGAGGAAGAAGACTTTTATTCTTGAAATTTTGATGTGATGGATTTATGATCTCTCTCAGAAATCTAAATACTACAAAAAGTGATTGACTATGGCACCCGTATTTTATAATAGTCATACAACAAGTGAACGGAATTCTTCTCGTACCAATCACCCGAGTTTATCAAATCAGCCGAATGCTCCAGTCTCAACTTTATCATCTCCGGACAATCCCGCCAATTGTAGTCTTACGGTGGCCTCAGTGTCAATCTCTCTCTCAGCGGTATCAACGCGCCTCCTGATTAAGAACAAAAGCTGGCTCCTCTAGTTTGCGTACTCTGTACTAAAAAGGAGTAAAAGAAAGCGAAGTAAATCAGAGTTGATGGACATATACTATCGGCTAAAGCAGATTCTTGGGCTAAATTTACAAGGAGAACAGGAGAAACCTTTAGCTGATTGAGCTATAGATACCTCAAGAAACTTTATCCTGACCCTTCAGAGAGCATCCTTCCCAGTATTCTGTTGACCAACCCCATATCTGAAGTTGCCGGATTGACTCTGCATCAAAATTTCCAAATTACACCACAAATACAAAATGTCCATCCTAAAGTTTCCCGTTTTCAATCAAACAATACAACAACAAGTCTTGAACACATTTCCATGATTATAAAACCTGAAATTGTACTCTAAGAAGCCCCTGCCTATTCGAATCTGAAATGACATTCAAAACCCATAATCGATAATAAGATGCTATCCACTAAATCCAAACGAAGTTTCCATAAAAGGAGAAAAAGAAGAAGTCGTATGCAGAAATTGACTAAACCTTGGACACAGCTTCAGCTATGAACTGCACAGTTTCGATCTCGTCCGATGTTCCGTCTCTAACCGCCATACAATCCCTCGGAGTTTCGAACAAGGAGAGCGAGAACTGCTTACGAACAACGCCAACGTCGAAATAAATAACACCGGAGCTAGGTACGTCGACCCTAATCCCTTTCACCGGAAACCAAAGAAACAACTCCTGCGCCGAAATCCCTGACAACGCACCGATTTGTCCGTAGCTCAAAGTCCCAGAGACATTCCTGTCGTAATGCAATTCGTTCTCGAACTTGGCGTTGCAGGCCTGATCCAGGTGGACCTCGAACCGACCAGTATCGTCGACGAAAAATTCCCTTATGCCCTTTGGCAACAAACCCATGGGCAACCCGTGATCCTTCAGGGTCTCGTAGATTGACTCTTGCTCCACCGAGCCTACACATTCCGGTATTGCGATCACCAATGAGACAACAAACCAGAGTAATGGCACCAGAGAAAACATGATGCTTTGCTTTTAGTGGTGAGAGTGTCTAGGTTGGTTAAAACAAGAATTAAATGAAGCAAGTGTTTGAGGTACTGCTTGTGTTATGCTCTGATTGAAATCAAGGGTTAGGGTTTAAGGATTGTCCCAGAGAGAAACAGAGATGAGAAGAAATGGAAAACTAGGCAGAAGGAGACAGTTTGTGCCAGCGGGAGTACAGAGAGGATGAGACGAATTATCAATTATTGGTCGTGAATGTGGGGTCCAGTATTTTTTGAGTTTTCACTCTCTGTTAACCAGGTTTGTGTTAACAAATGAGTGTCCAGTTCGTCGGTTCAAGATTACTTTGTTTTATTTTGTTCATTAAATTTTAATTAATTATTTATATGATTTTAACTATTTATTTATGTGAATTACGTGTTTATTTATATAAGTTCCGTATAAATTTTGTATAAATAAATAATTAAGATTTAAATGAACAAAATAATGGAAAAAAATAATGTTAGAAAGAGGATCCAATCTCACATGCAAACTGTTGTAATTTACATGATATACTCCGAAAAGCGTTGTGGCACGTGGGTAGAGGTAAGCCGTAAGTGGTGGGTGTCTGGCGTTGTTTTGTTTGAACACAACTGGAAATAAACTACACGCGCTTGAAAGAAGAGTTTGGAAGTTCAGGCTAGTTTCCGGAGCCCTGAAAACGACGCCGTCAATGAGGTGGGCCAGAGCACGGGAAGAGAGTGGCAAAAGGGGGCGTGAAGATGACATGAGTATGTTTCGCCATCGCAGATAATAGCCACTTATTTCAGTTGGTATTTTAACCTTAAGCATGTCTGTCGTCTTTAAATTATGGTTTTCTATAGTGAGTGATTATGGTTTGCTTCAACTTATGCATTATTTTTGCTTCTAACGGTAAATTTTCCCCACTTGTGTCATTATGATTTTCGTATGTTCCGACAATTGTATGACGGATGATGCAAGATATTGAGTGAATAAATGACTTAGAATTTAAATAATTATAAAAAATAGTTATTTTTTGATAAATCAGTAATTTAATAAATCAACGAAAAAAGTTATGTACAAAAGTAGAGATTACCCAATGTGCAAATTTCATTCCAAAACCAAAATGACTTGGCTAAACCTAAGAGTAGATGAGAAACTCTACAACAGATACTGCTTCTTAAAAGAATAATAGTATGAATACAAGACGTAAATCACCACAATCAACTTATTTATATCTTCCATCCAAGATATCCTAAGATAGACTTAGAAGGGTACACCTTTATTATATACACACACATTTGTAGATTGAACTAATAAAACAGTTCATCATCCAAAACCTAGAATTATCTGGATAAACACTTCATAGGTTGAAGCTTCTTAACCAAACTCTCCTATTCTGTTGAAAGGATAGGATCTCCACTGCTTTTAGATGCCGAGGATGAGATTCTCCTTACTACTTGCACGCATCAGATGTAGTGCCTCCTTACTACAGGGTATATACCGGGACGCTCGCAGGTCATTCTGGTACATATCATCCGATAAGGGTGAGCTACGAATAATCACTACAAACACTCCACTTGGCATCATAATAAAACATTAATATAAAAATCGCAAACTTTTTGAAACCATTTTTTTCCTCATTTCATTTCATAGAAACCAAAAGTTTTTACACAGCTGTCAGTTTTCACTATCTGTACAACACTCCAAAACCCTAGTACAATATGCTACATAAAAGAGGAGAAATACTGTAGATCTATCTAGGTCATCCCAAAAGTCCCAACTGACCGACCTGTGCACCATGACTTCTCTCGCCAAAATGATGTATACGGCTCGAAAAGTCCCTCTAGAGTTAGGAGTCTACTCTCGGTCCTGAAAAAATATGTTGCAATTTTGGGTGAGTTTGCAAACTCAATGAGGTAACCATCATCGATGGTTCACTCAATTCATGCAACAATCAGGCATATCACAATTAGTTCATAATTTCACATACATCAGAAATACCATATGATCACATCAGTAACACATTTTATTTTCATATAAGCATAAGACATTTTTCCTTTCACTCAATCAAATATATGTAAGCAAATGCATATGAAATGCTCATGTGACCCTTTTTTTTTCAATTTATTACGGTGTTGTGACCGAGCGTCTGGACTGTTCCACTATAGGCACATTAATCGTTGAGCCTGAGGCTTTAAATCACTGTGGAGCTCGAGACCCAAATACAATCGTTGAGCTTTTAGCTCTCGATGGCTGCTCCGGTGACAACTATCATTATCTGAGTATGCATTCATGTATGAAATGCATATGTGACAATTAAGCAGTATATACATCATAATCAA
>JANIJH010000009.1:12991192-13004580 GCA_024520975.1 Erythroxylum areolatum | reverse complement strand
ATTGTGTAAATGTGATTGAATATGTTGGGTTCCGGACAGGAGGTCCGATGATTGTGATGATTGACTTGGATATTGAAATGCTATTTGTTTGTGAATTGGAAGAACTAAATGAATTGAAATCCTAGATCTATCCAATAAAATTTCTAGTTTCTATTGGTGTGACAAATCTAGCCTACCATTAATATGCTATAACCTAATTCCTACGCGTTCAAAGAGTTAGTCTCAATATTGAACTTAAAAAGAAAGAAATCCTTCTCATTTATAAGTATTTTTTACATCCACATTTTGCTCTATCTAACTTCCAGTCATGTCTTCATTTGTGGATATGATAGTCTTCTGTTAATGAAATAACCAATTAAATTACTAGTCCATCTTTTCCTATTTAGAGTACTTTTAGTGGTGGGGAGACTGCCTAAGGATCCTCTCCTTCTACTTAAGGAATATACCTCAATTTGACTTATGGATCACATCCATATAACTTGACATTAAATTATTTAAGTAATTTTTTAATGGAATCATATGAAGGAGATTCACATGTAAATCTTTAGAGGGATTAGCGATTGGTAGGCTTTCTTAAGTTTATGGTGTAATTTTGATTGTGTCTTGAAAAAGGATGGATCCTACCTCTTTAGTTTTGAAATTAATGTTATAAAGGGGAATTGGAACTATATTTGGAGAATAGTGATGATCAAAGAAGGGATGGTGGTCACAATACAGGTGATCGAAGAAGGGGCACAAAGATAAAAAAGAATTCATTTCTTAAAACGTGGGTTGAAACTATTCTTGCTTAATTTCATTACTAAATATGGTAACTAATTTAGGATATAAAAAATAGAAGTTTGAATTTGTACCATAAAGTGAGAAAAAAAATTTAAAGAGAAGTTGGAGAAAATTTTAATTTGAAAACCAATAATTGTTATTCCCTAATTTCGATTCCTCAATTTGGGTGGTCGTGACATATTAGTACATTATAGGAAAGTAGGAATTAGCGATGGAAAATTACCGATAGAAAAAAACCGTTGATGTTGGGAAAAATGTCGAGAAAATTTTCTTTTAGCGTTAGTAGCAAAATATGTCGGTAAATACCAATTTGCATAGGAATTTAGTGACAGTATCAAGTGCCCGTCGATAAATAAGGTGGGATTTCATGGCGGAATAATTAATTTTTTTTGTCGACGGAAAATGTCCATCGATAAATTCCGTCAGTAAATTTTCAGGCTATACATCATCATCTGCTTCGACTTAAATGTTTTTAACTTAAACAAAATGACGTCGTTTGGTTTTAACGTCATTTTGTTTAAGTTCAAACTCACACCTAAAACCCTTCCCCCCCAACTGCACCCAAAACCTTTTCCCTCTCCCACTTGCGTTGGAAACATTCTTTCTCCACATCTGGTGTGTCTCCAGTGTCATCTCCTCCATATGTCATTGCCGGCTAGTCTATCGTCGACGTTGTGGAGCTACTGGTCGTTGTCTTGTCCAGACATTATTGTTTTTTTGTGGAGGTATTTCGTGGATGTATTTTCGTATATATTTGGGAATTTGACTTATTTGCATTTGTTTGTGTATTTTTTGATTGGAAAAGAACTTTAAGGTGGAAATGTTAGTGATAGAAGGGACAAGATGTGATTTTGGTTGTGATATTGGGATGAATTTTTAATGCATATAAGGTGTTTGTTGAAATGTTTGTTTTTTGAGTTTTATCTATTTTGCTGAATTAGAGAATGAATAATGTCCCTCTTTTTATAATCGAAAAGCAAGTGTTTAATTGAACAAAATATGCAAGTAAAATGTATTACGAACTATTATACAAATTCTTACAAGCTTATCATATGTTGTAAAGATGATTATTAGACTATTGTCAATCCTAAATTGAATATACTGACATCATATATAGTGAGCTTTGTATTATAATTAATTTAACATAACTGAGAAACCTATTCCATTATAAGTAGCTTTCTTATCAATTATGTAATTTGTGTTGGATTGATTTATCTTCATTTTTCTTAATAAGATTATAGTAAATGGAAAGACTATTATAAGGATGTTTGGTGGTGGAAACTTCACTTAGAGAGGGATTTTAAAGTATGAAGATTAGGAACTTTAAAATGTTAATCATATGTAATTGGTTTATGGTAGTTTAAGAAAGGTGTGTGAAATAGGTGCTAAATTAGGCTATAAAAATATTATTAGTGCATGGTATTTGATTCTTAGGAAGGCGTTAGTTGATGGTTTGAAGATGTTAAAGTCTAATTGGAGTGCATTAGTTTTTATTAAATTATTAAAGTTGTATGGTATAGTTGATGTATATTTAAGATCTGTTGATGGATTAGTATCATTCGTACTTATGATAAAATGACTTGACAAATAGCATGAAAAAGAGGCTAATGATGTTAATGATGCAAATGTAGATGTAGAACTTGAATCAAATGAAAATACTGGAAAGGATGTTAATGACACTAAATAAGATGTTGAAGGAAATGCAAAGAAACATAATTTAAATAATTATAACTTAGATTTTGACATTAGTGTTGATGTAGGTTATGAGACCATAAACGTTGATGTAAAAGATCATGAGAGATTCTTGGTTACTTATGGACATCCTAATGCTTACAAAATATATGCAACTTTGTGATGACATAGTCAAACCAAGAGATATGTTCATGATTTTGTTTCCATAAAATGGTTATTATAGATGAACTTTAACATTGTAAAACACTTTAAAGAGGCAACTATTTTTATACAATTGCAATAAGATTTGATTTGAGTTTTAAGAGGAATGAACCCAAAAGGATTAAGTACTCTTGCATCAAAGGCTGTCTATTTGAACTATAAGATTCATCTGGCATGAAAGATAGATGCTTTAAGCTCAAAAGATAAAAGTTAGGTCATATGTGAAATCAATGAACAAGCTAATTGTCAAGAATAAATTATTGACAATTTTAGCATTAAAATTTAAAAAAATTATAAAAGAATGCAGGAAGAAGCTGCATTTTTTAATTAATTTTAGCATGATAAAGTATAAAAGGAGGAAGGTTTTAAAATCAAAGTCAAACGAGTAACATAATGGAGATAGAAAACTTTACGGTTATATTAGTTAATTAAATCAAATAAATCTAGATTATACCTTCAAGCTTCAACTTAAAAGGAAAAATAAGAAGATAAATTAGTGTTGAAAAGGATGCATGTATGTTTTGATGCTATGTAAAAGAGGTTAAAAATCTTAGGACCTAAAATTAGTATAAGTGGTTGTTTCTTAAAGACTAAGTACCCAGTACAATATCTAAGTGTCATAGGAATTCATGGCAACCACGACATATATCTCATTGCATATATAGTTTTTCAAGAAGAAAATATTGAAAATTAGAGATGGTTTATTAAGCAGTTAATCATTGACTTCAAGTCTAGGGATGAGATCGAAATCACAAAAATGCAAAAATTACTATATTTAGGGTGAAAGATAATAGAGTCCTTTATGGTTTAACAAAGTTTAATCAAATTTGTATCTATTTCTATATTTTGTAGCATAGTCATTTTGCATCTTTTTACTTCATTGAATATAGAACTTTTATCATCCTTTTTATGTTTTAAAAGGCAAATGATTGGATTTTCTTACATGACATGGCAACATTCAAATGCTATAACTAAGACTTCTGAACATGAATTTATATCAATTTGTGTACTGCTTTGAAATTCATTGTCTTCTTTGCTTTGTTTTGGTTATCTTATTTGGTTGTCAGCTTTTGGGAGTTCTCCTTCATCATCTTCATTCACATACTTCAAGAAGATCCTTCTGCGTGTAGGTTGAGGTAAGTGATTTTGTTATTTACGAAGTTTTTGTGTACTTGATTTAATTTAGATATTTGTTTGTAGTTTGAACTTCCTGCATTTTTATTTTAAATGGCCTACACTAACCCAAATTTTTTATGGTATGAACTTTAGTTTATTAATGAATTAATATAGGATGGGTTTGACTTATAGTTCCAAATATCTTAATTATATCAATCTGTTATTTCATTGATACTCTCTGAAATGATTAGGTTCTTTTGACTTTTTATGTGCGAATCTTTACACACATCTTCTTTAATATAATACTAATTTTATTCTAAACATATCAGATAATTTGTATATGTTACAATAATTTATTAAAATAAGTATTCATATTTTTATGAATACTTATTTTATTTGGCACCATATACTATTTAAGTTAAATATCAAACTTTTAACATTAATTCTCTTTTAACATATATGATTAAAAAAATAGATCTATAGTTAATAAATAATTTTGATCTTAACCCATAAACCATGATGTAGCTCCCATCAAGCTTATCAATGAAAAATACCATAAGCCTAAGAGTCACAACGAGAACTTGTTTTCTTGATTCACAAGTGTAATCTTTGGTGATTAATTCAATTGGTTAATACTTAGGGGATGTTATGTATAGTTTAGATGTTTTGTATACTTTGGTGAACATGAATGATACTAACTACAAAATCACTATTTTAAATTAATAGTCTTACAAAAATGAGAAATGTTGATAGATTTTGGATGTATAGACGATTAACACTTGATGGTTTCATTAATCTTGAGTTTATTGAGGGAGTTGAAGCTTTTATTCATTATGTATATTCTTAACCTGCATATATGGGTGGCACAAAGATCAGATGTCCATATAAGAAGTGCAAACACATTTGGTTCCTTCCTATTGATGAAGTTAATGGCCATTTGTTGAGAAAAGAGTTTGTCCCTAATTATTTTGAGTGGACACGACATGGGGAACCATTGATTTGTAGCACCTTAAGGGGTAATCAAGTACATTCGTCTATGACCTTAAATGAGTTTGAAGGGAGGATTGGATTTAGAACAAATTATGTTGATGGGAATGAAAATCCTTACATGCAAATGGTTTATGATGCAGTCGGTTATACCTTTTAGGAAAATACGAAAAATCTTGAAGAAAAACCAAACCCACATGCAAAATAGTTTTTTTAACTTACTACAGTCAACTGACTAAGAATTATTGCAAAATTGTGAGATAATGACCTAATTGTCTTCAATTGCTCAAATATTGAACATAAAGTCTGAAGGGCATATTTCGGACCATAGTTTTGATAAAATTCTTGAATGGTATAATGAATCATTGCCTCTTGATCATATAATGGTTTATAATTTTTACAATATGAAGAAACTTATTAATGGTCTTGTTTTGCTTGTTGAAAAGATTAATTGTTGCAAATTGAAATGTATGTTGTATTAGGGAGATGATGTAGAATTATAAGAGAGCAAATTTTATGGTCAACCTAGTTTCAAGCCTAGAAAACGCTCTATGAAATAGAAATTAGTTCCTTAGAAGAGGATGTATTATTTCCCGCCAAAGATTATATGCTTATGATGTTACTACATCTCAAATGAGATGGCATAATAAGCACGAACAGGAAGATGAAATAATAAGTCATCCATCAGATGCAATGGCATGGAAACATTTCAATGACACTCATCTTGAGTTTGCAACTGAAAGTCAAAATGTTAGGTTGGGATTGTTGACAGATGGATTCCAACCTTTTGGTCAAGCCAGCTAGCAATATTCATCATGGCCAATCATAATTACTCCTTATAATTTGCCTAAATGTATATGTATGAAAGATGCATATATGTTCTTGACATTTATTGAGCTAGGGCCTACAAGTCCGAAGCATATAATTGATGTATTCTTACAACCATTGATATCTGAACTGAATCACCTCCTCCCCCTCCAGGGCCTACAGTTACAAATGATGCATTACCTGTTGTTCCTCATGCTACACCATCCACTACTCCTACATCATCCATTACCCCTATATCGGATGAAGGAGACGGTCACCAACTTGGAGCTGAGGGACCTAATGAAAGAATTCACATAACATTTGTCAATAAGTTAAATTACATAAAACACCATATGTTTATAATTAAGTTATAGGTTTAAAATTTTGCAAATAGTATAAAATTATTTATTCTTATATTGGGTTGATTTCATCTGGACCGTGCTCTAAAAATATGACATCTAAATTTATGAAAAAGATTGATCTTAAAGGTTATGTATGGAAGAATATCTCTCAAGCCATAAAGACATTTTACTTTCAGGAGTTTAAGGGACAATAAAAAATTATTTTCTTTTTTAATTGATTTGTAAACATTAATTAGATAAATATTATTACATTCTAAGTATTTATCGAATTTTTTCCTTTTATTTCATAAAGAATTTTTTTGATATTCTGATTTCGGCGCGGTCATATATAAAGTATGGGAGAGACGATCACATACACGTTATCATGAGTTTATTAGTGTGATACACAAGGCTGGTGTATGACCATCTTATATTTTTGAACAAATATATAGTCGTTGGCAGCAGTATTGAATATCACTTAAGGTAAGGTCCATTTTAGATTGTAACTCAACCAACAGGGGAGAGAATCTTCCGTGCATAAGGGAGGATCAATTACCCACCACAAGCATGCAGAGAGACTTGTAAGTATCTAAACTTTACACTTATATTCTAATTGTTTTACTTTGCTATATTTCAATTTAAATTGATGTGTGAATTTTGGAATAAAAATATGTGTATTATGGATAATGATAATAGTATAAATGTCTGGTGCCATATATAGTTGTGTTGAGTTATTTTCTTTGTTCAACAGGGGGTAAATATCATAAAATAGAGGAAACTTTGTCGAAATTTTTATAAATTCTAGTTCACTTATAACATTTCATTCTTATGCAGGAAAAGTCTATAGGTATAAGGCCTACACCCCATTAGCTATTTTTGCACACTCACACGAAGAAGCATGATGATGTGACATTCGTCAAACCCGATGTAGAGAACTTAATGTATGTGAAATTTATGCTTTAATATTAATTCTTAATAATTATCAGTTACTAATATAAACATTGCCTCCTAATAGAATCAAATATAAGAAAGCATTCAGTAACAATGTAACTCCGCACTCCCATCTGACATATGCATGTGCACCCTTTGAGCACATGTACACATGCCCGATAGATATGGTGTGTTAACCATTTCACCTTTACTATATCATATGACATCGTAAATAAAACCATAAATAACACATTGTCTGAAAACCAAAATTTTCATCATTTCATTTCTCAAACTATAATTCACACTGTAGCATTAACCATCATCCATATTTTACAATGTCAACCTAGAGTGTTTACAACCCAGTCTACATAATATGCTACATACATAAGGAAACTAAACAAAAATTGAAACAAACTTTTTCTTCAGTCCCATCTGACAGACCGTTGAGCCATATATGGACTCCAGAAGTTGTACAAAATCGCTTCTATGTAGTTTTAGAAGCTAGTCATCACTCTCTCAAACCTAAAATTGTTAACATTGCAATTTTGATGAGTTTTTGCGAACTCAGTAGAGTAACCATCCTCGATGGTTCACCTTTGTAATATATCAAAACATTTCATATTATCATGTAATTCACATCAACTTGGTCATTCACATCAACTTGGTCACATCAAGTAATATTTTGAATCACTTGTTCACAAATCTCATAATTCAAACACAAGTTCATAACATTTATTATCATATATTCATATAAAGGAAGTCATCATAACAATGCAGTTATTCAATTTATTCATATCATATTTGAATGCCATGTTTATGAGACTCAATTCATTTATTATGTTGGTGTGACTATGTGCCTTTTTCACTATCCCATATCCGTTGGGGATACCCTATTTCATAATGTCCCATATCTATTAAGGATACATGACTTTTTAAACACATTGAGCCTTAGACTCGAATCACGAATGTCTGAGCTTTAACCTCTTTTTTTTATTGGCAACATCAGTCACAACTACCTTTATATTACATGCATTGAAATGAAATGCATACCACAATTTAGTCATCACATTCAATCACTTTCAATCACATTCATTTCCATATTTGCGCATTAATGGTAATCATCAGGCTAGGTCTGGCATTCAACTTTTCGATTGAGAATCAAATAGTTAATCTCATTCACATAAGTAGCACGTCCAATTTTATTTACATGCATCAAATGCCTCAGAAAATTATTATCCAGAACTTAAAACACAATCAACACATATCAAATTCAATTAGTCAATCTCATTCACATATAACTAGCACTTCCAATGATGTTTACATGCATTAAACGCCTAGGACAATTATTGTCTGGAATTCATAACACAATCAGCACATATCAAATTCAATTAGTCAATCTCATTCACATACAAGTAGCACTTCAAATGATGTTTACATGCATCAAACGCCTCTGATAATTTTTGTCCAAAATTTAGAACAAAATCAGCACATATCAAATTCAATTAAGTGATAAACAAAACAAATTAAAGTGAGACCATCTTAGGTTACTCGCTATTGCTTCCTATTTGCTTATTACCTTGAAGTTCAATATGTAGCACCCTACTCTCAAAAGACACATACCCGATATACTGAGTGATGTCCGAGTGCGACACATTTGCATATCAATCACATTTGCATATTCTCATTCAACACATTTGCATATCATCGGATCTTAGTCCGACACTCAACATTAAAGTTGAGAATCACATTTTCATTCATATGCAAATGCACATTCATAACACATTTATCATCGGATCGTGGTCCGACATTTAACAATCAATTTATGTACACTTATTTCAATCAAAATCACATAAAAGTAACACTTCAATATCCCATTCATATATCACAATCATCGGACCTTCATTGTCCGAAATTCAACAATCAAATCACATTCATAATCATTCAATACATCATATAAACAAACAAACGATAAAGTAAGACCATTTAGGTCTACTAGCAATATGCTCTAGATTAGCATTACCTTCCATGCTCCGAAAACGTCTGGATGTGGAAGTTCTATCCTATATCATCATTATGCAAAACACATATTGCACACACATTATTAATTGCACAATCATATAACATTTTGTTTTACACATATGTATATGTGTATTGTATAATGCATGCTCAATGACAATCCCGGGTATTTATCCATTAGTTTCATCACAAAATCAATTCCATATCAAAACTCACCTAAGTATAATTTATACTTAAGTTTATACCTCAATAAAATCATTAAATCACAATTCATAACTCATTGAATCACTTTCAGATTTTTCCAAAAGCTGAATTTCGAGTCTACTATTTTTGATCCTTTCCATGAAAATGAAGTAATTTGTTCATACTATCTTCTAGAAAATTGTCCCCCCATATCTCAAGTTTCCAATGACACTAATATCGTTAAATTTGGTTCAGAAATCTGAAAGTTATTCTCCTAATATTTTTGGTCTGTTCTCATTCTAAAACAGTACATTAGATTCAAATTCCATCTAGAAATTGAAAGTTTTAGAGTCTGAATTACAATTTGACTTCGTCATATTATTTGTATCCCTATGTCTCTAGTTTACGTAAAATTAAATATCATCTTATTTCAATAACTTCATAACACGTTATGCATAAAATACTGAAGCATGTTCAGTGAAAATACTCCAATTATCATTTTCCAGAGCTCCACATTAATTCTGTCCCAAATTCATCAATAAATCTCTCCATAATTATTTCATATGGTTATAAATTTTATTTTAAATGAAGATCAATATGTTACGAGTCCAATGGTTCAAGTCGCATGTCATTTGGAGATCGGAAGAAGAAGTTATAGCCAAAGGAGTGAAGGATGTTCACATCAGTCCACTTCTATAAGCATTCAATGTCATAAGCACGATCGTGAGATTCAAGTTGGTTTAGAAAAGTCACGATCATACTTATGCATGATTGTTCTTTTCCACACTTCTCCAAAATGTCACAATCGTGCAAAATCACGATTATGCAATCCCTCTTTTCTTCTCCAAATTCATGCACTGCAGTCTCTATCTTCTTGTCAAAACAGACCTTTGAGTCCATCATTCTTGGTCATTTTGATAAGGAATAAGAATGATTTAGGAAACCTACTCTTCTAAACAATTGTTCTTTTATGTCTTAAGTTTCTAATTAAACTAGTTTCATACAATTTGGTTTGATATTCTGCAAGTTATGCAAAACACACTACGAACTATTCCAAACCACGATAGAATCCATAAACTCAACTTCGAGCTAAATTTTGAAACTCTTCAAGACAGAATTAAATTTTAATTTCTTCATGCATAATATAGCCACATGTCTCTAGTTTACTATAAACTTAAAATCATCATAATTGGATGCCTATAGAACAAGTTATGGCTAAAATACAGATGCATGTTAGGATTTAAGATGGAAGAGACAGTGAAGGGTGCTAGAAAATGTACAGATGCAGTATTTCAGTCTGTACATTTTAAAGCACCCTTCACTGTCTCTTACATCTTAAATCCTCTCTTTTGCTTAGTCTCTCTCTTTTAGCTTATGTCCTCAATATTTTCACTTTATTCCTACTTCTATTTCAACTTAACTCACACACAACAAATCAAAATCCATTATTACTCATAAACATAAAAAGCAGAACGTTCATATACAAATGTTCATCCTAGCTTCTGCACTTCTTCATTTTTCTGCATTTTCCATTTACTACACATTCTTCATTTTCTTCTAAACTTTTAGTTTAATCATTCATTACTCATATATAGATATCATCTTACACCTATTTCTTATCTCTAAACTCTTTAGAGTTCATTTCTTAAAACATCCAAAATATTCACGTATAACAGTGAAGACATCAACAAAAATAGAGAATACATCAACTTTTCTCCAGAAATTTTCTACACTAATTTATGCATGGTTTCACTAATCTTTCAACTCAAAAGTCATTCCTATACTATCTTATAACATAATAATCATTAAATATGTAGAATAACACATACAACATACCCAAAATCCATACTCACATTTTAGCAAAATGCTCATCCTCATTGTATAGACACTTACTATTAACTAACGTGATGCATGATTTATTTTACATATCAAGTAAACCCACACGGTACTTGTTTAAACTCCAACCCTTCAAAATCACTTGGATTTAAGCTTTCCAATATCACATGATCATCCACAGTCCAAGGCGGTAGGGTTAGATATTTTGGTAACAATGAAGAAGAAAAAAAATGAGATAGAAAGTGAAAAGTGAGAGTAAGACTTGTGTTGTGAGGGTGAGAGATTTCTGAAAGTAATGAAGTTTCCAGAAGATGAAGAAAGTCACGGAGAAGATATTTTAAGACAAGAACAATGTCTTGGTCTTTCAAATTAAAAGAACCGTGGTTTAAGACTTGGACACTTTTCCAATTTCTAAAGCTTAAACTAGTTCAATCATCTCCAAATTTTGTTACAATTGTCTCCAATTTTTCAAAGTCATTTTTTCACAAATTCTAAAGTCATCTATGAAATTTTTTCAATATCATTTAACTCTTATTTCTATTTCCATTCATCAATTTACTTGCCACTTGGCATTTTTCCTAGTCTAGTAATACCCAACATTTTTTTCGAAAATTTATCCTAGAATTCACCAAAATTCTAATCCAACTATTTATACTTGTCCAATTCGATTTTCAACACAAATAATTCACAATTCTCAATATAAGCACATTAATAATCAATTATACCTAGAAAATGTCAATGAGTGCATGTACAATCATTTAAATGTGTGCAAAATAATTCAAATTCACTTGCACATATGCTAAAGTAAGCATGAGAATGAGATGGATTTTTCTTAGTCCCTCATTGATATCTCACATGTGCCGTATCTTAGGGGTCTAACCCTTAGTATAGGGATGGGATGTTACATTTCTCCCCTCCTTAATAAATTTCATCCTCAAAATTCTTATCTGACTTATCAAAGAGGCAAGGGTATGTTTCCTCATATATTCCTCCATTTCCCATTTAACTTCATCACTTGAATAGTTTCTTACAGTTGACCATAGTCAATGAAATCAATCCTCTAATTATTTCTTCAGATATCACACCATCATAACAGTTTCCTCGTTATAATTTAGGTTACTCAAAATTTTCACTTCGCAAGCCGACAATATATCTTTGTTAGATCATATCATCTTTTCTTAGCATATTCACATATCACACATTAGTAGGATTTGTTTAATTGGTAAGTGAAAATTAGAGTGTTAATATAATAAGGATGTTCAAGGACTTTTTTGGGAGATCACTTTAGCATAGAAGAACATAAGCTTATAAGAAAGGGTAAGATGAACTTTTTTAGGCTCATTGAAGGTAGAAATGGGATAAGAATGTGTTGTTTTGCTTGGGAAAAGGAGAAAATCGTGAATTGAAGAGGGAGAACAGAGAGAAAATGAAATTAAAAGAGAGAGGGGAAGGGTTTCGGATAAAAGAGGAAAAGAGAGAAATCAAACTTGTTAAGGTAGGTTAACTATCTTTCCTTCCTGCTTTATTGAAGGACAAGAGTTAGTGTAGAGAATGGAAAAGTTGGTGTGGGAAGAAGATAGAGCAGGAGAACCCAATTGATTTTAGGGTTCCTAAGCCAGGTTTGGGTTTTCTAACCTAAATGGGTTTTGGGTAGGTTAGATTTGAGTTCATTTTTGTGTTTGGTTGAAATTTTTGTAATTTTGAAGTTTTTGAGCTTTTTGGAATGTTGTTTGAGTGGAACCTTGGTTATTGTAGGGAACCAAGGAAATCCTAACCAAGAGCAAGGGGAAAGGCAAGCTTGACTTGGTTCTCGCGAGCTAATTAGGTAGGTAATATATTTATAGTTTTTGTGTGATTGGTCAAATTCTTGCCTGTATATTTATATATTCGATATTGACTCATTGTAAATGTTGGAAATGCATGATGAAATATGTTTGTTGTTGCACCTTGATAGAAGCCATGATATTCGGTATTGTATGAAAAAAATGAAAGAAAAGGTTTTAAAGGTATAAAAGCGTTTTGATAAAAATGATTCTGAGCATGATTATATGCTTCTGTTTGGGCGAGAATGGAACCATTCTATCGTCACGTGCACATTGACAAGAGCCTTCTCCCGGCTACCAACTTGTGGCATATGAGCTCCGAAATGGACTCATTCTGTTCATAGGGTAAACATCGGTTTCCTCATTTTGTTTCATGGAACCCTCAAACCGTTTGTTGCGCATTGCATTTTTTATCGTTAAGTATGAAACATATTGAGTGATATGTGTTATGAGCTGTAATGTGATGTGAATTGAATTTTTAAGAAATGTTTGAATTGTTGATTGTAAGTCTATATATATATATGCATATGTTTGAAATTGCGTCCAGTTGCCAATGTGTTAATAGTGTGCCCTAGGCCAATGGATGGTTGTGATTCATATATTAACATTATGATTTGTTGATAATATATTATGAGGTATTCCTTTCATATATGCATGTATTTTGTTTATGTAATGT
>JANIJH010000009.1:12936390-12966613 GCA_024520975.1 Erythroxylum areolatum | reverse complement strand
GCACCTTTATCGTGGGATACGTGTCGGAGCAACCTTCGGGCGTCCCGATGTGTACCCTACGGTGAGGGGGCGCTACAATATTGCTAGCATAAGATTATGCTTGAGCAATATATAAGTTTTAACTTGAAAGTTAAATTGTGTATGATTGGAAGTTACATTGGATGATTATGAATCCTTCTATAATTGATTTCGAAAATAAGTTGAACTGAAAAATATGAGTTGCTTTTACTTATGGTACATTGTTAGGCTTTATACATGTTATTAGACCGGGTTATAGTAGTTAACCTGTTACGAGTAAGCGATGCAGAACTAGCTCCGTAAATAGTGATTAATCAATTACGGGTAAGCGACGCAAAACTAGCCCTGTGACTTTATACCTAATGTACCGTACGGTATAGGAACTAGTGGTGGGCTATATTGAGTAAAGAAATTTATGACAGTAATAATGCCACCACTATTTATTTTAAAAGTGATTTGAGAGGTACTGTATGGTACTAAATCTAGTGGTTGACTTATTTTTCAATATTAAAGTTTTCAAAAAACTTAGTGCCACCATTGTTTATTGATTAAGGAAAATAGGAAATGGAAATTTTAATACGATGAGTTTAATTTTGAAAAGCATTTCGAAATAGTTTTGATGATGCGCGAATAAATTTTTATGGGAAATTTTTTACCATGAGTTTTATGATTGTATGGAATATTGCAATTATATTGTTATGAAAAGTTCAATTTTCTTATAAACTGATTACACTCACTGAGCTCGTTTAGCTTACCCTTATTTTTATGTTTTTATGGTTATAGATGCTGCGGTGATTGGGACTCTGCCTCAAGATTAGTTGTATTGTCAGGTGCTGTTGTGCTTGTGTCATTTTTATATATACATTTGTGTAAAGAATAGATGTTTATAAAGGCTTTTAAATGAAATGGTTGAATATGTTTTGGTCTTTAAAAGTTTATTGTAGTGATTGTTGAGAATTATTTGTTTGAGGTTGCTTGTGAGTGGACTTAAAGTCTATAATTTGTAGTTGAGAAATTGGTATGAATATAGAAGTATTTTAAAATTTGTTATGTGGGTTTTTGGAAAATTTTAGAAAGTTCAAAATACAACAGTTGTGTTGTCAAAATTTTTAATAAAAATTATTTAAAAAATTCTCACTATTTTTTGTGCTTGTAAAAGTTGAAATATAAAAGATTTTTAATAGTTGAATGGCTTGGCTTTGTAGGAACCCTTCAGTTGTGTTAGATATCGATTGGAGGGCTACTACAGGGTCACCGAGAGGGCTCCACTCGGGTTCCAAAATTGGGAACTTCGGGATGGGTCCTTTCAGTTAATTTTGATTAACACAATGTGCAATAAGTTGAAGCCTAATTCTACCTATAATATTCAGTAGAAAAGCTTCCTTTTGCATTACCTAGTTTTTAAAATCATATTATTTCTTTCATTCTAAATTCCATAAACTAAATTACCCAAAGTGATTTTGTATACTAGCTTATCTTTTTAATTAGGCCTTTGATTGTGACAGATTAAATCAACAAAATCCAACTAGTTATCAATGGATGAAATTTAAAAATAAAGTTGCACTAAACCTCTTTGGATGAATTAAATGAAGTCATATTTGAAGAGAAGATGGTTTAATTTCTCCTACTCATGTTTGCATAAAACAAACACAATTAAGATTTATAGGAATCTAGAAACTATGCCTAAGGTGTTGAGATTTCCTTTGATTGCCAAAAAAAGGAACCCTCGAGCTTCCTTCAACAAAACCAGACGCTTCCAATTCAACTTAGCTTTTTGGTTCCTTAACTCTATAAGTATAGTTTGAGAATAAACTTAAAGCAATTCTATTCCATTGCATTTCATTTTTCCCATTATATTTAAACTTAAAGTTCAACATATGAATAATAAGTGGTGATTTTGGAAGTTGATTAAAGACTGAATCCTTATTATTCATCAACTTAGCAACTGATGCATTAGAAATTATTGAAGACTTTATTAAGGAGAGTCTCACATCTCTATCAAGGGGTCAATAAAGGCTTCAGTTATCATATCAAAAGGATGAGAGTGATCCATTGCCCATTTTATGTAAGAATTCCTCCTTTACACTTTCTCTTGGCTTAAAGATATGTTTTATAGTCTATAAGAAACTATGTTTGGGTTGAACTCTCTAAAAATTCTCATCTTTAAAGTAGTAGGCATGAACCCATTTCAAATCTGTCTTGCTTATCCTTGACCACTCTCTAAATCTTTTTAATTATTAACAACTTATTAGTGGTTTTCAAAGGAAAAACTCCAAAACCACCTTTATATTTTGGTAAGCTAATCTCTTTCCACTTGATTTTAGCCATTACATCCTTTATGGAATTCCTAGTTGAAAGAAATATCCTTAATATTAGTTTTAAAAATGCTAGTAGAAGACATCATATACAATGCTTAACAAACATGTATGTTATTCAAGACAAAGTTAATAAGTTGAGCTCTTTTAGCCATTATGATGTTTCTATTGTACCAGTTTTGAATTCTTTTATAGATCTTCTCAATTAATGAGTAACATTTAGTGAATGAGGGGCTTTTAGAGGACGGGAGGATGTCTAAATACAAAAAAGGAAGCTTTAGAAATTTTAAAGCAGTTAAAAAGGAGAACCGGGAAGCATTGTATAAAGAATTTAATGGAAGGCACATTTCACTCTTCTCCTTATTGATAACCAACTTAGAGATTTTCTTAAACATATTAATAAAATTCATTAAAGCACATAAAAGACTAGTATAAGTTTTTGAAAATAATATCAAGTCATATGCAAATGATAAATTTGTTTAGTTTCTTAAACTTAGAAAGAAACATAAAGCGCTTTTTCTTATTGATGATCATCCTTAATAGTTTGATCAAAATCTTCATATACAAGGTGAATAGATATGCAAAAATACGATCTCCTTATTACAATCCCCTTCCTCCTTGATGAGTTTTATTAGCTCACCATTAATTAATACTTACAATTGTAATCCATTATTCTATATATTCAACAAAGATTTTGGGGAGACCAAAAGTCTTGAATGTATTCAAGGTGAAATTCTAATCAATAGAGTCAAATGCTTTGTTGAAGTCTATTTTAAGGGCACAATTATGACTTGTATGCTTCTTATTATAGTTCTTAAATAATTTTTAAGAAATTAAGATATTATCCCCAATTTGTCTACCAATGATAAAGCCCCTTTCAGATCCATCTCTATGAGTTATTAGCACTTGTTTAAGTATTTTTACAATAATTTTTTTGATGATTTGGTAAAAAAAGTTGCGATAGGTTATATTTCTATATTATTTTAGAGACTTAGGGGCTTGGTCTTTATAAATGAGACAAAAATAAGTCATATTCAATTCCTTCAACATTTTCCCATTCCTTAAAAATTCTAGGAATGCTCTAATCATCGATTTCTTCTTTTTGTTTTAGGTTTTATGAAAGAAGAAGCCATTCGAGCCATCAGGGTTTGGTACTTTAAAAACATTAATAGAATAGGGAGATTTTTCCATATCACTCTCAATAGAGGTTTAGTCAACAAGTCATCTTCCTAAGGAGGGATTTAGTCTTGAATGTTTGAGCTAAAAAGCTACATTAAAGAGTTATTATTAGTTGGGACTACTAAAAGTATTAAAGGAAAAAGAGATAGATTCTTTGATGATATCTTTTTAAAAAGTGAAAGATGCAATATCATTCTTTAGGATCACTATTTTATTAAATAGACTTCTTTTAAGAACTCATTTATAAAAAAATGATGAGTTCTTATTCTGATCCCTCAGCTATAATGATCTCTATATGAAAAAAGAGTGATTGACCTTTCAATTGAAAATAACCATAAATAGCATCTTTTTCCTTAGCTTAAAGATTAAAGCATAGGTGGTTCATATTGAGAGTTGTTTGAGCTTCAGTAAGCCTCCCCTTTACCTTATTGATAGCCTAAAAAATATTATGAAATTTTAGCTAATTAAATTACTTAAGCTCCTCATTATACTATCAAGTTTTGTCATACAAACATAAAGCCCGTGTCCTCGAAAATTAACACTATGTTCTTTAAGAACAACTTTTTTAAATTCTTCTAGATCTACAAGATAATTATTAAACATGAAATGGAAACTCATCTTGATGGGGGTACTAGATTTCTATATAACATTTGGTACGTGGTAAGAAAATAAAGAATTAGAGAAAGTAAACTTACTATCTAGGAAAGATTGGATCCATTTATCATTAACCATAGCCCTATTAAGCTTTTTCCTTAAAAACCATCTCCTTTTTTATTGTTGCACCATATATAAAAATTCCCACTTATGCTTAGGATCATAATTTGTATATCTGTAACAAAATCTCTAAAGTCTTCAGTGTGATTTATAATATAGGAATTCCCTTTAGCTTTATAAGGATGTAACATGCTATTGAAAATACCTTAAGATAATCCAAGGGAACTCTGTATAATTAGTTATATCTCTAAGTTTGTACTAGAGACTGGTCCTTTGGAAGGTGAGGTTATATGCATAAACAAAATTTATATGGAAAACTAATTAATTATACTTCCGTTTAACAAATAAGTTGATAACCTAACCTATAACTAAGGAGTGAAGAATTTCAAACGCTTGCAACTATCCTCTTTTAGCTTAGTCTCTAATATAGTAAAAATAAAATGTTTATTATTAGTAATAAAATTTCTTCAATGCTAGCTTTTTTTAGGGACAATTATTCCTTCTAACATTCTACGTGATAATAGTCATAATTATGATGTGGAAGAACTCTTTTTCTTCTTATTAGATTTTCTTCTGATTAGATTTTCTTCTGGTAATATTCTTGAACATGTTGAGCTTATCTTCTTGTGTTTGGGAGGAGAATTAAGAGATTTGTTGAAAGAGTCACCTTTGAGATCTTTCGTTTTCTCTATTGTAGTTTCTTCCATTGTAAAGAAATTAAGGACTTCAATAAAAGGTTTTTGGGGGAGAACTCATTTGTACATTTATTTAGCTTAAGGATTGCTAATTACCTCTCCTCATTCATTTAAGGCTCTTTTTAGTCTTTAAAATAAGTCTAGGAGTGGTATTTTATTAGGGAGGCACTTCTATAACTACCTCTTTCTCCATATTATTTTTCTTATTATTTTCTTGTACGAGTTCATATAAATCACTTTTAATAAATGTCTACATGTAGGTCTCCAAAGTTTTCTTTAACAAAATTGACCCACTTGTTAGGCATATATAACTTCTACAACATCTTTTTCCATCTCATATGTCTCATTCAGTTTGAAAAGTGGTACTTCATTAGGAAGATCATATAGTGTATCAACAAGCACACATACTCCAGAGAAATTGATCCTTTTGATAACAACATTGGCTTCATCTAAGTAGAGGTGCTTTCCTACAAGGCTTGAAAGATAACTTAAGCCTTTTATTGTCTAATACTCTAGAGGAACACCATGAATACTCATTTTTGCTCTAACTAAAAAATTATTGGTTATTAGTTTTTGATGTAAAAATATGTAAGGGTTGTGAATTTCGGACTACCCATTCTTCAACAACTAAAGATAAAGCTTTATGTCCTGATGCAAATTTATCCTTCTATTTGAATATAAGTCTCCTTATTAGGATACAACTATTTAATTGATGGTCTTATTTATATTCATATCTATAGGTTAATACCTTTGGCATTAAAAACTTTGAAATAAATAATAAACATAGGGGAAATAGGTCTTCATATTCATGTGGGTGATATGTGGTTTTAAAAGTTGAATATCCTTGATATATTTTTAAGAAAATATTTAAGAAATTGATTGGTACCATTTCCACCAATTAATAAACTAAAAGGAAAAATTGTATTTTGATATGGAGTAGAAGAAAACTACCCATGAATGGTAGTCTATTATGTTTTTTAGGAGGAAGGAATTTAACCAACCTTATTATATTTATGGTAATTATATCTTGGAGAATATGGGAGGTTTGTGAAAATTTTGGCCTAAAATTTGTTGAGTTTCCACAGCCTTTAAGTTTATTCCATAGGACGAATAATTTTCATGATTTTATAAGTTAAATAGGTTGGGTGATTTTACCAACTTCAAAAAAAGAATTGCATTTTATGGTATTGATTTCTTCTAAAATATGCAAATGATATTCTTGGAGTTTTGACAAATTCAAGATTTGTAATTTCAACCTTTAAATTTTTTTGTTTTATTTTAAAAGGATACGGTTTATAAAAAGTATTTTCTATTGTTAAAATATTTTGAATAATTATTTTAATTTAAAATAGATTTTTAGAGTAAGAAATTTTTTAAATTTTGGAAAACAATTCAACATTTACTAGTTTTATGAATATTTTGAGAAATGGGTTTTGGTTAGTGTAAAATAATTTTTATTACTGCATTTTTAAAAATATTTTTCAAAAAAATTTGTAGGTTTTTATCAAGAGAATCTTTCAAAGTTATTACTAGTTCTAAAATTATAAATAAGTAGAGTAACCATTCTTGAATATTTATTTGGGAAGATGGGGATTATGAAACCTAACCTTTTGATTTTGTTATGACAAATAACATTGTTTTTTCCTCCCCCATGCCTTCTCTCTAAAACTTTAGTGGTTGGGTAGTTGTCGGAGTCTTAGTTTGGGATTTTATAAGACTTTGTTAAGATTTTCTTGACAGAGGCCTTTGAAGAGACCTAAACTTTCTTTTTTAATCTCAAAATCAAGATTTGGATTTTGAAAGTCCTTAGTTCAAGAAATTAATATTAGAGTTTTCTTCTCTTTTAATAAATTAGATATAAAAAAATCAAAATAACTTATCATCTGACAAAATTTTGTTATAATGCAATATTTTAAAAATCTTCTTTGTAAAACTTCTCTTGCTTATTTACAATAAATAAGAAGAGAATTTTGGTGAAAATCACTTTGAAATTTGATAACACATAATACAAAAAAATAGATAGTAGAATAGTTAACTTTTGTAGAATTCTAATGCCCAAAGGTATATTTGATAATTTGTTATTAGGAATTGATAATTTGTTTTAATATTTTTCTATATCCTTTGTTTGAAGCATCTATTTCTAGAATTTTGTAAGCATACAAAGTAGCTTAGTGTAAAATTGGGATATTCTTAACTTGTTTCTAAACTATTTTCACACTATATTAATATGTAGTTCCATCCAAAGGGTTGATTTTTTTTATTCTATCATGTAAAGATTTATATAATGTAAGGCCCCAAAATATTGCCTAGTTGAAATAATACATGTTTATGAAAGTACATGTGTGATATGAGTTAAAATTGTGCTATGATTAGAATATGAAAGACATATGACTTGAATTTTTGATCTAGTGGACTATAGTTAGTAAATTGGAATTAATTGATAACATTAGAGAATTGAGGTATTTAAATGTATATTTGGTACATGGAAATTAGAATGACTAAGCTTAGGAATTAGTGACATTTGGTATAGCTAATGCATTGACATTGGGCATCATCCATTGTGTAACAAATGGCTTGGCAAGAATGTGACAAATGGCATTGTTAATAAAGTGACAATTGGCCTAATTAAATTGTGACATTTGGTAGCATTCATTAAGTGACAAAAGGTTTAACAGAAGTGTAATAAATGGTAGCTTAAGTGAGGGACATATGTGACACATGCAAAGAAGACATATGCCTTATGGTGGGAGTGACACCTAGATGATGATGAAGCAAGTTTCTAGTAGAAACATTTTCTATTTTGTTCTTTTTACATTTTTCTTTCTTCTCTCCACTGAAACCCCTCCCATTTTCTCTCAACTTCTGGAATTTTGCTGGAGTTTGGATTATCAACCTTTGGAAGCTTTGTATGTGCTGGTTGTTTGGAGGCTTGGTTTAGCTGGGTTCTTGAAGTTCAATTTGAAGCTTAGTAAGGTAAGGGAATTATAACCTTGGTATACTGTTATAACAAGTATTGTTTGATGTTTAAAATGGATCAAATGTGTACTGAATTAAGAAGGAATTGAGGTTAGATACATGTTGGATACTGGTTAGAAAGAGTAGTTCCACTGAACAAGTATCGGTATTTTGGCCATATCTTGACCTGTAGGTATCCAAATGGGATGAATGTAAATGTAGATTAAACTCGATACATATATCTAAAACTTTCATAAGTAGTAGAATTTTATTTATGTCACTAAGAGTGTCAAATTTTGGCTTGAATTTGAGTTTCTGGATTCTATCACTGTTTGAGGACAATTTATAGTAATTTGGGTATAACTTTCAAAATATTGAACCAAATTGCATAAAGTTGGTTTCATTAGAAACTTAATACATAGAGGAACATTTTTTTAGAAGAACATATTGTCTGAAAACGTCATTTTATAGGTCAGAATGGCCATATAAAACTGATCCAAAAACTTGTCCTATGAAAAAAGCTGTTTGAAGGTTTCAAGTCACTTATCCCAAAATTGTGGGAAATGGTTAGGAAGGTGAAAAACATGGGGTTTTGTACAAATGATGAACTATATAACGTTTAGTTAATTTATTTGGTACAATAGGATTTAAATGGACTTGTTTAAGGTGTGTTTGAACTTAAATTGGGTATTCGATGTAATTGAGTGATAGTTAGTTTAATTATGCATTATTAAGTGATATGATAATCTAAAGGATGTATGGTTTAATAATGATGAATACAATGTTGAATTGCTTGGTGTGATAATGAATGAATGAGTTTCAAAGGCTTATGTATTATGAATTGGCTATGAATGTTTTTGAATTGGGAATTTCTACAATAATATTGTGATAATTCCAGACCATCAATGTCCGAGGAGTTTGACATTTAAGATTGTGTTGGACGTGCTTCTTATTTCTGATGACTCAATACCTTTATTGACATATTATTGCACATCTTTGTAATTGTATGACATATGAACCTGTTTTGTTTTAAAACTGTTAAGTCCTAGTCGTGGGTAAATAGGCATGCATAGAAGGGTTTGTAGCTACTCCTGTGATTCTTCAGTATCTTCTATTATTGACACTTTGGTGTCTCTGTGACTGACACTTTGGTGTCTTCTGTTATTGATACTTTGGTGTCTCCTATTACTGACACTTCGGTGTCTCCTGTTATTGACACTTTAGTCTCTCCTGTTTTGTGATACCAATCACGGTATCTCTTGTATTAGTCATGTTACCTACTTCTGTAAAACCGATTAGAGATCTAACTTGTTTTATGTTCTGATACATGTTTAGTTTTGATATAAACAAAGTCTGTTCTGGTTCAAATCATGTTCTGATATGAAGGGTTTATACCCTATTCTGATATTTAGTTATGACATTTGTACGTTATAATATGAGACTTAAATGATTTGCTTCAACATGATAAATATTCTATATTGATAAATTATATTCAGTTCTGAAATACATTGTGTTTGAATTCTTATATTGATGAGTTTTGCTCTGGAAAAAATATATATTATATTCTACTATGTTATATTATGTTATAGGATTCATGATATTTAGACTGCTTTTGAATATGAGAATGTTTAAAGACAGTTTTCATTATGTATTCTATTTAGTTATTCCCCGCTAAGCTATATGCTTAGCACATTGGATTTGCCCCATGTAGGTTTAGATAGAAGGGTATAAAGATTAGAACAAAGACAACTGTAGTGGCCAATGAAGAGTGTGTTTTGTTGTGAATAATGTTCAGTTTGTTGATGTTACTGACTTGTACTCAGTATGATGAGATAGTTTGTATTTTGCATATATGATTTGTAATATTTATAAACAGGAAGAAATTAGGATTTCAAGGCATGTAATATGTTTTATGTTAGGTCACTACATTCTGTATAGGATGTTTAAAACATAACGAAATGTAATGTAATGTATGGTGCTTGAGTTTTTAAGAATGCTTGGAATTGTTGGTATGATATGTTTTGGGTGCTATTATGTGTGGCATCTATATGTCCTCCTAAGGGGTATGTGGGTGTTACATATAGCTTATTAAGTTCAAGATAAAAATCCATACATAATTAGGCTTCCTAAAAATTTTTGTATAATTATTTTTGTCTAGTATTTGGTAAGAAATTTTATTTGTACTAAATTATTTAGAGTTTGTGATGTTGACAAGTTTAAGGTATCAGAGACAATAACTCCATTTGTTCTTTTTATTTAACTTGTATAGCTAGAAGAAACTTGTAAAACCCTGAAGTTTTCCTTTCAATTGAATATAAATTTTTATTTTCAGTGAATAGTATTTTTGCTAGAATAGTGATTTTTGGCGACCCAACAAAAATAATGAAAATATTTAGAATAGGTATTAGAGTCTAATGATACTGAAATGGATCAAAAATAAGTCTGATGAGACGGATTTTAGGAGTTCCAAAAGTTTTGGATTGAAATATACTTTTTAGAAAATAATGGGTAATGATGATTTTAAACCCATTCAAAATTTTTTAAAGCATCCAATCAATAAGTATTGACCCTAATCAGATTATTTCATGGTCAATTTGATGATAAGACTGTTGTCGAATATTTTCTCAATTTAATTCAGTTAGTTGGTGAATTAAATTCATTAAAGGACAATTTGGTATTTTTGTATAAAATCATATTAGTGGATTAATGAATCACACATGATGACCAATGAGAAAATGACATGTGTAATGCACTAAATGAGATAATATTTGTTTATTAGAGTTAGTGGGGTTATGGTAGAAGTATGGAACGCTTAGGGCAATAGTGGAGAGTATAAAAAGCAAAATTTATTCATGATTGCTTTATTTTAGTGTGTTAACCATGACAGTGAAAAAGAAAAGGAAAAGAAGAGAAGCTAAGGTGAATATTTAGCCCAAGAGAAGAGGAAGAAGAGCGTAGCTAGTTTTAATGGATTTTAAGTATAATTTGGAGATATTTTGATCAAGTCTAAGTGCTCATCAACTACCTAAGAGATTGAAAGAAAAAGTAGTAAGTTTTTCCTAGCTTAAGCTACTAGTTTTGTGGGTTTTTGAGTGGAATGAATTTATTTATAATCACTGGTGGTTTTTTTTTTACTTAGCCATGGAGTAGATAATAAGCTCGGAAGCATTTAGGGGTTGAAAGCAAGAAAGTAAACTAAGAGATCAAACTTGAAAGAATTGGTCAATGTTGGTTTTGTGATTAAAAATTAGACTTCAATTCATATATGTAAGAAGCTAATTAGTGTGTTGAAAATAAAAATGAAATTCAATGATGGCTAGATTATGAATTTGGATTAGGTAAAAGTTATGTAAGTTTGAGGATTTTTATACTTAAATGGTTGGGGATGATATTATGTGAATTGAATAATGTTATAGGTTTTAAAAGATGTATTTGTGATATGATATGTTAAGAAAATGGAAGAATAATTGATGTGTATCAATTTGGCAAGCTAGAAAATTGTTGGAGAAAATTTGTAATTTGTAATTTTTAGTTTAATGTGTTTAGATGATGCTTGGCATGGATCTTAGGTTAATTGTGTTGAAAAATTGGGAAAAAATGAAAAGATAATATGTGCATGTGTGTGTATGTGTGTGTGTGTGTGTGTGTGTGTGTGTGTGTGTGTGTGAGAGAGAGAGAGAGAGAGAGAGAGGTGCTTCGGCCTTAAAAGGAAATATAGTTGTTGAAGTTTGATTATGGTTATGGCATAAATAAGCTGAAATTTTAAGGTTGTCATTGTGAAAAATCAAATGGAAAAAGCTAGCATTAATAACATTACACTAATCTTGAATTTAGATTAGCTTATGGAAGTTTAAGCAAAAATATGATTAGTGTATATGTTATGCGATTAAACACTAATCTTGAATTTAGTTAAACCAAAAATATAGTTGTAAAAATTTGGAAATAAATACCTAAGTGAAATGCAATTTGTGTAAGTAAAGGAGAGGCACAGAATGCGTGAGTGTGCTTAACGATAAATTTACAAAATAGTGAGTGTATTTTAATTGTTTTATATAAGTAAATTCTTTGTAAAAGAATTGATGTCACGTGATTTTAAATTACGCATAAAATTGTATGATTATGAATTTTATTAGCATTGTTATTAATATAAAATCCTCCTATAATTGATTTGTAAATATACAAGTTGCTTTAATTTACTAAGTGGTTTAAATTCTATGGCAAAAGTCAAGGTATTAAGAAAATTTATTTTTAGCCTATGGTACGTCTTGATGGTATTACAGATTTATCGATTGAAGTATCCTAAAACGTGCATGGCAGTGTATAGGGGGCGTCAGTTACTAACAGTGGGTGGTATTTTGTCTGTTAGCAGTCCAATGAGTTGCCCTCTGTATGTATTGTGCATATATAGTGCTAGCCAAAATTGTTAGGGTAAGCGATATAGAACTAGCTCCATAACTAGTGATTAACCAATCGTAGATAAGTGATGCACAACTAACTCCGTGACTTTATACCTAGTGCATTGTGCTGTAAAGAAATTAGTAATGGGCTATGTTGTGTAAGAAAATTTATGAAAATAATAATATCATCACTTTTTAACTTAAATATTATTTTAATTTGGTTTCAGGAAGCTTATGTGTTTTACATTAGTATTGTATCATAAGGAATGAAATAAATTTATTTTAAGGAGGTTTAAATTGATAAATATGATTTAAATAGAAAATTTAACACTTACCGAGCTTGTTTAGCTCACACTATATTTTATGTTTTTGAAATAAACCTCCCTGATGCACGCTTAAGGCTTTTAGTAGCAAGGACTCTACCTCACGAGTAGTTAGCTTCATCACATGCTGATGTGTAGGCAATTTTGCCTTATAAATACTTTTTGGGAATTATTGCATATGTATGAAAATGTTTTGAATGCATTTTTATATAAATAATGCATGTATATAAACATTTTTAAATTAAATGCATGAATGTGTTTTAACCTTTTCAATATTAATTGATTTAATTGTTTGAGGTTGTTTGTGAGTAGACTTGAATTCTAAAATTTATAGTGGAGAATTTGGTGTGGATATAGAAATGTTTTGAACATTTTTAGGTATAACATACCACGCTCATAGAGCATATGTGTGAACATACTCTACAAAAGGGCATGTTAAGACGGTTGCATTTCCTAATTTTTAAGGCATCATATATCAACTCATTATATATTTTAATCATTTCAAATCAAAAGCATTTCAAATCTTCATTTTGAATCATTTCATATTCAATCATAATAATTTTGTCCCATTTCATTTACAAACATATACAGTCTCGAATCTCATTTCATTTCTAAAATTCACATGTACGTTATATAGCAATTGAGAGATAAAATTCTTGGTACAACATAACTAAGACATTTGCAGGTATGACTGATCCCGACACTGACCCATGTCCAAATGTAGAAACTACTTCAACTAGACTAGTTAGATCTCCTCTAAACCTAAAAATTAACGTTGTAATTTTGAAGAGTTTTGCAAACTCAGTGAATGAACCATCATTAATATGCTCACTCAAAACAAAACATAAACATCACAAGTATATTACATAGCTCAATCAGTATCTCACATCATTCATAATCAATTCCCATATATCACATTATTTAGAATTTAGTACATGATCACAATATACATCATATTTCAGCAAGTCCATTATGAATACAAACATTTCATGTAATCATTTTAGAATAATCCAATCATTCATATCATCAAGATGTACACAAACATTGCATATCATTATATCAACTCAATTTGGTCAGTCTTTGCAATCATTCACATGATACATGTAATGATATAAATATGCAAATGCACATGAGATTCCACTTTCATTTTTATTTTGTTATGACTTAGTGCTTATTTAAATATCTCGTATCCCTTGTGGATACTAGACTCATTTCAAATAATGTCTTGTATGCATTGTGGTCACTGAGCTTATTAACCATTGTATAACACTCCACTCCCATCAGACATTTGTGTTTGTACGTCCTTCAGACATTCGAGCATATGCTCGGTGGAAGCAGTGCCCTAGAGCAATCACATTCACTGTTCATGGCATCATCATTAAAACAAAAATATCATAATATTTAAAAACCCAATTCCTCATTTTCATTTCATAAAACCGAATATATATTGTAGCATACATACTTCATCCTTATATACAATATCAAAGAACTATCATAGTCTACAACTTTATTATGAAATATGCTACATGCTGCATGAATGAGGAACTATACAAAACTCTATCTAAATCCTTCAGTTTTAGCTGACCGGTCTTTGAGCTATTTTTTCTATCCAAAAGCAGTATCAGATCTCTTCTAGGTTGTCTTAAAAGCTAAGCCCTCTCTCTCGCATTTACAAAGCCAACATTACAATATTGATGAGTTTTGCAAACTCAGTGAGCTACCCATCATCGATGGCTCACTCATAATACAAAACATATACAGTTCATGTTTCAAGTTCAAAAATAATTTATGTCATCATATAATGCACATCTTTCACCAATTATCAAAAAGCACCATACAATACTTGGTTCACTTATTCACCTTTTACATTCATAACGGTTCATACAATTCAATTCAATCATTCATATAAGGCATATTAAATTGTATATGCAATGTTTATGAGACTCACTTTCATTTATTAATTTGTTGTGACTGAGTGCCTTTTTCATCATCCCGTATCTATTGTAGATATTGGGCTCATTAATAATTGTCCCTTATCTGTTGGGCATATAGGGCTCATTATACATAGTGAGCTAAAGGCTCTTACCACATTTTGAGCTTTAAGCTCTTTTTTATTGATGACTCCGGTCATAACTGTCTTTATATTATCATGCATTCATGTAGTGAAATGCATCATATGTATTCAAGCACTCACTTGTGCTCAATTTTTTTCACATTCACTTTCACCATCCGACCTTGGTCTGGTATTCAACAATTAAGTTAATTATCACGTATTTTGTCAAATTCACATACAATGAGCACTTTCAATATATTATTCACGCATCAAATGTCTCAGACATTCAATGTCCAGAATCAACACTGTCACATCACATAATAATTCAATTCAGAATTTAAAGAAACAATAAATCAATGTGAGACCATCTAGGTTACTCACAGTATGCTCTAGATAGCTATTGCCTCGACGTCCTGGCAATGTCTAGATGTTGTCACTCTAATCGCTCTTCTATATCATGCAATACGATCATATTTACACATTACTAATTTGCACATTTTCATGAATACTCAATCAAGTACATATGTATATGTGATATGTATAATGCATGCTCAATGACAATCCTGGGTATATTTCCTTAATACACGTCTTATGATCATTCATACTCCATAACTCATATATGTCTAAATTAAACTTAGATTTACACTTCATTTGTACAAGATTATTCTAAGTTCATCTTTCAATCATTTACTACGATCATTCAAGCATTAAAAGATTACAAAATATTCAATTTATCGTTCACCTTTACTTAATACACATCATTCACCTTCTTTAGATCACAATATCCTTTATAGGATCACTTTTATCCTAATAACATCTCTAAAATTTCATATTTGAATACTTGGTAAATAACAACCCATTCTTGAATTTATATCCTCATTCATTAGCCTAAACATATCACATATTTAATTCCTTATTCAAGCATCATTCTAGGTTCAATTCAAGCTTCATTCAAGCCTAAATGCATCATATGAAAGTACCTAACCATTTGTTATTTCAAACATCTCATAAAAGAAAAATAACTCGCGTTGATGGCCTTTCCAGTTTTTTTCTCAAGATAGATTTTCGGTTTAATTTTTCATGGCCATTTTGGCATAGAAAATGAGGTATTTAGGCAATACATTCTTCTAAAACAACTTTCCTATATGTATTAAGTTTCTAACGACATCAAGTTCATGTAGTTTGGTTCAATATTCTGCAAGTTATACCTAAACTACTACAGACTATTCTCACACCATGATAGCACACAATACTTAAATTCAATCCAAATTTTGAAACTCTTAGAGATATAATTCAAATTTTATTCCTTCATGAAAAATATAGCCATATGTCTCTAGTTTAATATAAAATTAAAATAATCTCATTTGGATGTATACAAATCAAGATATGTCTAAAATACAAATGCAGGTTTAGTGGAAACACTACAACTATCATATTCTAGCCATTTTCTTTCAATTTTCTAGATTTTTAACTCCTACATTTTACATCTAATACATATTGTACATAGATTATCTTTTCTACTTCATTTCCTCTTCATTCTCACCTCTATTTTAGCTCAATATCATTCATAAACAAATCATAAACTATGGTTGATTATAAACACAAAAACAGAACATCAACGTATACATACATTCATCAAAATTCTGCTCACATTCTACTCCATTATCACCTTCATCTTATCTCTAAATATCATCATAAAATTTGTTATTCAACAAATCATGAAGAACAATATACTTACTTGATTAACTCAACTCTTCTAAAAAAATCACCATGGAACCCTAGCGTCCAAGCTTATACAATCATCAACTCTTCAAGGAGGAATAGGTTATATTTTTAGTAACAAGATGAAGAGATAGCAAAGATTTTGAAGTGGCTAGTGTTGAATATTAACAAAACTCACGTTGTGAGTGAGGGTTGTCAAGGTCGTGAATGGAGAAAGAAAAGAAGAAGGTGAGACTTTGTAACAAATTGAAAGACAATGAAGACGGTCTTGCAAGATGAAATATCGTGGGTTTATAGCATAGTAACTAAATGCTTGGTGAGTGTCATGACACTTACCACATAAAGAATCAAATTAACATCTTTTAATTATGGTACTCAATACCATTTAATCTCTAGTCCATTTGTCACCCAATTTCTAATCCAATTGTTACCTAATTTTCAATGTCACATTCTCAACAAATTCTAATACCATTTGTAAATTCTACTACCATAAATCGATTGTCTTACCACTTGGCATTTTTCCTAATCTAAAAATACTCATAATTTTAGAAAATTCTCCAAATTTTTAACAAAAATTCTAAATCAATAATTATACTCAACCAAATCAATTTTCAAGACAAAATATTCACTATGCATATCATAATCATTTAAAAATCATTTATATCCTAGAATAAGTCAAATGAGTGCATAAACAGTCATTGTAATGTGTACAAAAAATCAAATTCACGTTGTATATGCTAATATTATGCATGAGCATGAAATACATTTCCTAACTTGTCAATAATATCTCTAATATTCAGTATTCTAGAGTTCTAATCCTTAACATGGGGAAAACGTGATGATACACATTGAGCCTGTGGCTCTTTGTGCACATTCCTGAGCTTTAAGCTCTTTTTACATTGGTCATTCAAGTCATAATTCCTTTATCTGATCATGCATATTCATATGAGGGAATGCATCATTTCACATAATATGCTATCAATAACTTTCGTTCAGTGTGCACAATCATTTAACATATTCATCAGATCTGAGTCTGGCATTCAATATGCAGTTGAGAACACTTTTTCCATATTACACTTTTTCCATATTCACATACATTTAGCTTGTATATATCTAGTTTGCAATTAGTTTTATGCCTTAAGTAATTTTGGTTACCCTCAATTCATCAATCATACATTCATTAATCCTTTCCTAGCATTATATATTCACACAATTTCCTAATTCTCATTCAACCATATCTACTTCATAAGAACATCTTTATACTATTAACAACTCATACTACCGAAATTTATATACACTGATATCAAACAATCCATTCCTTAATTTATAGCCTCAATTAACAACTTAAACTTATCAAACACTTAATTACTTAATCAAGCAACTTTCTAGGTTCATTTCAAGCCCTAATCATGTCCTAATGCACCAAAGTAAAGCAACTTACCCTTATATGGTTTAACCATCACATGAAACACTTTTTTTTCACTTCAAAACATTTCCCACGATTGTGGGAAGGAGCTTATGTAGCTCCCAAAATTGTGGGATCCCACAATCGTGGGATAGGTAAATCGAAGGTACTCCTTCATTTTCCTTCAAAATTTTTCTAGCTTTTAACATCTTCATACCAAATTCAACATCTTCATTATAGTCCATTAATTATACCTCATTTATTCCTTAATTATACTTCAATTTAATTATCAAATTCATCTCTAATTCCAACTTAAAATCATTCAATTGTTAGCTTATAAAATATTGTCTTTCATCCATCAAAAATCAACACAACAATTTTCATTCAATATCATTCATGTAGTCCTAGTTCTTTCCCATTTCAAAAACACTACACTAGCATTTTTTCTTTAGCATAAATTCACCTTTATTGTACTTCAAAATTCAATCTAATTCATCTATAAAACAACCTATACAACCCATGGTTTTCATACATCAAGAACAAGACAGAAACGTATCAAAGTTCATGTATCAATTCTAGCACACTTTATCATCAATATCATATACAATCCATCCCAATTCAATGATCATAAACTTCCTATTATAACATGCCATAAAGAACAATCTTTTACTTACTTGTCTAGCTCAAATTCTAGCTCAATTCATCAAGTTAACTAGCTCTCCATACATGCAAAATCATCACTAATTCAGGTTATCAATAGGTTGGTTTTCAGCAAGGCAAAATTATGATAGCTATCTTTTAACAGATTATGGACATCTTCGAGCTGATTTTTGTGTGGATCTTGAGTGACTATGAATGAAATGGAAGTAAGATGTAGAAGCTATGAGGGTTTCGATGGTGAGAGTGATGGAAAAGAGAAAATTGAACAAAGTTGAACTACTCCTGCAAAAACTTGACACATTAGGTGCTAGGTGTCACTTTATTACCATGACAAATGTCCTTAAGCATGTAAGCCATTTATGCTTCCAAATGTCACCTAGTTACTAGTCCATTTGTCACTCAATGATCAATGCCATTTGTTAATTAATCTTGATGCCAAATGTCACTCAATTATATCTGCCAAATATCACTTATTGTATAGGCTTTTTCATCCTAATTTTTCATGTATCCACTTGTCTTGCCACTTGGCATTTTACCTAGACTAAATTAATTCATCAATTTCTCAATTGTAATAATAAATTCCAAGTTACCAATTATAGTCCATCAATTCTTGTCATTGGGAATCCAAAGTACAAGACATTGGAAATACACATTCATGTTACATTCATTTTAATTTCATATTCTGAAATATGTCAATTGGGTGCAATTTGTCAAAATCACAATTTTTATGTGTATCCTAATATTATGCATATGAATACAATCATATAATTATGTCACAAATGTACCAAATTCATTCTATATGATGTCACTCATGTGACTCAATAGTCTAAATTATTAATAAAATGATTTTAAGAAACTCCACTATTTATATTTATTAATATTGAGTTAATGCTTTTTGTTAAAAGGGAAATATACTTAGCTTCACGGGAACTTTTTAGCTAGATTAAATATCAACTAGAGGGCCACAATGGGTGCCAAGCAGGTTGCTTAGTCTTTTCAAGAGATGGGCTTTTTAAAACTCTTCATTGTCATTTTTCTTAAATTAATTAAAGTTATTCCTAGATATTTCATAGGGCTTAAACATAAAAGTTTTAATATCTATAGTAATAGTAGGACCTTTAAGAGTTTTCTATAATCTAAGAAGTTGAACTCATATAGTTTATAGGTAGCTATTTTCTATAATTATTTTGGTATATGATATTTTTAATGTCTATCAAACTTATACTCTCATTTTTATTTTTTATTTTAAGGGGAGAGGATATAATGTGGTGTGTTTATTGAGAATTTTCAGATTCACAAAATAAAGAATTTTTTAATTGTATCTTTTCTTTAAAACTAGTTTCTTCTTCTTTTTCTTCTTCTTCTTGTTATTATTATTATTTTTGTTGTTGTTATTGTTATTACAAAGAGTTTTAAAAGTATTTTTGTTTTATTTTCTTATGCATAAATTTCAAAATAATAAAAAAAACATATGAATCTTATAATTTTTTACAAAATTATAGTAATGTTCTTGTATTTGTTTTCTTTATTATGAAAGGTTATTAAAAATTAATAATCTTTTAGTTTTATCATGCAAAGAATAAAAATATTCACCTAATCTTGCTTATGCTCAAAAATTTTTCTAACCCAGGTAATTTAATACTCATATTGAGAGTTATTAAAGAGAAAAGTATAGGTGATTATGACCATTATTTTATGGATTTTTATAGCTAGATTGACAAATATTTTTATTATAATTTAACCCTTGAAGTTTAAAACTTGGTAATTAACTAAATGTGCAAGCATACAGTCAATTATAGCAAGTCGTTAAAATTAAAGTAATATAAAGTATCAATCCCATAGGGAACTATATTACTATGTATATTAACCATAGATTAAAAAACACTAAAGTAAATATAAAAGTAACAAGATTTAAGAAAACAATTAAATTTATAAACTAATAGAAATAAGATAAATAAACTAATAAAGAAAGATCAATAAAACACACATTAGAGATTCGAGGTTAACTTATATGGAATTATAATTATTGCATAATATTGATTATCTAAGTTGAAATAACAATTAAAGTATCTATTCCCTCTGTCAAGGCATATAGGTATATCTAACTAGATAACTACCACCTATCGATACATGATTCAACCTAATTAAATTCATCACATATATTTGATCTATTTCATTATCATTAAAAGTTTAAGATATTATTGTTCTTTAGCACTAAAGTGTTTATTTTCCTAGTGCATTAATCATACTTCACCTACCAGTCCTTTATGCAATTCCTATGATTGAATATATAGTGACCATGCTTAAATATAAGATTAAGAATAAAGAGAATAAATTCAACTGGACAATAATCAAAGTATGTATTAATCCTCTAAGATCTATCACAAGTTATATCCTTAACTCTTACTAGGATTTGAACTATTAAACATAATGAAAACAAAACAAAATTAACATAAAGGAAAGAAGATAAAGAAAGTTTTAGATGAGTTGTCAAGGGTTCCTCCAAATGTTGTTGCATATCCCTCCTTTATGAAAAGAAAACCTAAAACTAAAATCTTAGTGATAAGGGAAGTTGTCATAAGCCTCCAAAGTCGCAAAGACCCCTATTGAAAGCATTTATGTTATGGTTATATAAAAGACTTATAAAATGATTAAACTTGTAATTCTATATGTCCTCACTTTTTTTTCTTAAAAGAACCAATGCCTGTGATACTTTAAAACCAATATCAATCTTGTCCTAGAAGTTTTTAAGTGTAATTCATTATGATTCTAATGCGGGTTATGCTTTTGTCTAATGCTTACCATGATTTGTATCTTTCACAAAGCTATAATTAGAGGAGTTAGCTTTGAAATGCCTCCAGAATCACCTTAATTAGACAATTATAGAGAAAGTTATGCTCAAATCCATTATCCACATAAATCATGCTATAAAAGTGCTACATCACAACTAATTTAGCACCTACAAACATGCAAAGTATGGGCTTATCAAATTCCCCAAACTTAACTTATTACTTGTCCTCAAGCAATTAACAATATGAAATTGTAACCAACTAAACAATCCTAACAATAAAGGAATTAATTCCAATTTTGTAGCTATATGGTGACAATTAGCATGTACATATGCCTTTCAACTCCTAGGTATCTTTAGTGGAGGAGTTATAGTCTTATAAAGGTTTACTAGAATGATACCCACAAATATCAATCTATATATATTAGTTAACTTCACAATTAACAACACAAAGACATATAAAATTTGGGTGAGGTACTTTCATCATGTTCTTACAAAAATGAAAATATCATAAGCTTGAAAATCATATAATCTCCTTTAATTAAATAGATATATACAAGAAAAAAATTAACGAACTTGAATAAGGTTGTCATGGGGCCAAAGGGATAACTAGGTTAATAAAGGAAGACAATAGGAAAAACAAAGATAATTATAATTAGTAAACTAAGTAAATAATCTAAATGATTAGAAATCTCCACCTTATCCTTAATTCTTTTCAAGCGAAAGATTTTTTTAAAAAAAAGTTAGTGCAAGTGCAAGAATTCAAGTCAATTGATCTTCAAATTTGTTTTCATTTTTCACATTAGTTACATTTTTTATACAATTTTCTCAATTGGCATGAATTTCCTTTTTACTCATTACCATCTCCTACACACTTATTTCTTTTTATAACATTTCATATAACAACATCAAGTTAAGAGCATAAGCTCTGCTAATCATGAAATATGGTGTAATTGATTAGTTTTATTTTTAGGCTTAAGGTTTTATAGAAAGGCTAACAATGAAAAAGGATAAAATTTTATAATAGGCTACGAGGGCTTACTAATGGATTAATGTATAAAAGATAGGCAATTTGGTCCAAACTTAATCCTAAGTGCCTCTATTGTTTTAATGCTTGTGTATACCTTATATGCAATCTCAAAATGATGAATTCAAGTCCAATAAATTCAAAATCAAAGAAGATATCCACACTTTAAAAAAAAAAGAATATTGTATGAAGGTTAATTTTTCACATAATCACTAAAGTTAAATCAAAGCATTTTCACTTAACAAATTTGGTTTCCTAACATTTGCAAAGTCAAGTTTGCATTGCAATCACTTAATTATATTTTGCATATGACCATTAAAACTAATATTAATGTATAATCATGCATAAAATATGTCATTAGCCCAAAGTAACGAATGTAATCACAAACACGATACAAAAACAAAATGAAAGCTAAAAAAATTGAAACCTATAACACATAAAGCACATAACTAAAAGATATTACTTAACTCATAAAACCTAAATATCAAACAAAGAAAAATCTTCGGTCACACTCATAAACAGAATATGGTTCTCAATGTCAAACAAATAAGATAATGAAAGTAAGTATAAAATACAAATAGGATTGGGAAATCTCCCCTAAATTCTAGCTAAGTTAGTAAAGTAGAATGCACAAAAGTCTACAAAAGAACTACTTATAAAATAAATTAAACTAAACATTAGTATAAATCTAGAACTAATGTTGGATTGCCTACAATAAGTGCTTCTTTGGAAGTCTTTTAGCTAGACTTTTGTTAAAGCCTTTCATCCTAGTTTTATAATTAAAGGCTTGATTCCCCTCTTTTTTGGGATCCAAGGTTCTTTAGCTCCTTTTATATTCTATTAGGATTGGGTTACCCTATTCCCCTTCTTCTAGCTTTAGGATATGAGCCTTTTCACTTAACCACCAAAAAATCTTTAAACTTCTTCTTGTCAATAAGAAGATTATTTAAGCATTCTATAGTCTTCAACTTCTACAAAAAGCAAATCCATCTTCCTTTCCATTCATTTCAAACTTGTTCAAGGATGGAATTAGTGTTACTATAGGTCGAGGTGTCTAATGCTGCAAACTGTAACTAGCACCTGATATGGAAGAGACTAATGTTTGTTTGCTTTTGCTAATTCATCTTCACTATCAAAATCATAACCAACATTTGATGGAGGTGAGACCTACACCGTTTTTCTTATTTTCATTGCCTCCTTGTCTACTTCCTTATGCTTTTCTAACCTTTATATGTTCTCTACTTTAGCATCAAATGTTTGATCTGCTCATAAATGGTATGACCAAAAGTCCACTTCCTCGTGCTTTTCTAACCTTTATATGTTCTCCTCTTTAGCATCAAATGTTTTATCCACTCATAACTGGTATGACTAAAATTTAATCTCTTGGGTTCATCTTTATATGAATATGAAGTTTGACTTGGCCTCTTTCACCATCCATTTTAGCTAGTTAGGTAACTGGCAACTCCAAATTGTGAATGGATGTACTATTTAATGGCATTAGTTTTTAATTGTCACCAAAGTACCCAGTTTTTTCAACTGTCTTCATAAAAACATAAATTGCTTTGAGACCTCTTCCATATAGATCATATGGTTACTATTAAAATTGTGGTTGTTCTTAGAACCTAAGTGGTCCCATAGGCCTACTTACTCTATCTCCTTGCTACTCTTAAAAGATATTGGATGGTTAATCAATCTCAAATTATACATATAAGAAAATTGATCATTTATACTATATTCTCCATATGTAGTCATATAATTAATATTTTTATAGTAAGATAGGGTAGTCTCTACATTCATTCATACATAGGAAGGATGTCTCTAAATGTCATAATAATAACATGCCTTGTACAACCTCTGTCACTATTCATTAACATCTTAATCTAGTTCTAAAGGTTATCAATTTACACTACCAAATTTGAAACTACATCATAGTAATACTAATCTTCAAGATACAACAGAGAAGAGAGCTAAATCATACACAAATAAAGGAAAATAACAATAAAAGATTTAAAATAAAAATAAAACAAGGATTAATAAAATAGAAACTAATTAGTTTCCTAGCAACAATGTCAAAAACTTAATCAACTATATCTAAAAATGTATAAAGTCAATTATAGTAAGTTATTAAAACTCGAGTAATCTATAAAATCGATCTCATATGGAACTATATTACTATGAATATTAATCTTAGCTAAAAAAATACTAAAATAAATAAGATTTAGGAAAAATAAATATACTATTAAACTAACGGAAACAAGACAAATAAACTAACGAAGAAAGATCAAGAAAACAAAATTTAAGATTTGGAGGTTCACTTTTATAGAATTTCAATTATGACATAAAAATAATTATCTAAGTTGAAATAGCAATTAATCTAGAGTATTTAAGCCCTTTATCAAGGCACACAGTTTTATCTAACTGGTTAACTATCACAAGTCGATGCGTAATTGAACCTAATCAAATTAATTAAGCATAATTTATTTATTTAGTTATCACTAAAATCTAAGATATTCTGTAATCCTAAAATGTTTATTCTCCTTGTACACGAATTATACTTTATATGTCTATCTTTTTATTAAATCTTAACTAGGGTTTTTACCACTGTCATGAAAACTATACCGTAAAAATTTATTATTCACGTTATTCGATTATTAAAATACGGTAAAATTTTTATTTTACTGCTTCGCTTGTCGATTAGGGCTGGTTTCCAACACTCCGTGGACGCTTGTCTGGTCTTCTCTCCTGTTGCTCCGTTAACAATGGCCTCGGTCACGATGAAATCACCGTGCTCTAAACTCCGCCCCAACGAGACGTTTTCGCATCCAACGAGGCATTCACATACTGCCACCAACAAAGCCATCACCTTCTTTGGCTCCAAACTTTCTCGTAAACCGCTTTCACTTGCAGTCCACACCACTTCTAGACTCCGACTCCAACCCGTTATTTCTGCTTCTGCTCATACATTCGATGTAGTCATCATAGGTGCAGGAATCATCGGGTTGACGATTGCCAGACACTTGCTTATTGAGTCGGACCTCTCCGTTGCGGTGGTTGACAAGGCTGTTCCTTGCTCCGGTGCCACCGGTGCAGGTAACCAAAAAGAAAAAATTTGTTGATGGAAATGATTGTCATAAGAAAAGTGGCATGAAATGTTTGTGCTCTTGCCAAGTTTTAATCTTCGTGATTAGATAGTTAAGAGTCGTTGACTTCCAATTTAGCTCATAGAGAAGTGTTTCTGCTTTGTGCATTTGAGGGACTGGCAGGACAGGGCTACATATGGATGGTGCACAAGTCGCCAGAGAGTGATTCGTGGGGTCTCGCAGCTAGAAGCCAGAGATTGTGGAAGATGTTTGCTGAAAGTGTACGTGATCAAGGCCGGGACCCATTCGAACTATTGGGTTGGAAGAAGAACGGTACTTATCAAAGCAGACAATTTTGGGGCTTTATATTTGAAGGATGTTAAGTTAAACAAACTTTTACTTTCCAGCAAAGGTTTCATCCATGGTATACTTAAAGCGTGCTAAGTTAACTGTTCGGGTTTTGGAGGCGTTTTGGCTTCTGAACATTTGTCCGATTGGTCTTCCAATGGTTTTGTTTCAATGTGTATTTTATTGGATGCAATTAGACAACTCTTAGCTCTAATTAAAAGTGACTGAACTTGGTTGATGGTTTTTATTTCTGATGAACTCTGTGATGGGATATCTTTAAGTGAAAACGTGCGTGATTTATATCCATTCGATTAATCTTCTGCTTGATGGATTCTTGTCAGGAAGTTTACTAGTTGGTCGAACCCATGAGGAAGCAGAGATGTTGAAGAGGAAGGTGAAGCAGTTGTCTGAAGCTGGATTGAGAGCAGAGTACTTGTCTAGTCATGACTTACTGTCAGAGGAACCAGAGCTAGTGGTTGGGAAAGATGGTGGGGCTGCCTTTTTACCAGATGACTGTCAAATAGATGCGACACGTGCTGTTGCTACTATTGAAAAGGTTCCTTGATTTTCTATGATCTCATGGATCCTTGGTGAATATTTTCTTGCTTTGTCATTTCCTTTTTCTTACTATTTCGATGTCGAGCCAATTTTAGTACCTACACAGAAACATGTTTGAATTCTGTTTTAGCAAAGTGTTTATGAGGTTTATGTGTAGGTCAACCAACAATTTGCATCGAAAGGGAGATTTGCAGGGTTCTATCATGATCCAGTAACGAGCATAGTAAGGTTTGCTGCTAGCCATTTCCCAGTTCTTTTGGGACAAGAAAAATAGGCCGAACCAAATGGCCAGAATATTATTTCTATATTCAATAACTTTATCTGCTCAGATATGGTAGCAATGGAGAGGCTCAAGGTGTTCAGACTTCCAAAAGGACATTGTACAGTAAGACCATTATAGTTGCAGCTGGTAGTTGGAGTGGATATTTGTTGCGTGACCTATTTAAGGGTTCAGATATTGAATTGGATGTCCCTGTCAGACCTCGAAAGGTTAGAACTCGGACGTGAACAGAGAAAATTCTTAAAAGTTATCTTATCTAGTACACAAGCTTCTCATTTCGTGGGAGTAAAGGTTGTAAGCGGCCTTCTTCTTGCCTTTTTTTTTATAAAGAGGCTGTTTTTGTGATTGAAACATGTTGACTTTTTAACCACAAAGGAATAGTTTTTACCAATTCCTCCAAAACTCTCCTTCAGAAAAAATTCTTATTTAACTCTAATAATTTCTATTGGAATAACATTGATTAAAGATCAGGATAGTTGGGAAATTTAGGAAAAGAAAAATTGGAAAGCTGACTGAATGTCACATAGCATTCCTGGAATATAAGACATATTCATAGAAGCTGTAGGTAAATGTATGGGCGACTGTGGTCAAACGATACCATTGAAAGCATTTTCTGGAAGAGCAGCATCTTTATCAGTGCTATTTGTGTATTTGTACTGCCACATATGATGCCTCTGATTTCAATTTTTCTGACAGGGTCATCTGCTTGTGCTTGAGAATTTTAGTTGCTTTTCTCTGAATCATGGCTTGATGGAAGTGGGCTATGTTTCCCATTTAGACATTAAAGAACCCAAAGACTCAGCTTCAGGACTGGTTCAACATGGGAATGCACTGTCTGTTTCCATGACAGCCACTATGGACACAAGTGGAGGACTTGTTCTTGGTAACATTACCGACTATAATCTAAACAGACCTTTGTGGATTTCATTTTCCATCTTTATGGTTCAATGATGGTAATATTTAAAATCAAAATGTGGCTTTCATTTTTAATTAAATTTTTTTCTCTTTTCTTTTGTTTGCTTGTCCAGTTCTGATAAACGTTTCTTATACATTTTATAGTTTTGGTTTCTTTCTCGCATATCCTTTAAATTACCTGCGAATATGTTGTTAATGATGAAATGAGCGATTCCCTTTGTAGGACTATGAATCGCTTAAGCTAAAATATTGTTTGTTTCACTTCTCAGTCTTGGATATATTTAGAATCCCTCCTTGATCTGCCAGCACCTCTGCCTCCTCCCTTTCTCTCTCTTCTTTTGGTTTTTCTTCATTGATTCTGAAAGTTTTGGATTTCATCAGACAGGTTAATATGAAATATTGGGATCAATATCTTATATTGAGACTCAGTATTTCGATTAGCTCAGGGACGTGGTCTGTATCCTAAAATAGTCAATCCGACCTTTATAAAACATCTGCTTGAACTCCCAGTCTACTTTGAAACAAATGAACCTTTTGCTATTTATGTCATTTGGTGTCCCAGAGGATGAGATGAGATCTTCTGGCATAGAGTAGGAAGATTTTATAGGGATGAGATCTTCTGACATAGAATAGGTAGGAAGATTTTATAGGGATGAGATCTTCTGACACAGAGTAGGAACTGAGTAAATGGCACAGAAGATCTCATCCCCCTACAAGATCACGCTCTTAAAGAATTGTATGTTTTTATAGATCCAAGTTATTAGAGGCACATAGTAGAACTGAGTAAATGACACGGAATAACTCATTTTCCTAAAAAATCACGCTCTCTTAAAATTTTTTTATGTTTTTGTAGATCCATGTTCTTTGTCTTTTCTTCAAGTTATATGCCTTTGCAGTCCAATCTCACTGATAATGTTTCTTGTTCAAACAGTGATCTAGTATCTGTATTTTCAGGTAGCAGTCGTGAGTTTACTGGGTTTAACACGGAAGTAAATGATTTTATTGTCAGTAGTATATGGAAACGTGCTGGAGACTACTTTCCCAAATTGAAAGGACTATCGCTCACAGATATCACTGCGGCCCAAAAAGTGAGGATAGGTTTGCGTCCTTACAGTAAGTCGACATGCTTTGAACTTGTCTAAAAGAAAAAAGAAAAACAAAATGTTTGTGGAGGCTAGAGTTTTAGATTTATGAAGGTTGGGTTTGGCCGTGATTTTTAAGTCAAGGGAACAACTTTCCTACACAGTGCCTGATGGGAAGCCGGTGATTGGGCGTGTGCCTGCTTTATCAAATATGATCCTTGCAACTGGGCATGAAGGCTGTGGGCTTTCTTTGGTAATGGCACATCCATCTTATCCTATCCTATGATCATCATTTTTCCTGTATGCATTTACAGTTGTCCAGCTATATCTTCTACCCCAAAAATCAGTTTCTGCTTATCATCTATAATAATGTATTATACATCCTAGTGAAGCCGCTGCCATAAGATTCACAGATTAATGTGCTCTCTTTTTCAGGCTCTAGGCACTGCAGAGATGGTTGCTCATATGTTGTTGGGCAAGCCTAAGTTTGCAGATCATGCGGCATTTTCTGTTCATGGGAGAGGTTGAAACAATGCTCGCCAATGAAGGGAAATACTGGAAGATTACCATGTCGATGATATCGATTGTTTATGGAGTGCCATTTATCTGGAAACCCACGTCGAGGGCAGCAGTGTCGAGGTATTAGAGGCTGAAATTTCTTCCCAGAGTGCATGAACTGATGTTTCATAATCCCTTTCTTGTTGTCCTATTGGTCAGTTAGATGAAGTGTGAGGTATTGAGGACTGAAATACTATTTTAAATACAAAACTACTTTCTTTTATTCTATTTTGCTTAATTTCCATGTAATACAAAAGTGTCATTTTTAACCTCTACGTTTACATATATGACAAATTTAATCCTAACGGTTTAGAGAGGGCAAATTAAATTCAATATTAAAAATTGAATCGGATATCGGACTAGTTAAAAAAAAGATTTAAAGATTCAATCGGTATTAATCCATTATAAAATTGTAAAAATTATAAGAAAATAAAAATAAAAAGTTTTATTGATTAGAGTGCTTTTAAATATCTCCTTAAAATTCTCTAAAATTATTTTAAACAATTTTTTTATCTATACCAAATTACTAATTAATAATTATTATTATTATTTTTTAAATATTAAATAATTTTTTTGTTTTATTTTGACCAACAAATATTAATATTCTTAGTGTTTCAAAATAATTGAAAATTATATCTTTTTATTTTTAAGTTTTACTATTTATTTTAAATATGATGTAATATATAACATAATAAATTCTAATCAGCCATAAAAAGTATTTACAACCTATTAAAATGTATTGTCTATTATTCAAAACCAACATACAATACTAGGACTAAGACTAAGGGTGTGATTCATTTGCTCAGGGGAATGGGTATAGAGTATTGTCCTAAAAAGAGATATAAAAATCCTGTTCATTTAATTGTGGTTGGGTCGGTCGTGCTAGGCCCGAATCCAGTCATAACGATCTATGGGCCGATCGATCCATCTTTTAAGGATTGGTCTTGCGCCTATCGGCTAAGCTAGGCCCAGGTCCAGTCCACGCATCCATGGCCCACTAGCAGGTGGAAGTCTCTCATGCATACGTAAAGACTTAAACCTAACAACCATCCCATATATAAGGTACAGCTTTGTCATGATACGGGTACGTGATCATAACCCTAGTTTTCTCTACTCACAGCGATCCTACCCTCACAAAAAAGACTAACTTG
>JANIJH010000009.1:12912703-12923042 GCA_024520975.1 Erythroxylum areolatum | reverse complement strand
TTCCTTGTAATAAGTAATAACAACAAAGCACGCTGGCCATTTTTTGGCTCTGAAAACCGTTAAACAATTATAAAGTTAATTATATTGTTTAAGGGTGGCTATAAAGTCTTCGTGTTGTAGCTTATCAAACGGCGGGACCCACCCACAAGTGTCTGTCCAAGATAGACAAGAGCTGTCCAATTTTTAAAGAAAAACGACACCATTTAAGTCTTGGACAGAGTAAGACAGAATAAAGTTAGACACACGATCTTATCTCGTTAAATTGATATGCTGTTAGGGATCCCCTTTCCCGTAATACCCTCTTTAGATTCAACATTATCTGTATGTGGGCAGAGCAGGTTGTATGAGATCTTGGCAGGACCCTGTCTGTTCCTAAACTTCGTATTTGAGTTCCTCTCAAGGATTTTCCTCTCTATGTCTTGAAGTTCTTTATTGAACTTCTCGAATATTTTCTGAATTTCTTCGTTGCCGATCCACTCTGATGGCCTCTGACCCAAGTACTGCTCATCAGATGAGAATTGCGAGAGGACCTCTACCAATGCCATACTGAGAGTCATTTCGAATCTGTCAGGCAGCATATTAAGGTAGTATGCATCAGGATCTCTAAGGAACTCAGCAAACTCCAGCGTTCCTTCCTCTGGAATGAATTTTCGACATCTCATAGGACGGTTTGGAGGGTAGCCAGCATATGCATATTGTCCATAGTTCACAGAAGCATGAGAAGCAGACGAAATCCATATGAGAGTTGTTAGAGCCTCTATTAGGTCAGAAAGTTTCGTCATCTTATACCACCATGTCTCATTGCGCTTATCACCATGGCCGACATTTTGGATTTCTGACCACCATGCTTGAATTTCTATATCGTTCTTGACACAATCATCATCCTTGTAGAAAATGGAGCAAAAGTCTCTGACCCATTTCTTGATTGCTTTCCAGATGTCAAGTCCATCTACACCATATGGATAGTCCTGGAAGAGGAGTTTTACCCCAGTTAGGCTGTCTTGATCGGGGTCTTTCACAGCCATTCCTCTGCAAAATAGTTTGTTAAAAGTTGTGTAAGCTTCTTAAAGCTGATTTATTTACCCTATGTATGCCAGTATACTAGTTTGGAAGAAGTCTTCACTTGACCAAAATTAATAGCTAGATGTCAGGAAAACAACAAAGAGTAATTCATCGATCCTCCCTACACTGATAATGCGAGGAAATGTAGTGGATCCTTCTTTGAAAACTAATGGTATGCGTTACCTCTTGAGAAGATCGGCAGGGAGAGCTTGATCATCGAATCTCCACTCTTTATAGAGTTCAGAAGACAGCTCCATAGATACTTCGCCAGTAAACAGGGTCTGTTCAAGAATGCCCTTGGCGTTTATTAGGATGGTCCGAGACAATGCATTGACATGTATGGTGTCTTTGAAATGAGGATCTAATAGGTGATGAATTGGATGCATTACACTCAGCTGCCTTCTTGTTGCAATTATGAATGGCTCAACCACTGCATGTGTGTGCAGCCTAAAAAGTCCCACTTATTAAGATAGGAATAGCATGATAGACAAGATACGAGGCAGGATTTACAAATTGTGTAGAAATAGAAGTTTTAGACGGTATTTCAACTTACCAGTGGCTGACTAAGTGGTGGTAAGCTGAGTCATTGGCTACAACATGAGATTTAGCAAGCTGCCACAGTGCTGCTTCGGTGCCATCACTTGCTGGTAGGAACACCCAACTCATTTCGGCGCACCTGGAGGAACCAGGCAAGCTCAGTTCTACTGCAATCGGCTTTAGTGTGGTATCCTTTCTTAGAAATAACAGTGTTCTTGATGCATAAGCACAAACATCTTTTTTGTTTATTCTGCTCAAAAAGGGCATGAGGTAGTCGTGATGATCCAAGATGAATATCCTCCTTCGGTTCATTGCCTGGTGCGTTGAGGAGAAAAAAAGTACGTTTGGTTAAAAAGTTGTGTTCTTTTGAAGTCCATAATAAATTAGACAATAAAAAGATCCATTTACTTCTGCTCTATATGAAATTGCATATGCGAGGCTAGACATAATAAAAAATTACAATATGACTTAGATTCAACTGAAACTTAATTTTCTAGTCCTAACATTCTAAGAGTTTAGTCCTGTATCAACACGGTTGGAATTAATAAAATTGCATCTGAAAGAACCGTCCCCTTAACTTTGCTCATGCAGTACAGCTTTCTAGAATTTGCCATTTTAATGTCTTGCTTCCTGAAAGACAAGTGACCTGTTCCTCTGTGATTTTAATGGAACACTGTCGTGATGGTAATGTTGGGTTTGGTGGATTAATTGGGTGCCAGGGTCAGTTGCAGTACCTGGTTAACAGTCAGTCCGTCAAGGTTGTGCAGAATGTGTGATCCCCTGATACTGCTGCCTTCTGGGGGAAATTTCTGTCAAAAAAGTAATTTTAAAAGAGAATATTTGAAGCAGATACGTAGCTTGTTCATTATGATGTGAGCATGCAATAAAATCAACGGAGGAATTAGAACAAAAACGGTGTTATCATTCTGGTAGATAGGGAGGTAATCTGCCTTCTCAGTCACCAGGCTAAATCCCTTGTGGATGTATGCCCTTAAACCGCGCATGAATTTTTATTTCAGCGGGTGTTAAATGCAAATAGAAAAAGACCTGGTGTTAAGCAAATAATGTACATAGGCAGCATCAGCAGAATGATCTTGGTTAGATATTTGTATAGGTCACAATTAACACAAGCAAAAAGAGTTAACAATAGCAGCAGATGCATCGGAAAGTTTAACGGAACATTGGTACAAATCCTGGTTTTCAGGACATGGATAATAAAGTTAACCTGCAAACATTGAATTCGAGTTGGATTAGTTCCTGCAAGCATTTGGCGAGCAAACTCCTCATCGTCCATCCGGGCAAATTCGTTCTCTGAAATATGATCAAGAAGTCAACACAAATGCTCAAAAAAACAAATGAAGCATCGGCTATCTATCTTATCAAGCCAGATATCAAGCTCCGTCACCTGCAATAATTTGTGGTAATGGGAATTTCGAGTGCTGTTCTTGGCTTGCATGTGTGATCTCCTGGTAAAGGTTATCTGGTAATAGTTTCTTCATTTTCTCTGTCGTCTTTCCTTCTGCTACTTGATTTCTTTTCCTACTAAACATATCAAGTATTTCTTCCAATGACCCGAAGCTATTTGAATCATTTCTAAAAACGGATTTGACCTCGGGTATCAGAAAATGTACAGCAGCTAGGATTGAACGCGATACGACCTCTGCTAGCTTCTTGGGGCTAAATCTCTCATCTGGAGGAACGTATATATCCAAGTTGATCATTTCTGGTCGGCTTTCAGCTGAAGGTTAAATGTTCAAGCTATTAGTAAAAAATGGCTTCAAACTGTTGAAATTTTGACGCAAGTGAACGGAAAAAATTGAGTGCCAAAGATGTTTAAATGCCAAAGTCTGGGCACCTGTATTGCTTGAAGGAAGACCTGTTTTTCCCCGACGAGGATATGGACGAAATCTGGAACCTCCGAGGACTGGTCTAATGTAGTCCCGACCTTTGTCAGGAGAACCAAGATCGTCATAGCAATCATAGTCATAAATTCTGTCCCATTCTTTCCTCTCCCTGGTTCCATCTCCCCTCAAGTTTACAAGTTCCGACCTTCTCAGCTCCAACAAACCACTTGGTGTTTCGTCTGGGAGATAACACTGAGAAATCACATTATTTACTCTACTTGATCGAATTAATTGGACACAGGAATCAACATAACTTGGCTATGTCAAGCTTACAGTGATCGAGAAGAAAATTCGTGATGATTTTGTCTTCTTGGTCGGATAAATCCAAGACCTGCAGTCAAAGTGGATGATCTGATTGTCTGGAGCTGCAAGAACTGCTGATTGCAGGAAGAATTCGTGCTTATGTTCGTTTGTTACAAGAATTGCCCCTGGAATTTCAAACTCTGCATCCACGGACAGTTTCACCTTGTATGTCGTTGTTTTAATACCATCATGTTTAACGCTCTTTCCGCACTTGAAGTATGCTTTGCCACTAAGCTTCCCTTTTCCTGTACCTAGTGGACGCAAGCAGCAAGTTAAAAGATCAGTTGGACGTAAGAGATTGATATTCTTCGAATTGAAATCATGATGGCTTATTCTTGAAGTTCAGATAAGGACTAATCATTTTACAGCTCCAAATTTCTGGGTAAACTATTAAAGTTTAAAAGAGATAAGACTGACTTGGTTCAACTACCGTGGCGCTATGGACCTGCAAATATGCTGATTTCCCCGGACCCGACCGGTCATCACTGTTAACGACAATGATTTTCCCTCTGATGACACGTTTGGTAGATTTTTGAGTAGTCAGAGCTGGGAGATCTGTATGCCTCGTGGTCTGAGCCGCATTGATACAAGCTTGCAGTTTGAGGCATGGTCGATGGTGCTCCATATGTTTACTTGTGTTGGCTCTGATGAATCTGTAGACTATATTCCAAGAGACGTTTTAATAATGTGTTCCCTGGGAAGCTCAATTCAGGTATAGGTTTAGAGATACTTGTCTTAAGTTTTTAGCAATGCTGAGCTGTGGTGTGTACTTGTCAGACAATGAGCGGGAGCATCATATTTCGGTATGTCAAGGGGAGTAATAATGTTCCTAACTTTGCTTATTGGCTATCTGATTCGTTGCTTGCTTGTGCGTTTAACTTCTTAAGACTTCCCTCTTCAATTCTCAACTTATTCGTCACACTCCCTTCTCGTATCATAACAAATTTCACTTTGCTACAAGCTTTTGATTGTCAATTGAATTTATGATTAAATCGTATGACAAAATAAGTTACATAATTACTTCCAACTTATTGAACTCGAACACATAAAACGAGTTAATTACAAAAATATTAATGGAAGATTAAGATTTTAAATTTCATAAGACTAATATCTTCTGAATTATATTCAAATTTTAGGTAAAGGTGGTAATAAGTCGAGTCAGATTGGTCTATTTTTTCTCGACCCAAAATACATTCAGCATAAATCAAATTTTGTTTGAATCTAAATCACGCTCGAAGCATTCGGTCGAATCCCAACTTTGTTTGGGCTTTGATAGATCTGAAAATAATTATTCATCAACAGGCTAAAGGTCATAGGCATCTCTCATGATTTAAAAACTTAAGAAAAATTCTCTAATTTTTAAATATCTCAATAATAATTTTGGACTTCCAAGTCCACTAAGAAACAATCTCAACAATCACTTCAATAAACTTTTAAAAATCAAATATATTCATGCATTTCATTTAAAAACCTTTATAAACATCAATTCTTTACACAAACGTACATTCCCAAATATATCCAAAAATATGTAATAGTTCCAAAAAAAATTACAAGGCAAAAATGCCTACATAGCAACATGTGACAAAGTTGACTACTTGTGAGGTAGGATCCCTACTACTGAAGCCTTTGAGCGAGTACCTGGGAGGTTTTATTTTGAAAACAAAAAGTATAATATGAGCTAAACGAGCTCAGTGAGTATTAATATTTATATGCAAATCATATTTAACAATTTAAACCTTCCTAAAACAAATTTATTTCATTTCTTATGATACAATACCAATATAAAACATAAATGATTTCAAAAAAAACAAATATTCAAGTTACTAATAAAGTAAATTGTGGCGACATTATTATTGTGATGAACTTTCTTATACGAGATAGCTCACCACTAACTTCTTTGTCATATGGTGCCCTTAGGCATAAAGTTATGAAGCTGGTTCTACATCACTTTCCCGCGACTAGTTAACTATTAATTACAGAGTTGGTTCTACATTGCTTACTCCCACTAGGTTAATCACTATATATTGGTAGTTACAGAGCTGATTCTGCAACGCTTACCTATAATTGATTAACTATTAATTTCCATACTAGGTTAACCGCTATACACCAATAGTTAAGAAACTGGTTTTAAATCGCTTACCTGTACTAGGTTAACCGTTATACACCGGTATAATAATATGTATAAAACCTAACGAGATACCATAGACTAAAAAAACATCTTTCCTCTTTATCAACCAATAATATAATTTTAATGTAACTTCGAATCGTAGGAAATTCAACTTTTAACTTCAATTCATATATTGCTAAAACATAAGCTTATACTAGCAAAACTCACTCGTAATGTATCATTCACATAAAACTCGTAATCATACAATTTAAAATCACATGTCATCAATTCTTTTGCAAAGAATTTATTCATATAAAACAATTAAAATACACTCACTATTTTGCAAACTTATTGCCAAGCATACTCACACATTCGATGCCTCTCTTTTACCTACACAAACAACATTTTGCTTAGGCATTTGTTTCCAAATTAGGAAATATGACATTAAAACTATATATTTGGTTTAACCAAATTTGATATTCATATTTAATCGTGTAACATGTACGGTGATCATATTAATTACTTCAATATCATCTTTTCCCCATTCCAACATATCAATTTCTTCAAAAAAATTACCTCGCCTAATTCATATATGGTAAGTCATATTTTATTTACGTCTAGGTAGTTTCATAAACATCCAAAAAGGTTTGGATATGATTTGGTAAAAATAAAAAATGAAAACACACTCAAAATAGTGCAATTTCTTGCCAGTCGGGTCCCTTGCCCAAAATTGATACCTCTATTTGTTTCATAATTTTCATATAGTAAACTTTCAAATTAGGTTTTGAGATTTTCTAGACATTTGTTCTCCTATGTCTCTAGTTTTCATATTATTAAAACTCTAGCCATTTGGACTTCTAAATCATGAAATATGCACCAAAAATCACAAACTGACTCAATACAAGGGTAGCATTAGGTCACCATTTTCAATATCAATTTTTAATGTCATTCAGTCGGAATTAGATTCGATTTTCATCTAGAAATTTTTATTTTTATGCCTTAAGTTTCATCTCCAATTGGAATCAAACAAGTTGGAGATTGTAGGCCAAGTTATGACCAAAATAATGAGACTAGTTCAAACAAAACTAAGACATAATTCCATTACACGTTTCTCTTTTGTCATATTCAACTTCCATACAATGAAACATTGAAGTAACACCAAGACACTATTGATCTTAAATACATACATTCCACTTAAAAAACTCATAAAAATTAGAATTTTAAGTTAGAAAAACTTACCATTTTTCCCTAGTGTTTTAGGAGTTTGATGAATACTTCAAGATTCCTTCAAATCACCATTAAATTCCATTAAAAAACGACCACACTCTTCTTCCTCTCTCCTTTGCCGATCACCCTTGGCTTCTCTTCTTTTCCTTTTCTTTTTTGGTCTCTCATGTTACTCTCTCATCAGTCTCACGATTAACACTTAAAAAATGAAGCAACATATCTTACTTTTTACTTTTTATACTCATGTAATGGATTCCATATGTCACCTTCCTTTTGTTTCTCTTCTAATGACTCATAAATCCACTAACTTCATGTAAAAAGACCAAATTGCCCTTTAATGCATTTAATTCACCAACTAACTGAATTAAATCCTTAAAAATTCCACAATCGTCTTATTATCAAATTGACCGTAAAATACTCTAATTAGGTACTTATTGACTAGAGGCTTTAAAAATTTTCGAATGGGTTTAAAATCAATAATGCCCATTATTTTCTAAAAAAGGCATTTTGGTCCTATGCTTTTGAAATTCCCAAAATTCATCCGATCAGACTTATTTTTGTTCTGTTTCAATGTTATTGGACTTTAATACTTATTCTAGATAATTGTCAATATTTTAATGTTGAGTCCCCCCAAAAATCATTATTAATTTGAAACTACTATTAATCGAACATAAAAATTTATATTCAATGAAAGGAAAGGTTCGAGGTTTTACAATCATCCCTCCTTTTTCGTCCTCAAATTTTAACTAAACATACATGTTTAAAGCAGGTGGGGATACCGTGTATGCATTTGCAGCTCAAGCTCCCATGTAGCTTCATCTACCTCATGATTCCTCCACAGTTCCTTAATAAAAGGAATGATCTTATTATACAAAACTTGTTCTTTACAATTAAGGATCCATACCGGTTCCTCCTCAAAAGTCAGATATTCCTTTAGGTTCATTGGTTATGCTATGATTACGTGGAAGTGTCTAGGAGGTATGTGTGAAGCATAGATAGATGAAAGACGTGAAAATAGCTTCAATCCATACGCCACTAACCCATTTTTTTCTTTGATCTCATACAGTCCCATGTAACACAGACTTAACTTATCACAAATAGTACACCTTTCTAAGGGGAAATCTTAAGAAAAATTCTATCTCCAATTTCAAATTCAAGATCCTTGTGGCGATTATCTGCATAGCTTTCTTGCCTATTCTAGGCTACCTTTAATTTGTCCCAAATAACTTAAAATTTATTTTTTGTCATCTGTACAAGCTAAGGACCTATCAGTTTCCTTTCACCTACCTCAACCCAACATACTAGTGTTCTGCATTTTCTTCCATAAAGTGCCTCATAAGGGGCTATATTAATATTAACCTAATAATTGTTGTTATACGCGAACTCTATTAGTGGTAAGTGCGTATCCCAACTCTCCCTGAACTCCATTACACAAGACCTAAGTATATCCTTAAGTGTCTTGATAGTCCTTTTTCACTATCCATCCGTTTGGGGTGAAAGGAAGTGCTAAACTTCAAGTACCTATGTAAGTTGGGCCAAAATCTTGATGTAAACCTAGGGTTACGGTTTGAGACAATATAAATTAGCATACTAAGGAGTTCCACTATCTCATCTACATAAAGTTAGGCTAACCTGTTTAAGGGATAATCATTCCTGATTGGAAGAAAATGTGCAGACTTTCTTAACTTGTACATTATCACCCTTATAGCATCGTGCCCCCTCTGACTCCGTAGAAGTCTTACTACAAATTCTATAGTAATCTTCTCTCACTTCCAATATGGGATAAGAAGGGGCTGCATTAACGTGCAATCTTCTGATGTTTTACTTTTACTTATTGATACGTTATACCATTAGAAACAAATGATTCTATTTCTTTCTTCATCTCTCTCCACCAATAGTGTTCTTTGATAGTGTGATACATTTTCATGCTACCCGGATGCATAGAGTAAATTGAGAAGTGAGCTTTCTATAAGATCTCTTTCTTTAATTTTGCAGGAAAAATCATGGATATAAAAGAATGTGTAGCATCAGGATCTATTAAAGCATATGCATCATGATCAAAAATAGAAATCATGTTGGTGACTACATCTAGTGTGGCATCGGCCTCTTGTTGAGTGATTGCAAAAATTCACGCCTATGCGCGGGGTTTACCTACTTGTCCTATAGGCATTGCTTCCCTACCCCCTGAACCTTTGTTGGATGTAGTAAAACTCAACCCTCTGGTCTAAAAACCCCAGCCGCCTTGTCTGTAACCCCCTGTAGTTTGTGGAGGTGGTGAAGATCTAGCCACTAACCTCTCTATGATGACTAAATGTGGACAATCTCTAATAAAGTGGCACTTTTGAACGTAGTGTAAGCAACTCATCTTATTTCTTTAAAACTCACCCAAATGTCTTTTTCCATAAGTGGTACACTCTGGCACTGGGGTCCTAGTGTTGCGGGAGTCTATGGGCCTAATTAGTGACCCAAAAGATCCTTGACTAGACAATCCACCTCTACCACACCTCCTGCGACCCATCTATCTTGATTTATTTCTCTTTGCTGAACCCTGGGATGAACTAGCTGGTATACTACGCTTCTGTTTTGATCTAGAACTCTAAGTGATTGTTGTTGCATTTCTCTCCACTTTTATTGTAGTTTCATCTAATTCCTTATATTGTGTCTGTGAAGCCAAAGATAGATCGATATGCAATCTAGGACTCAATCCTGTAGCAAACCTCTTGTTAAGTCAAAATGACTTTACGATTAATAATTTTGATAAAGACCAAATAATAATGTAGATATAAAATGAGACGTAAGAATATGAGATGAAGCGAAGCTAAAAATGAGACGCAAGAAAATGAGACGGAAAGCAAAATGAGACGGAAGCAGAAAACAAAATGAAACGGAAAAATATGAGACGATAGAAATGAGAAAGAAAGCAAAATGAGACGAAAGCAAAAGCTGAAAATGAGTCTCAAGAAAATGAGACGCAAAAAAATAAGACATAAGCGAAAGATGAAAATGAGATGGAAGCGAAAGCTGAAAATGAGACGGAAGAAAATGAGACAATAGAAATGAGACGAAGTAAAGCAAAATGAGACAGAAGAATATGAGACGAAAGAATCAAAGATGAAGACCTGATACCACGTCAGATGATAAATCAGTTTGAGTTAGTTACAGAACTCAACTGAATAACCGTTTCTTCAAAGATCAAGAA
>JANIJH010000009.1:12884535-12903506 GCA_024520975.1 Erythroxylum areolatum | reverse complement strand
AAGTATAAGGAAATATAAAAGCATAACCAAAATGTCTATGGAAGTTTATACACGTACAGAAATAGAATCAATGTTAAGAGAATCAATATTAAAAGTTTTACGCATTCTAAATCAATATGTAAATCAATATACAAACATATGCTCAGTTTCAGAAAATTCAGAACACAAGAAAAATTTTGAGCTTACCTCAACAATAACAAGTAGCGCCTCTCCTTTTCTATTTATGCTAGTGCTAATACTTGTGCACTAAGAGCATTTATAATATACTGCAGAATATGAAGTCACAATGTTATTACATAAAATTCATTGAAAATAATTGATAGCACAAAGCAAACTCGCGTTAAACGCAGAGATGTCTGTGTTTAACGTAGACGAACGGTCTGCGCTGTTATGTAACAACGCAGATGAGTCTGCATTAAATGCAGAGACGTTTGCATTTAACGCAGACGAAAGGTCTGCGTTAACAACGCAGATGTTTCGACAACGACAACGTCTGCGTTGTTAACGCAAACGAACGTCTGTGTGAACAATAAAGACATCAAACATCTGCGTATTAAATGCAAAGAAGAAGGTAACGCAGACACCCAACAACAAAATATATAAAGAGGAAATAATATTTGAACTAACCTGTGAGTATCGTGGGTGTCGTCAAAAAGATGAGTTGTGAGTGATTAGAGAAGATGAGTCGTGAGTGTGTGAGTGAATAGAAGAAAGCCAAAGATACGAAAGAGACATCAAATTTTGATATATACGTAAGTGACGAGAATTGGTCTACCCGAAGAAGTTGAAATTTGGGGCTTTTCTAAAAAGCTTCAAATTTTAGCTTATGAAAAAGCTGTATTTTGGCTTTTAAAAAGGCTATTTTTACATCAAAAGTGCTTTTGAAGTTTTCAGCCAAACACTTACTTTTTCCTTAAAATAACTTTTGTGGTAGAAAAAATGCTTTTGGAGCTTCCAAAAGCTGAAACAAACAGGTGCTTAGGTATATTTAAAGATTCAAAAAATGTCTTAGAAGAAAACAAGAATGCTCATCAAGGGAAATAAAAAGGATGAGAAGCTTTCAATGGATAGAAATTCAAGAAGAATCATCCTCCAAAATAAATCATAAGTGATGTTCAACATAAGACAATTAGTTAATGTCTTTTGAGAAATATTTCTTTAAACCAAAGGCTATAGATGAATCCCTTAGTGATGAGAGAAATTTTATATTAAGGGTTTATTACAATCTCCTATAGGTCAATGAATACAGAGCATTAGTAGACCAATGTTGCTTTTACGAAAGAAGAATTGAGTTTTAGAAAGTTTGTAACAAGAATGGATCATGAGTGTGGTCGACCACTCTTACACTAATCAACCAATAGCCTAAGGTGAACTAATCTCCACATTGTTAAGTTTTTCTTCTCACCTTTTCATCTATTCTTCATAAGATTCCCCTTTTTTAGACTTACTTTATGGTTTAAACTTCATTTGCATTCTTAACTCCTTTTCGGATTAACATTAATTCCTCTAAAATTTTAGACTTTTACGATATTTATGTTCTTGAAACTATTTTTATAAAATTACATTAATCATACAAACAATTTAAGAATCAGTTTTGATTGTAACAAACTTGTCATTTTAGGATTTCAAATTTGAGTATTTTATCCTATCATTACTTTTAAACTTTCAGGGCTTTCAACATTATACTCTTTTATGAAATTAATGGTTGGATATTTCAATTAAGTATGCTTTTTTACAATTACAACTTCTAATCCAATCAAAACTTGATATTATTTTTGCTCCAATATAACTTTTCAGTTTAGGCAAAATGCCTACATTGGGGATTTTCAATTTATTTGTACTTTTCTCAGTTTGATTGTTTATAAATGCAATGAAGGGATTTTTGAATGAATTTTTTTTCCAATTACAATTAACTGTTAGTACTTTAATGGAGTTTGAGTTTACGGTATAATTAACTATTAAAATGTGAAAATTTTTTAACCTAATAAAATTTATGATATTTATTATATTGATAAGAAGTAATATAAGAACAAGATGTGACCATAACTTAAGAAGATGATAAAGGAAAGTTGAAGTTTGCAACCTTTAAACTGAAGATCAAGCCAAGAACAAAAGAAGATCAAGGCACATCAAGGTCATTCTATATTTTGTAATATTAATTGTAATTTCATTTAGTCAATTTTATAATCTTAAAGGCTCATTATGTATAAATATTTCTTTTTCTTTTTAAAAAGTAAGTAATGAATTAATTCAAAAGGTGGAAATTAAAAACTGTATAAAGTTACATCTCCTAAGAATGGAGCTCAAACAAATGAAGAAGGTACATAGATGGATACATCCAATAACATATTTTCCCAGATGTTTAATTGCATTTTAATAGCATTGAACATGAGTAGATGATTGGTATTGATCGTAATGGTCATCTTTAGTTTAAGTCATAAATGGCTCCAATTATATTCTTTCAACTCTTCAACCTTACCAAAGAATTCGATATTTCTCATTCTCCAAATATAGCGCACCAAGATAGCAAAACTAGTTTTGAAGAAGCTCTGATCTTCTATTAGCCCATCTCAGTTTGCTAAGTAAAGCCAATGCATTCATCCAGCTAAGATCCCTATCTTACAATCCAAAGATATTAAGAAAAGCACTACATAGTTGTTTGGTTTGAGGACATTTGAAGAATATATGATCTAAGGTTTCAACTTCCTTAAAGCATAAAGGGTAATTTGTATTCGAAATTTGGAACTTAATACTATCCCTGGTTCCCAATTTGTGTAGAGTAGCTAACCATAAGATGAAAGAGTGAGCTGGAGTAATATGTGATCCCCATATCAATCTATAAAGTGGAAACATGATTATAGATCTAAGCAACAATTCTTTATATGATTGAACTGCAAATTTGTGAGACTTGTGGAGCTCCCATTTAATCTCATCTTCTTGTGTTTGATTTGGGAGGCATGAAGTCCATTGCTCAACAATAGATCTGACTCTTCTGCATATATAGAATGACCATTACCAATCACTATTCTATTTCTTATCATTTTGTGTTCATGTTAAAGAACACAAAAAGTTAAGATCTGGAATAACAATTGGAAATGGTTGTTATATATGTGCAGAGGAGTCAATTAAAGAACACAAAAAGATAAGATGTTTTTGTTTTTTGTGTTCTTTAACATGAATACTTTGGTGTTTGTATACATTTAGTCATAATGTTGATAAGATTGGATCTTATTATATCTTAGAAAATACAAACATAATGATAAGTTAATGATTCTAATTAAAGTAATTGCAACAAAAAGATAAGATTAGGAGGACGATGATTTTCTGTTAAGGAGCTTGTGATGTAAATGTAGAAAAGCACTAGAACCTAAAGAATTTGTCAATATGCCAAAAATTTGCTGAGATGCAAGGACATGACATATGAAGAGAGATTTCTTTGCTACTAAATCATGAAAAAAATGAATGTTAATTTCAATATGATTGGTACGAGCGTGAGAGATGAGATTTATAGTAAGGAATAATACAAGAGTGGCTTATTGTCAGAGAAGCCAATTTCACTAAGTAAAGTGATGATCTAACATAATTTAGCAGTAGCTAGAGCAATCCTTTTGTATTCTGTTTCAGTGCTAGATCTACTAATAATAGACTCCTTTTTAGAGCTCTAAGAAATTAAAAATGATACAAGAAAAATGTAATAACTAGATGTTGATTAGCAATCTTCTAGAAATCGAGCCCAATCAACATTAGAATAAGCATAAAGTGTTAAGGAGATAAGTTAGGTTAAGTGAAGACCATGGGATGGGGTAGATCAAAGATATCGAAGAATGCCTTTAACAACTGTCGAATAGACATCAATTGATTAATGCAAGAATTAGAAAACTTTGTTAATTGCAAATTGTATGCTTGGTCTTGTGAGACAAGGGTATTGAAAGGCACCAATAGTGTTGCAATATTTAGTAGGTTCAGAAAGGGGTGGACTATGATTTTTTGAAAATAGTAGGAAAGGAGTAATGGGAGTGGAGACAGATATGGAAGATTCAAGATAGATGCATAAAGAAGATTATAAGTATATTTAGTTTGGGTAAGAAGTAGAATGGTGGATGTAAATGTGGCTTGAAGGAAGTAATGAAGGTTGCCAAGATCTTTGATAGTAAAGGCAAAATGAGGTTTATGAAGGATTGTTTGAATTAATTGTTGTGAAGAGTCTGTCAACAAAATATCATTCACATAAATAAGGAGAAAGATAGTATGAGTGTGTGTGAAGTGAATGAATAGGGAATTGTCGGCTTTTAATGAAGTAAATTTATGGTCAGCAAGTCAATGGTTTAATTTGTGAAACTAGGCTCTAATTGTAGTTTAGACCATAAAATTCTTTATGAAGATAATATGCATAATGAGGATGATGAGAATCAATGAATCATGGTTGTTGATGCACAAAAATATGTTATTGTAAGTTCCCATATAGAAAGGTATTGTTATTATCAAGTTGATGAATTGTCCAATTTTTAGCTAAAGTAAGGGTAAGAATGAGGTAAATGGTGGTTAGTTTGATTACTAGACTGAAATTGTTAGTATATTCAAGGCTAAGAGATTGGTGATAACCTTTGGCAACAAAGGAGCTTTATAGTGATCTAAGGAGTCATCAAGATTAAATTTGGTTCGAAGACCCATTTACGACTAATAATATTTTCACTTAAAGGAGGAGGAATAGGGGACTAAGTATTGTTGTGGTAGAGAGATTTAAAATCATGAAGTATCGCTTGCTAAAAATGAGAAATTTTATTTATGTGAGTAAAGGAAGTAGGGTTTAGATCAGGAGAGGAAGCAATAGTGGTGTTGTAAGTAATGTGATTAGGAAAAGTTTTTATATTTTAAGTGCAGTTTTGATTACGATTAATCATTGAATGAGAGGATGATCGGGGTGAGTGATGGGTGGTAATGTTAAAAGAAAGATGGCAGGAGGAGTAGGTGGATCAGGAGTAGTGGAAACTAATGTAGGATTGGATTTTGGTGGAAAAGTATATGGTAATTGGAATTGTAATAGTAAAGGTAAAGGTAAATAAGTGGTAGGAGAAGAAGGAGAGGCATGTAGGAGATTAGGGAATTGAGCTTCAAGAAATTTAACATGTCACGAGATATAGATTCTTGTTGTGGAAGGGTTAAAATATCTATATCTATTATAAATGGGAGCATATCCAAGAAACATAATATGGAAAATATTTTGGTATAAGTTTGTTTAACTGAGAAAGGGTTAGTAGGTACATACAAAAATCTAAAGATGATTAAGGTTAGGAGGTGTATTGGATAGAAGTTCGCGAGGAGATTTGAAATTTAAGATTATATGATAGTAATAGATTGATGAGGCAAACAGTTGTGAAAAAGACATTAAATTAGAAGCATTTTAAAAGAGAGCTGCGAATAAGAAGGGTGATTTCTATTTCACTTGCGTGATAAATTTTGTGTTCAGTAACAACATTCTATTATAGGGTATAAGGATAAGGAATACAAAAAATAATGGTAAGAAAATTAGCAAGCGATCATTGAGGGAGTTTAAAACCTTCATTACATTAGAACATTTTGATGTTAGTGGGAAGTTTACAACAGCGACCCATCTTGGTTAGTAAATGTTGTTTCTAGGATCTAGAGTGATCGCCGTTGTGAGCCGAATTGCGGTCTCCATAAGCTGCAGCGAACACCGTTTCTGGTGGAGCTTGATGGAATGACAACAATATCTGCTTGTGAAGTAGGAATTTGGCTCAGAGAAAGACGGAGGCGTTTTTGGTTTTCCATCGCGGTAATGAAGACTCGTAGTCAAGAGGGAGACTGTTGATGGTGAAGAGGACCAAATCATCAAATGACATTGGATCTCCGATTGCTACAAGGTCTTCAGTTGTAGAGGTGATGGTCATAAGGTCTCCAATTGGCAATGGTGGAATCTCCTTTTCTAGTGGTGTGAGAGATCGTTGAGCTGTTGTTCAAATTTTCCTTTCTAACTCCATCCCTTGAAAAGAAAGGGTTGGAAATTTTTCCTTTGGGCCAGGTAGTGGGCCTAATGGCCCAACTTGCCTAACCGACTAAGCAAAACCCTAAAAATTTCCCGTCTTCCTTTGCGTCACTTTCTATATAAATTCATTAATCTTCTTTCAGGTATGGACTCCCGCTTAAGGTAATCATCAGTTGGAGCTTCTCGGTTCCAAGTCTAAGCACTAACAAAGAAACTTCACACCTCCGTATAGTAAGTGGTTTTCTTATATATATACTCTTGTTGTTCTCTCCCCTTCCTATTTCTTTTCCAGTGAGTAGAGCAAGTCAGCTTCTTGGCTGGATCTGAGGAATGAAACGGTCCGGTCAATTGAAATTATAAACTTGCGACATGGAAATCAAGTCCAGTATCACTCGCCTGAATTGATATTCTTTCGTTTGATCTTTTTGGGCCCTTTTATTACTGGCATAGTTTTCTCTCTGGTTTTGCTTTTAGTTGTAAATCGTATTTGAGCTTCTTTCTTAGGTAATTTCGGAAGCAAACGCACTCTGTCCCTTAACTCCGACAAGTGTTTTGAGGCAATTTCTTCGTTTGCTATATTAAGATCTATTTCGTTATCCAACTTACTCGCCCATATGATATTTCGCCTCCATGATCCTTCTGGGCACATGGTTGGATTACATATAAAATCAATCTCTCCTCTCTTTTTTTTTACATTTCAGTTCCTCAAAACACGATTTCAGTTTCCCTAAAATTGCACAAAATATAGTCTTGCATGATGTAGTTTGGTAAAAGCTGGATTTCTTCTCGTGCTGTTAGTGAATCCTCCAGCCCGTTCAAGCTCACATCATACTCGCCCAGACTACAATTTCTTTGGTCCAGGGAGCCCAGGAGTTGGTATACCTGAGGTCCGGATTCTCCGCAATTCCTAAAAAGGAAAACCGAAAATTTAGGGGTAAATGAAGGAGGGCAGCCATGGAGGCTGTATGTCATTGCCCTCTTTAGATTTTAACAAAGTGGGGAGTGTTTTTGCACCTGATATATAAAATTATGAAGTTGAAAATGCTTAATCCTTCAGGGATTAAATTCCAAGCTCAAGCAAGTGGCTTGCAAGAAGCAAAGCCACGGTAAACATAAGGAGTCAAGTAAGTATCATCTTAAGCATGCCTTTGTTGCCAAGTGTAGTAGACGTAATAACGATGGTGAGAACAAAGTGTAATGATAATGAACAGAGATCATGAATTGCATGGGGTCCAATCATAATAATGAGGTAGTAAGAAGCTAGCATACTGGGGATGGACTTCCAACAGATGGTCCAATTAAGAACAAATTAGCACATATATTTCGGCATCAAACAGAAAAGGATCTGCCAATATGGCCTGAGTTGTTTGAAAACATCTTGGAAAGCAAAGGGTAAAGCTACAGCCAGTGGACTGTAGTGTATAATAGGTTAGTTAAGTGGTAGTTGGTGGCAATTCCAAAGTGCTCTAGCTGTGGCAGGAGGAGGAAGAAAAACCTTAATTCAATTATTCTTTTGGAACAAACAAAGGCTGTGTGAATCTTCTCTAATTGGTCTGTAAATAACATGGAATTATTTTTCCAAAGCTAAAGTTTGTTTGATAAAACCTTAGTGGATGTAGTTTAGTTACTAGATTGATGACCAATAACTACTAAATAAAGTGTTGGTTTATGGCCTACATTTATTCAATTAATATAATTATTTATGAATATTTTTTATCTTATATATATTTAGAAATATATGATAAAGTCTATAAGATAAATATACATTGTAAATGAAATTATAATAAGATTATAAGTATTAGATATATATTACATTTATGTATTATTTATAAATTATTCATAATTATTATTTTATTGAAATCATGCACTAATAAAGCACAAAAGAATAGTATGCATTATGTTTTTTTTTATTATGTAAGAAGTCGATCTCACAGTAACGTGCTCTGTAGAATTGAAAGATGTAAAAGTTCCGATTTCGAGAAAGATTAAAAGAAAATCATGTATTGGTCCAGGCAAATCAATTGTGTATAAAATAAGAAATCAAAAATTGAATTATTTTTTTCAATTTTTGAGGTGCAATATGGCTAGTACCCAAATATTTAAAACATTTTATAGATAAATATTTATTAGAAATAGCTTGGTTGTTAGAGGTACCTTTCTATTCAAATCTCCCAATCAGCTTCTTAAGTGCTTCCTTGAAGTCCACTCCTTTGTCTTTGGACTTCTCCTTTCTAGGCCATTTGGAGTTCTATGAGTAGCTAGAGCTTGCTCCACTCCTTGCTGTCATTCTAGCTTTGAGTTGTCTTTCCACCTTTAGGCAGTGTATGGTTGCTGTCCCTGTTAGTGGGGACAGAAGATAAAACAAAAAATCATGTCCCTCCTTCATGTTTGATTGCTGTCTCCAAACTTTTGTCCTCCATCCTCGGATGATAGGAACAAAAATTTTTGTTCTTTTGAAAATCGAAGGACAAAAACTTTTGTCCTCGTTCCCAAACTTTTGTCCAACACCCAACTAATGCCAACGACAGAACTAAGAGGAAAAAATATTTAATGGAATCTCTATGGTTTTGATATTTTTTTGATATCGTGTTTTTGAAAATTAGCATTTATTATTATTATTTAGTTGGAATAACAAATTAAATAGTATCTAATATTTTAAAAAATTAAAAATAAATAACAAATTAAATAGTATCAATATTTTGATTAATTATTATTATTATACGGAAATTTTTATTATTAAGATGATTATTATTATTAATTTTGTATTTATTATTATTATTATTATTGTTGTTGTTGTTGTTGTTGTTGTTGTTGTTGTTATTATTATTAATGTTATCATCAATATTATTATTATTATTATTATTATTGTATTTATTATTCTTATTTTTTGGTATTTATTATTATTATTATTATTATTAATTTTGTATTTATTATTTTATTATAAATTTTTTATTATATTATTATTATTAATCTTGAATTTATTATTGTTATTATTAATATTATTATTATTGTTATTATAAATTTTGTATTTATTATTATTAGTATTAATTTATTATTATTATTATAAATTTTGTATTTATTATTGTTATTAATAATAATATTATTATTATTGTTATTATAAATTTTGTATTTATTATTATTAATTTATTATTATTATTATTATAAATTATGTATTTATTATTATTACACATTTTGTACTTATTATTATTATTTATTTCATTTTTATTTTCTTTTTATTATTATTTTTATTATACGAAATTAATTATCTTATTATTATCATTATTATTAATTTTGTTATTATTATTATTATTATTTGTTAACTTTTTTACTAATGCAAATCATTCGTTATAAAATTATCAATGAATTACATATTTATAATCATATTAAAGAGCAGGGGTATTTTCGTCATTGACACAATTTTTATGTTCTGTCCACTGCAACCAAACACATTTCTGTCTTCGAGTCGGAGATAATATTTTCTGTTCTGTCCATCACAACCAAACACCTCACTGTCTCCAATTTTTGTTTTGTTCCGTCTCTAAATTTTTATTCCGTTCTGTCTCCACATATAGGAGACAGCAACCATACGCAACGTTATAGCCATGTTCACTATGTCCTCAATCTCTAAGTAGTGCTGCAACTCCACAACTTTGGCTATCCTATTGGGTCCACTAAAAAATCTAACCATTGTAGCCTCTAGGTCCTCCTCTATATTGGCTTGGAGCATACCCACCTCCATCTCCTTGTGGTAACACTCCATTGATTTAGACCTCTGAGTGAGTCTCTGAAGTTTTCGGTGCATCTCCCTATAATAGTAAGAAGGCACAAACTGCTTCTTCATTCATGCCTTCATATCGTCCCAAGTAGTAATTGGCACCTCTTCATTTCTCCTGCTAGATATCACCAGCTGATCCCACCATATTAGTGCATAATCTGTAAATTCAATAGTGACTAGCTTTACCTTTTTATCTTCAAAAAAATTGTGGCACTCAAAAACTAAGTTTACCTTTCTTTCCCACTCCAGGCAAGCCTCTGCATCATTCCTTCCCTTGAAGGCTGGGATCTGTATCTTAATGGATTTGAGGTCTCTATCTCTCCTGTTAAATGGCTCAACTCTTTGAGCTCTCTTAGGTCTACGTACCTCAAACTCCTCCTCCTCCTCAAAATCATCCTTTTCAGGCTCATACCAAGGTGGTGGTTACTGCTGACATACACCTACACGCCTGCCCTGAGGTTTCTCGCGTCTCCCTTGTCTGAATTCATTCAGTTGTCCCCTAACCTTATTTAAGGCTAGATTAAACCTCTCAAATTGTTGCTACAGGCTCTTAAAATGAAATTGATATTTGCATCTCCTCCTTGGTTGTCATCATTACTACCTCCCTGTGATATTGTAGATAAAATGATATACCTGAAAAATAAGGTTAGTAATAGACAATCTCACACACTCTCTCACGTGTTTCACTCAAATGATATCACTCCCGTTGTGTGTAGTCACGATAATGACTCCTTTAACTAAACTCACATACTCTTGCCTTTTACCACTCAATCCCCTCTGAAACTCGATTCACCACTCGGAATCAATTCTCAGTCGATAAAAAAAAATCAAATGGGTGTGCACATTTTGAGCCAACTTGCAAGTACGAGTATGAAGAAACAACAAAAAAAAAGAAAAAAAAATTAAGATTTTTTTTCAAACTTTTTTCTAGAATTTCTTTTTTTCAACTTTTTTTGGAACTTTTTTTAGAACTTTTTTTCCGAACTTTTTTTGGAACTTTTTTTCAATTTTTTCAGATTTTTTTGAACTATTTTTTTAATATAGATTGAAAGTTTCACAAAAGAACCAAGAAGAATAATTGAAAGCCCTAACTAAAAAAAACAAATAGAATAAAAAGAAAGATTGAATCACCAGGCTGAAAGTTAATTCACACCTGAATTAATGAACCGACGATAATTAGATAGTGATGGGCGGCGGTTTCTTGAATTCTGATAGAATTGAATAGGAATTCTCCTCCACACTAAGGCTTTGATACCAAAATAACGTGCTTCACAAAATTGAAAGATGCAAAAGTTTAGATTCAAATAAGGAAGAAGAGGATAGATTCGAATTAACGAAAACTAAATCTGATATGTAGGGTCTTAAATTTACCTGCTAGACCTCACGAAGAATTTGTCTCGAGCAACCTAGATAACGGGTAAAGAACAAACCAAGAAAGTTGGTAAGATCAAAATCACACCACATTCTAATTCAATTGATAAGTGAAGTTTAATTCCTAAGTTGAAAAGAATATGATCAAAGTTGTGGACCAAAAATCCTAAAACATAAGTATTTATATCTAGGCTTAATGCTAAAAGACTTGGGCTTAAAATACGTAGAAGCCCAAAATATAATTATAACTTAAAACAAGTCTAAAATAGAATAATAAAAACATGTCTAAGCCTGCCCTAACACGCTTCCAAGTCTGATCATAGACGCGCCTCTCCTCTTGGGCTTCAGTGATGATATGCAGCCCAATACAATGATCTTCAAGTTCCAAGTGAGTCCAATCCAAGGATTTGAGATAAATGAATCAATTTGGGCTGTGATTCAGATAACTCTCCTCTAATAGGTTTGATGCACTCCATTCTCTCCACAAATTGGCCCACATATGCATAGAGAGCCTCCTTGAGTCTCTCGATCCTAGCTTTGGACATAGGTCTAACTAGAATGACAAACTCACCCTTATCACGCATGTCATCTCCATGGTGATCCTTGCTCCTACTTACATCACATAGACTAAAACATAGAGATACTTAAACAAATATATGAGTATTTGTTAGAGAACAAGTTCACTGAACTGATCCTATATGATAATTCTATTCGGAATATTACTTGTATGTCTATGGAAATTCTTATTGTGATGATTATATAAGTAATTCTTTAGTTTGAGATGTCCAAAGTATCTTATATAAGGATTCTTATGAATTAAAATTACTAATGACCTATTCTAGTCAACAGTAGCTCAGTCGGTAGTCAATTGATATAATATGAACTATATAGCAATAGATGAGTGATCAATATAAGATTCATCACCCTAAAGTGATTAGAAAAAATGCTCCATATTTTTTATTATTATTAATTTAAGAAATCCTTGATCAAGGTAAAATGTCACTTTAAAAATAGTTCTTAAATGTCATTAATTGAATCAGTTACTAATGGTAGAGAACTAATATGATTAGACTCAAATATAGTTGACATCAATTATATGCTTTGTGTATAATCAGAAAACTGTGTGGATGGAAAAATTGAAATATACGAAAAAAATTATGCATAGAAAGGTTAGTTAAAATTATTTTGACATTTTTAAATATTTGGATAGTCATAATGTATTGTTATATGCCAATCTTGATATATGGATATCAAGAGAATTGTAAATAAATCAAAGGAGTTTAATTATCTAATCTTAAATCTGATTTAGGGTTATAATGTATATCCATTGTCAACATATTTTAGAAACCCTATAAGTCATAGATAAAGAATGAGTTGAAGAAAGAAATTGTTTTTAATTAAATTGGACTTAATTGTAATATTTGAGAAGTTTTATAATTAAATAAGTGATAGAAAATAAATAAAGATCAATAAGATATTGGATCTTATTTGAACATAATTGATATTTAATTAGAATTAATTGTAGTTATGATTAAAGTTTAATTGAAATTAGAATTAATTTTAAGGGTTAATTAACAAAAAAAAGCTTAAAATTTTGTCAAATTTTCAATTATAGCCCGAACTTTAAAAGGTACCAATAAAATGCCCAAACTTTTATTTTTTTCAATTTTAGTCCCAATTTCAAAAAATAGTAATAAAATGCTTAAACTTTCAATTTTTTTAATTATAGCCTAATATTATATGTTGTTTTTTCGATGCCTTTAGCCTTTGTTTTTTTGACACCCCAAACTATTATCGCATTATAGCGTACTTCACTAGTAAGCTCTTCGTTAGTTCCTTCTTCTGATGTCCTTAGTGTGAGGATGTCAGGGCTATGTAATCTAAAAATCGAATAATAAGGGTATTGAGAGCATAATAGATAATGTCGGGCTTAAATTTCAATATCCCAATAATGATATTAGAACCAACTTTAATTTGATTAAAGTTGCTTGATTATTATTGATTTAAAAAGTTAAGAAAATTAAGGCAAAATTTGTTATCGTAAAAATAGAATAAAATTGAAATTGATTCGCATGCCAGGCTAACTGAGGACAGCAGTTGTCATTTCTATGGCCAAGAAGAATCAACTTTGCATGCCATCCGAGACTACCTGTGAGCAAAAGCCTTTTAGTGTAACTTTTCCTCGGAAGGAGTGGATCTGGACTTCTTCCACCAGGATATGGAACGATGGGTGGCACACAACCTTAGGACACCTATACAGGTGAACCAGGTTGCCTGGGTTATAATTTATGGTGTAGCTTACTGGTTGCTCTGGTAGTGGAAAAATCGAAGCCTTTTTGAAGCAGATTTTGTCTGGCTGGAAGCAAGATCTCGAGCAGTTATGGAGTATGTGGGCTGGATAGGTAGAGCAAGGGTAGTAAAAAGCTGTATACTGCCAACACAGGGCTTACCTATAGGTATCTTAGTGGGTTGGACTAAACCGCCTAAAACTTGGGTCAAAATTAATTCGGACGTTGTAGTCAAACAAGGGTCGAACCTTGTTACTGCGAGTGGTTTAATTAGGGACTATCAAGGGCAGTGGTGCAATGGGTTGCTACACCATATCGACAAGGGATCTCCTTTAACTGCAGAATTGTGGGGCATCTATTCGGGGCTTAACCTGGCCTGGACGCTTGGTTATCGACGCGTGGTCGTTGAAGTGAACTCACTTGAGGTAATTAACATTCTCTCCTCTTCCAATATAGTTTTAACTGAAGATCACTTTTTGGTGACAGGTACCCGTGGCCTTCTACATCGAGCTTGGGAGGTGCAACTGCAACATATGTGTCGAGAAGAGAACCAGTGTGTCGATCAACTGGCCTCTCTCGCAGTGATGTCCAGTCCAGGTCTGCATATGCTTCAAGATCCTCCGATGACCGTCATGGAATTACTACACCGAGACAAGCAAGGTGCTATGTACCGCAGAACCTTGTGCTAGCTAGGGTGTCTTTTGTTTGTTTTTTATTTTCACTACTTTATAGCAAAAAAAAGATAGCACATTCTAGATAAGTTACCCTTTATTTTATTATTTTTATCATTTTTATGTTTTTAAGACTTTTTTCAAGCTAAATTAGTTTAATTGAGCTTAAATTCTAACAAATTTAGAAAAATAATTTCTATTTGTTTGAAAATTATTTTTCTCATGATATAAAAAGGATAACTGCCTCATTGAAAAGAAGTTAGAGCTTGGAATGAATTTGTAGTTTGCTAATCCATTTGAATAGTAGCATGCGTCTTATTTAAGGTTATAACACTATAACTGGAATAGAAGATTTAATGTGCCTATAGACGGTGGGTTTCACACGTAGGTCCGACACGTTAAGATGATTAAAAGAGAGAGGAAGGGGTCCCAAATGCAAAAAAGGTGGTGGGTCCCACATGTTTATTGCCGAGTTATAATTTTCATCGGTTTGTTAAAGAAAATTGGTTGGTATTTTAGGAATTGTCCAGTTTTTTTATCATAAAGGATATATAATACATGCGGGACTAAAAATCAAGTCGATTCATATTTATTTTGGTCAAATTGGCTGATTTGATATGGCTTTTAGAACACTGAATAAAAGGTTTAAAAGCGTTACAATTAGATTATGTTAGATAAACTAATATAATGAGACTATATTAATTAAGATGAGATCTTAGTTTAATTAATTGTATCAATTATTTTTCTTAATGTGATTAGGACTAGAAATTAAATTGATTCCCATTTTATAAAATTAAAATTAATTATTTTAAATTAAAATGAAATTAATTAGTTAGACTCCTCAAAATTAAGAAATGTGTTTTTGTAAGTAATTAAGAAAGGTGTTCTTAATCAAAATTTATTTATTTCAAGTTGATTAAAATAAATTGAATTTGTGATTTTATTTGTTTAGAGAATTATTATTCTATTTATTTAGAAATAGTTTCTTTATTTATGAATTTTATTTATTAGTTAATAAAGGAGCTTATTTTAATATTTTTGAATAATTTTCTAAGTTATTAAAAAATTTAATTAATTAAGAAATCAATCTCTAAATAAATAATGTAAAGAACTTTTTCAATTAAATTAAAAGGTTTGGAAACAAAGTTTTAGAAATATATTAATATCATATAGATGACAAAATGTAATAATATTTTGAGTTGACTAACTTCTCATAAACTTTAATAACATTTAAGGCATATATTAACACCATGATAGCATAATCTAAGAGGTTGCATAAAGTAGAGCGCCTAAAAGGTATAGTATATTGATGGCATTGCTCCACTCATTTTAGCCTAATAAAAGCATAAACATAACTACAACTGAAGGCATTTGTTATAGAATGATAATAGTTATCATTAGAAAAAATGATTGCCTGACTTTTCTTGCTTTTACAAAGTATAATAGAGATCAAATATATTTCTAATTCTTGCTTATGAGTATTTAATATTGACTTTAGATTCAATATTATTACAATTTTTACGACATGACACGAAATAAAATGTTGAGCAAGAGTAGTTGATTAACATTTATATAATATTTTATATGTATTGGACCAACCTAGATTTATGATTAACATCAGTGACAAAATTACAAAGTTGGATAACCGAAACTATTCTTTTATGTCATGTTGGTTATCATTAAGTTACATACAAGGATATATGTATCCTTTTTAATTATGAATAATATGAAACTGGTGAAACTTATTAAGTTGAATAATAACCAAATTAACCTTTAGATAAAGGATGATGATGGAATTGAATTGTTAAATCTTATACATATGATATTTTAGATGTAGTAACAATTTATAAAAGGATAATAATTATATTGCATTATATTAATAATGACTTTTTCTGTTATATTCATATTATTAGATGAAATACTTAATTAAAATTTTGAAAAGTTTAAAGTGTCTAAATCTAAGTAAAAAAATAAACATTGAGAATTATAAATCACTTCGTTCAAATTGATGTGATAAGATTTAAATTTTTTAGTTATACATAGGGAATGAGATTCTATAATGAATACCTTCATAAGAAATTTCCATAATAGTATGGATTTATGTAAGAAGGAAAATAAAATATGAGATATTGTATAGTGCAATGTTCATTTCTTTTATATTTATGCCTAGTACAATTAACTACCTTTAGTAATTTTAATTAAATTAATTAGTAGGATTTTATATTATATACAAAATGTTAAGATTTTTAAAAAGTCAAAGTTAATGATTTGGGATTTAATGCTTAGTTGAAGCATATATTATCCACTAAGTTTATAACTAAATTAGAATATAAAAGGTTATGAGATGTCTAAAAGGTTGGATATAATCTTACAAACTCATTGAACAAGTTATTTTCTTCAATATATACTTATAAAAGAATAGTTCTCAATATAAGTAGAAAGAGTAAGATGAAATTTGAAAAGTTCAAATATCATAATAATACATTAATTGGAACTAGTACCTTTGTTGATATATTTGATGTATAGTTAAAAGGCAAAAGGTTACGGAATATTGAAAAATTAATTTTCATGATAGATTTAAAGAGTTTGTTTTGGAGATGATTATGAATTTATCTTATTTACAAGAAAGTTAGTGGGCGTACAGTTGTTCTCTTTAATAGGAGTATATAGAGACATATTCCTTATAAAGAGAACAATAATTAATATTTTCAAATATTGAAACTATAATTTTGCAAGAAAAATTCACATTGTATATGAAAAGGCAACAAACTATTATACTATAAGTGAGTAGATAATATACTAAAGGTGTTTAGTATTTGAGATATTTGATACTTGTGAAGTATTAAAAATATCTATTATTTTATGTATAAGTTGATATTTGAGTTCAAGGTTATAAGAATATTAACTTTAAAAGCAAATCCTAGTTAAGGTATATTTTATTTGGAATAATATTTTTTTTGAGATTGGAACGATTCCAATGTAGCATTAATTGCTAATAAAGCCAAATACATTTATCATTTGGTATAAATGATTATTTGGATGAGAATTTTTGTAACGAACTTGATATAGTTTCTTGTATTATTCAGATAGTAATGTACTGTAGAACATTAGAGTCATTGGGCATGCAAAAAAAGCTAATATTTCATCAAATATCTAATTATGTATTTAGGTAGTTTTGTCGAAGGATGGGAGAAGATTGATCGACTTATTACTCTTAAAACAAATATAGTAGGGTGTTTTGATAACATAGATCATGCCTTATTAAATTCCGTGGTGGAACTGTGTATAGAAGAGGAGAATCCAAGCATTTGCAATCAACAATTATATCTGCTTTTGTTTAAAAACATCTATAAGAGATAAAGAGGGCAATTCTTTTTAGAATTCCTATGCAATCAAACTAAAGGGCTAACGCCCCTTTATTGATACCTTCATTTTAATATATGATATTAATGCGCTTTTCTAAATTATGGAGATAACTGATGATGTGCTGATCTCTACTCCATAGATCTCAAAGGTAAGTTCACTTACGAAACTATAGTATAATGTCAGTGAATATCAGGGATTAATCCCACAGGGACTATAAGTACTAGTAATAACTTCTTTTCTATTATCTAATTAGTGAATAAGATGATGGTATGATTAAAATTTAACACAGTAAGATAACAACAAGATTAATTAATATTAAATAACTTACTTAGGTAATGATTCCCTTTAACATTTCTTAAGGCCCTGTTTGGTTGAGGGGCTCAGGATGGAAGGAGATGGAATATAACACACTTCCATCGTTTGTTCGAGGGGTTCATAATAATGAGATGGAAGTGGAGGGTTTTATGTTACGTTCCATTCCATCCTAAACAGTAAAAATAACAAAACCTTCGATTCGAGAGGTTTAAGATAGAACGTAAACTAATAAATACATACTACCTAATATACTCTTAATAATTCTTTTTAGCAATTATTTCTACGAACCCTACCTAAACTCATTTATTATACTATACACAAGCTTATCATTTCTAGATTTCTCTTCCCGTTCTCCGTGTTCTGCCACTTTTCATTCTTCTCGTGTTGTTTATTGCTAGGGAAGCAGAAGAGGAGCTTGAAGACTTGGTCACCGGTGAGTCTTCCTCTTTGTCGAAACCTTCTTTCTGTCCTATTTCTGTTCATTGTGGAACTTTTTTAAAACAATATATGTCCATTACTTTTATTATTAGATGCATTTGATTTGGGTGAGGAGATTGTACTCTGTTTTCCTTCACTTTACATATGGATTCACACATATGGGTCATCGAAGTGAACATTCTCTCTCAATCTCCCTTTTGGAGTAGTTCAACAAAGAGAGAAGCAACTATGAATTTTGGGTATTTTGATATGTCGTTGTCTTCTTTGTCTTTGTTTTTCTATTACTTTACTTGAAATTTTAATAGGGGAATGATTCAGATGAATCTTCCTTTTTAACGTTGCTTCTTGTTGCTTTTATAACACCATATATAAATGGACTTATCTATGTCATATTTGTTATGTTTTGATTTTCACAATCTAAAAACTACTCCTATTTACATATGGGTTCACATATATGGGTTGACCCATTGTTCACTTTCTCCTTTTCTGCATAGTTCAACAGAGAGCGGAGAGAAGCAACTGTGAAATTTAGGTATTTTTAAATGTGGCTGTCTTCTTTGTCTTTGTTTTGATATTACTTTGCTTGAAATTTCAATGGGGGGGATGATTCAGATGAAGCTTCCCTTTTAATGTTGCTTTTTGTTGGTTTTATAACTGTTGGACCCTGAACTTTCGGTAGAAATTAGAAATATTAAATGGAATTAAATGAGTGTGTTTGTATAGGTATTGTGTTATAGATGTTA
>JANIJH010000009.1:12847869-12860834 GCA_024520975.1 Erythroxylum areolatum | reverse complement strand
CTTCTGTTAGGCCTTGTTACCTTCAGATTCAGTCAGATTACTGCAGGTGTCCCCCTTTGGCTTCATTGTCGAACTGGGTATTGTGTACCTGAAAATTTTTGATATTTTCATTGAATGTTTTTATCCTTTTAGATCTAGTAGCCTCTCATTTTCCTTCCAAATATTTAGTTATTTAATTTTTATCATTATTAGTCTTTTCTATTATAAATAAGTATGAGAAAAATTCTTAATATAAACTAATCAAATAATTGAATAATAATTTAAAGATGATAGGTAGGAGAGGATGTAAAATAATTAATGGTGATTTACCAATTAACACTTTCCTATGTTTGCTCTTAGGACTCTTTTTAGAATTCCAATATAATTCTTCATTTAAGGTAAAGAATAACTTTTGTATAATCTTTCACATTAAAAAGGAACCCTTCTTACAATATTCTTACAAGGTGAAAAGGAACCTTAATACCACTTAAATCACCACCAAGTACAATATTCAACACTCAATAAAGTATTACAACTCCAAATATCTCACTTACTTAATAACTCCAAAATGGCTTACTCACACAAACACGATACAATGGTGCTAAAATGATTGACAAACTCTTTTAAATGTGTGTATATAATTCCAAAAAACTTTTTGATGCTAAAGCCAATGAGCAAACAACTATTTATAATGTCTTAGGACCTAAAATATCAGTCATAACTAAGAACAAATTGTTGCAATGGCTATATATATTGTGCATTGATTGACCAATATGCTTTTGCAACATCAGATTCACTAGTTGTTGGGTACTAGTTGACCAGTACTGGATACTAGTCAACCAACAAATTAGTAAACTATTACATGAACAAAAGGTCCAACAAACTTCCAATACTTCAAATTTAACAACTTTATTAGCTACATTAATTCTCAAGAACAAAAAAATTATCCCATCATAGAATAAACACAATTCATCATCTTCATATACTTCAATGCCACAGTTAACAGTAACAAAAAATTCTTAAAGTAATAAACGAAGTAAGAACTGAAATGGACTATCACCTTCTAACAAAGAAACATGTTCAACAGAAAAAAGATAAAAAGGAGTTCGATAATGCAATAGAGATAAAATAGAAAGAGCAAACAAATAGATTTTCAGATGAGGATGTTGGTGACTCCCTGGCTTCGACTCTCGCCCTCTGTCTCTGTTCACTATCACCTAAAAGAACATATGCTCCCACTAGTTTCAACTCTGCCTTCTCTCTATTTGATGTTTCTCTTCTTCCTCACTATCGACAACTCTTTTGTTCTCTGCCTCCAGCCTTATTCTTTTTGTTTTGTTTTCTAGCCCCTTTTAACCTCTTTTTATTTCTATTTATCGAGCTCTTTTAGGTTTAGGTTTATCCATTGTCAAAATCTGCATTTAGTGACACATAATATTAAACTATTTACATAAAATTATGCACGGGGATGACACTATTTGTCACCCCTTTCCTTGGTCACACCCTTTCCTTTTATGCAAAATTTGTGATAATTTTCACTCAATTCCTTCAAATTTGGATTAAAAAACCAAAATTTGTAACCAAAATCAAAAGATCAAGGCTTGCAAAGTCTATAAACATTAGTCACAACAATTTGCCCACACTTAAACTATGCTTGTCCCTAAGCAAAATAAAAAATACTAGACTATACAAGAATAAACAATGAAAACAACAATCTTCTCAAATAATAGTAAAAGATGTCAACGATTATTTCAATAAACACAACTTGAGAACTTGAAACTCATAATATTCTATGAATAGACTATTCTTCACATGCTTAGCCAAAATTAATAAGTGTGATAGACACTCACTCCACTCTCCATCCTCTCATGCATTCAAAGGTAGGATATATTTACTCAACATTCATTTCATGTAAGGCATCTACCGTAAGCTTGCTTGCTAATCCGATCTCCACTGCTCATGTCAAACACAAACATCAATCTAAAAGTCTTTATTTAGGTTATAATGAGACTGGGCTAAAGGTAGGAAAAAAAGGAAAATAATAATTTAAAACCACAGAACAAATTGAGCATTTAAAATAATACAGAACAATGAAGCATGAAACCCTCAATTCTTTCCTCTCATTTAACAAGGTTAACACTCCCCTTTTTACGTCTCTCCTCTTTCTTTTCAATTTTTGGTTGTCCCCTTTGTTTCTTTCTTATTTCTTTCTTTTCATTTTTTCATTTTTTCTTTTCTTCTCTTTTTTCATTTTTCATTTATTTATTTATTTAAAACAAGGAAATTAAGAGAAGAAAAATATAGAGGAAAGATAAAAGTTGCTAAAACCCTACCCATTCCTAACACAATAGCAAACTATATGCTATGATCCCCCCCACACTTATTCAAGAAATTACTTCCTAAAGTCATGAGTACCATTTCAAATGCCCAAATTACCTTATGGTAAGTACAACAAAAAGAATAAATAATTAAGGTAAAGGCTCATATTTTGGGTTTAAAGAAAGAAAATGTTTCATGTTATGCTTAAAGGGGCTTATTAAGGGTAACATTATGGTGGCTTTTTAACAAACAAAGGTAAATCTTAATTGCCTTCATCATTTCATCATTTGCATAACATTATATGATCTCAAATAGTATTTGTAGGCAAGTTTTAGAGTAACTTAATTATAAAAAACACTCTCAGTAAAGAATACTTGAATTTGTTATTAAATATTTCAAAGGGCTCAAATTCTTACCAAAGAAAAGTGACATTCATCTATCACAACAAGCTAATTTCCTTTTAATTGAAATCCAAGTTAATCGGTCTAAGCATGCAAGTATACTCATTTACTCATATTATGCATTTCTAATCCCGATTGAGTTTTTTCATGACTGTGCATCTTTAACTATTAAATGAAAAAACAAACACACAACACAATTTTTTTAATTAAATACAACTCCCCTTCGCACTTAAATATCATTCTATTCCTAAGGTGATAAGAAAATAAAAGAGGGATCTAAGATGCAAAATAACGCAAATGAGGACAAACATTAAAACTAAAAGAAATTAAACTAACAAGCAATAAAAATAATAAAAGGAGAAGGATAGAAATACGATACGAAGGTGGGGGTGGTGGCTGCATTGATTCGGTGTGAAGTGCAACGTACTACATCGAAGAGTGGAGAACAACTATAAGGAAAACAAATAAAAGAGACTGAAAATTAGGCCTGCACACACAAAGCAAACAAGCTAAGTTGAGATTCACTAAAAACAAATAACAAAAAAATAATTAAAAAAATTGTATAGGTTGCCTGCCATTCAATGCTTCTTTAATGTCTTGTAGCTGGATGTCTCAATATTCATGCTTAAGGTGGATCACTCAAAGTGAGTGATTCCATTGTCTTCTTCTCTTAATTGGGATTTATCTTTAAGAATTTGTGAAACTCTCCCTCAGTTACATCATCTAGCAAACGAAAATAGTCATCAATCTCTTTAATCAACTCCAATTCCCTTTTTTCTTCCTGCAAGGCAAAATTAAAATTTACAGTATTAATTTGATCAACAAGAAAACATTCCTCATTAATAGTAGTAGTGGGAATAGGTTCAATATTAGAGATTGAAAATTCTACTTTTTCTCCCAGAATAGTCATGGTTAGTTTTCTGTTCTTTACATTAATCAAGGCATTGGTAGTGGCCATAAAAGGCCTCCCTAGGAGTATGGTGTGCCCCTTTTCTTGCTCCTTTACTTCCCTTATATCTAAGACAACAAAGTCTATAGGGACAATCAATCCTTCTACCTTTACCAACACATCTTCTATTATTCCCTTTAGATAACGAATTGACCTATCAGCTAATTGCAAACACATGTTTGTAGGTATCAACTGTCCTAGATCCAATTTCACACAAATAGAGTAAGGCATAAGGTTTATGCCTACTTTAAAGTCAAGCATACTCTTAACCTCATCACCATTACCCATTAATAGTCACATAATAAAACTCCCTGGATCTTTCAATTTGGGGGCAATTGTTGCTGAAGAATCGCACTTGCCACTTTTGAAACTATCACTTTCCCGTTTGACTCAAACTTTTGTTTTGTGGTGCTTAGTTCCTTGAAGAACTTCACATAAGCTGGAATGTTCCTGATCGTATCTAACAAAGATAGATTAATATTAACCTTAGAAAACATGTTATATAAATAAGAAAACTTCTCATCTTGTTTGGAATCCTTAAGGTGGCTTGGATATGGAATTGGTGGTCTATAAGGATCAATCGAATTATGCAGTCTTGATCCTCTATTGCCTTTAGTTGCATGCCCAAGTTTTTCACCTTTCTAAACATGACTTAAAGAGTTGTGCCCATTTCTTACCTTATGCTGATTGTCTTTTTCCTTGACGAGGCTCTCCTCCTTTTGATCACCAACTTTAAATGGATTAGAAGGAATCTCCAACTAGGGTTGTAGGTATTCAAATATGGGTCATTTTTCACCCTCGGTTGAAAATCATTAAATGAATTCACTTGCTCTTCTTCACCTGCAAAAGATTCAAAAGAATACTAACAAACATTAGTTCTATGACTATAAGTTCCATATATACCACATACTTCTTGATTTGGAACATTTCGGGGTAGGCTCATGGTTAGCATTTTCATGTGCTTTGTTAACTCAGCCAATTGTACGACCATTTCTTCATTCGAGTTCACTTTATGAACTCCAATTCTTTTCCCTCTCATGCTCTTTTTTTAGAATTGGCCCCCAACATTTCAAAGATTTCATATGTCTCTTCGACAGTCTTTTCTCCCATAACTCCTCCTGCTATATTATCCATTGTGTACTGATATTGTTGTGTTAATCCATCATAGAATATTGGTTCTGCATATGAAGTGGAAAATGATGGTGTTGAAATTATATTAGCAAGAGTTTGAAGCATTCACACACCTTATAGAATGACTCTCCCTCCATTTGGGTAAAGGTAGCTATCTTCGTCCGCAACTTAGAGGTATTTAAGTGAGAATATAATTTTTCCATGAATTTGTTGTATGCCTCTTCCCATGTAGTCAATGAATCGAACGGAAGGGTTATCAACCATGCCTTGGCCCAATCTTTCAATGTGTATAGGAATCATCTCATTCTGAGTTGATCTTCATTTAAGCCATCCAAAGGAAATGTTTAGAGAGTGCTATAGAACTCTCAAATGAAGATTAAAGGGTCTTCATTGAGAACCCCATAGAAAGATGGTAGCATGTTGTAGTGTATGCTCTTCAATTCATAGTTTCTAACTGCCTCTGCCAAATGTATGCATGAAGTGGTAGTACCAATTATTGATTTGGCACACTCCTTCATTACTGGCTTCATTTCACCCTTCTCTTGATCTTCAGGCATGGATTCCTTGAGATTGTCTTTAAAGTCCCTTTGAGGTCCTCTTATCTGATGTATGTTATAAATAAAGAGAACAAGTTCACTTTCCCACAACCTCCTTCCTTCCATAAACAAAATAAAGACAACACTAAATTAGTTACAAAAACTACTATAACAATTCAATGAAATAACATGAAAAAAATGTATGAATGAAAAGACAAAATGATCAAAATTAAATTAAGTCTTAAACAATAAACACCTCCTTGACAATGGTGTCAAAAACTTTTTGTGCCAAAATTCGAGGTAATTATAGTTAAATACCCAGGGTTGTCTTCTCAAGGAGGTGAAATTGGTCCATTCAAATTAACTTTGACTAAAATAAAAACAAGTGCAATCCTAAACATTCTATCCCAATTTTTTGAGTTGAGGTTTTAAAGAAAATCATACAATTAGACTAAAAAGTAAACTGATTTAATTGAAAGTAAAAACGATTTGGTTAATTGGTGCTAAAAACTCTTGAAGAATTAACTTCACTAATTTAGTCTCCTATGTATGACTAAGGGGGAAATAATTGGATAATTGTCTTGCTAAAAGTACCAATTGAGCTCTAAAATCAATTCAAATAATAAACTAAATCTAACAAAGTAAGAGCCAAAATGGACTATCAACTTCTAACAAAGAAACATGTTCAACAGGAAAAAGATAAAAGGAGTTCTATAATGTAACAGAGATAAAATAGAAAGAGCAAACAAATAGATTTTCGGATGAGGATGTCGGTGACTCCCTACCTTCAGCTCTTTCCCTCTACCTCTGTTCACTATCACCTAAAAGAACGGATGCTCTAACTAGTTTCAGCTCTGCCTTCTCTCTACCTGTTGTTTCTTTTGTTCCTTAGCACCGACAACTCTTTTGTTCTTTTCCTCTAGCCTTATTCTTTTTGTTCCATTTTTTGGCCCCTTTAGGTTTAGGTTTAGTTTTAGGTTTATCTGCCTTCAAAACCTGCATTTGTTGACCTGTGATATTAAACCATTTATAGAAAATTATGCAAGGGGGTGACAATGTTTATCACCCCATGAAACTTGTCACGGTGTTGACACCTTAGTAACACCCTTTCATTTTATACAAAATTAACCATTTTCACTTAATTCATTCAAATTTAGATTAAAAACATCAGAATTTATAACCACAATCAAAAGATCAAAGCTTGCAAAGTCCGTAAAAATTAGTCACAACAGTAAGCTTTTCTGATAACGTAAAGTCACAATTTTATAGGATAATTTAAGATATATGGTCAACTACATGGCCATGTAAATGATCGTGTATATTCTAGAAAACCTAGTTTTTACTATAAAGGGTATTATTGAAGGCTATAGAAGGAGGCAGATTTGAGAATCATCATAAACACCAAAAGAAGAAGAAAACACCAAAAAAAGAGGCTACACATCATAAGGAAGAATATCAAAAGTGGAAATTGTAACACCCTAATACCCCCTAAGAGGATATGCGGATGCCACACAAATCAAACCTAGAACATGCCTAGATATTCCAACAAATCCTAAAAATAAGGCAACATACTTCATAATTTATTTGAATATTGAGTTATAAATAGAATATAATTTACACATTGTTTTTATCAAATACATGCCTCAAATTTAAATCCATATTGTATTATAGTTATTACAAACCATTTACACAAAATACAAATGTGCCTCATAATTTTAAATACAACTCAAAAACTTATACAAAACATCTTCCAAAACATAACACTTCCTTCTTTGGACACTGCAGTGGTCCCAGCCTTAATCCTTTTTATCGAGACCTATACGGAGGAAAAACCACCGTGCTAAGCATATAGCTTAGTGTGGAATAACTAAACATGATACAAGATGGCGACTGCTTCCAACAATCGTCTAGTATTTATAAGCAAATGATTCATGGCTTATCACAAACAATTTTTAATTATTCAAATTATAGAGTAATCAGACTATTAATTGCATCAAAGCATAACATAAATGGATTAGAATAGAATATACTTACATCAAAACAGAATATAAAAGTATCAAAACAAGCCATGACTGCTTATTCATTATCTTCAAACTAGACATTTCTATTCTTGGTAATTCAAGAGCTAAACTAGTTACAATTTCCTTACCCTTTAAAGTCTTAATTTTTTCATTCATCTTTGGCTTGGGAATCCACTTCTTCTTCAGCTCAAATATTCCACCATGTAGGGCTCGACAATGATCTTTTACCTGGCCTATCTTTTTGCAATGATGATCGAAACTTGGGATAACTTTGTATTCAATTGATTGCCAATATCCATGGTTATTATTCTTTAACCAAAAACGAGAAGTCAATTCCTTAGATACATCCAATTCAACACAGTTTCTTGCCAAACCCGGTCTCATTATTGTAATCGTCAAGGCATCAATTTTTAGAGGATTGCCAACTAACTTACCAATTAAGTAAAGCGGGCCTTTAAAGGAAAATGAATCGGAAGAGCTGAAAGATTGGTCCATATTGGAACGGTTGGGGATTCTTCTGTGATTGAAAATTCCAGTGTCCTTTTAAATACTCTCATAACAAATCCTTCAAATGACCATATGCTCTTCATCCAAAATCGAGAATAATCTTCTTCAACGTCAAAACGGAGTAGTATGTGATGATAGTCTAATAGGCCAATATGCACAGTCCTTTTGAAACCTACTGCAATTATCTGTTTACGTAACCTATCCATTGCTGGCCTTCCACGGTAGCTAGTTGTGATACTTAAGTGTCTAAAAATTCTAGATTTGGTTCTCCTTTGTACGTCATAGGATTCTTCATTATAATAGGTTTTTGCGTTGGTAACTCCTTGCAAGACGTCTACAAAAGATCGTTACTCTGGAGAAGGTTGAGGATGGCCTCTAGAAGATGTTGCCATCACAATTGTTTAACTAGTTACGGTGTTCAAATTAGATTATTGACTAGTTACATATTTAGGTTTGCTCACTATATCTCTCTATTTTTTGGTTGGATGCAAAATCTAGCATATTAGAGATGAAAAATGCAGACACTACAGATTGCAGCGACAGAGAATCGTGAGTCGCGAGCTAAGTTTTAATTTTATTCTTGATATTGAATTTACTAGCCTAATTACTAATAATCCCTACAAGAGTTAAAAGACTATTTCCGTGACTTGAACTCATGACCTTATTGTCATAAAGGAATAACCTTATCAGTTCCTCCAAGACTCACCATCTACACACCAGCTAAAGTTAACATATCAAATGAAGATTAATGAAATGATGTTGATGTTAAAAATGGAATCCCTAAATCAGTTTACACAGCCTTAGCTCTTCATTATCTATTCGTTCTCCCGATATTCTTAGTCCTTGGTTTTATGTTTATTCTTCGAATACTCCAAACTACTCTCACATTGCAGTGCACTACACCAACAAACTTTTTATTCTCAGTTTGTTCTCTCGATGCTCTCAGTATGAGGGTATCAAGGCTGCGTAATCTAAAAATTGAAGGGTGAGGGTGTCAAGAGAATAAATCGAAAACAAAGAAAAAATCTAAAATCAAAGAGTAAGGTCATCGGGGTTGTATAATTTGATTTAGGTCAGCAAACTTATCGAAGATGCTAACATCAAGTTATAATTGAAAAAAATTGAAAAATTGAATATTTTATTGTCATTTTTTGAAGTTTGTACTATAATTAAAAAAATTTGAAAGTTGAGCATTTTATTGTCAAATTTTAAAGTTTGAGCTATAACTGCAAAATTGAGCAAAGTTTGAGAATTTTTTATAATTAACTTTTATATTAATTAGTCAACTTAATACCCACAATTGATCTATTGATGTATGATAAACAGAGAATATGACTATAGTTCGATAAAAGCACACAATTAGGAATCACTCCTAGAATTGAAGCAAAATAAATTAGTATCACATAAAAGGTTCTTAAATATGGCCTTTTAAGGTTCAAAAATCACCAATGCACTAATTTAAAGAGAAATTACATTACAATGCATTAATCTAACTTTTAGGGTCAGTTAGGACAGATGAGGTTTTGGGTCAAATAATTGGTACACATCACCTAAATTATCACGTTAGCATATTTTAATTGGGCCCCAAGGCCTAAAATTGTCACGTCACAAGAAATATTCTAAGCTACAAGGACCTTTTTCAAAATTTTCCCAAGTCCTGGGAGTGTTTTTGTCTTTTGACTCTTGAATTTTATATATAATGCATTGCTCTACATCATCTCCTCTGCACTTGATAGAAGAAATACAAAATTCAATTTTGACACCTGAAGCAGCGTGGAAGTGATTACCATCCCCAATGTTCCAAGTTCCGTGAAAAAACAACGGGAGGGGATTAGCATCAAGCAGATATAGAAAAAAGACGTAATGTACAAAATGCTCGTTCTAAACTACACAAATTTGCAATCTGTCTCCACCATCTGCTCACTTTCAAATTCTCTTACAATCTTAACAATATCTCGTACTTTGTTTGACATGTGAGTGTTATGTTCCTCAATATAAGACAATAGCGTCCGCAATTGCTCCTGGTAAGCTGCACATCGTCGTTTACATCGTTGCCTCTCATTGTTAAGCTCAATGATTAGTTCTCGTATTCTGCGGTCCTTTTCATCCTGCAGAATTCAAATTAAAAATTTAAGCAAAGAAACCAAAAGAAGGCTGAACAAAACTTCGAAATAAGAGCTGAGGCTTAGCTATCGGTGGTGTTCATGGTTTAATAGTAGCCATGAGAGTAAAATAGCAAAATACAAGAACCAATATCTTGGAGTCAGTATAACCAGATCTCGAGGGATTTGCAGAGCAATAACCACAAGCTAATGGCCAATGATTGAATGTCATCAGAAAACCAATTAAATCAAGGTGTCGAATGGTGCCTAACTAAAACAAGTCTTCCACAAAGTTTTGTAATTAACGGCATGCAGAAGTTGGCCTGTCAAACCTCATTTCTGCAAGTTGTTGGCCAGAATACAGTAGACCTAATATCCAACTAAGATATTGGTCACATTCAATTAGGGTACAATGCAAAAATTCTGAACAGAAATGACATACCTCATTAACCACCTTCTTGGCAGATCCTCTCCATGGCACCCTACTTGGAGACAATAATTCATGATTGTGGTCATTAATGAATTTGGTGACAACCCACTTGGCACCATCTCTTAAAGCAAGCCTCAACATTGCAGGACATCCCTCTCTGGTGATAGGCGGCGGAGGAAGAACTCTGTCCTTCCGGTAGATATATTTCTTTTCACGAAAACCTTCTTTTGAACAGACAAAATCCTGACCAATAACCATGTTATTAATTCGAGAACGCCGATTATGATGGATTCGCACTGTAAACCCGATGCCCCTGCCGTAAGCAATATAATATTCTCGAGCGTCATCTCTTGAATTGAATTCCATACCAATGTACGGCTCCATACCACCAGCTGCCAACGGTACAGATTCACCAAAGTGCTCAAGGATCTTATCATCTTCACTCAAACACAATCCTACAGTTCTTGAAAGCTCATCATCCACAAATTCATGCCCCCCATTGTAATTCTCCACTTGAAAATACTTTTCACTGTCATCTGAATCAAAGGTTTGATTGGTTGTGCTCTCCATTACAACCTTGGTGCAGACCTAGACACGATGCTCGTCGAAACCAATAGTGCTGCAAGCAGGAAAATAAAACATCAGCTTTGTTCACCCTCCTTATTTCTTACCAAATATTTGAGATAAATTTAGAACACAATAGATTCCACCACATGATGAAGGACTGCTTCGTACCCAAATCAAGCACAGATTAGAATAAAAACTCAACAAAACCAGAAAGTAAAATCGAGAACAAAAGAGAAACTTGATCAGCCATGGATAAAAATCCCCAGATTTCATATTTTAGCTTTAATTTTCAAGGCAACCAAACAGCAAATCCTTTTTTTTTCCCTTTGTTTTAAAATTTTACAGAGAAAAAATAAAGCGAGCCGAAAGAGAGAGAGAGAGAGAGAACAAATGGGCTGTTGAAAAATTTTAAGGGTCCATGAACGTACCAGATACAGACGCCGAAAAGAACCCTAGGATTGCAGTGTGTTTGATAGCAGCGGCTACTCTGACATGATGGACTGGAAGTGTAGGCTATCACTGCCCTTTTCATTTGCAGCCTCTTCTTTTATTATTCTCTACCTTTACGGCATGTCGTTGTTTTCAGCTCTTTATTTAAAAAATGACTTCAAATGTTTTCAAATCAGAACCAGTAGAAAAGCTTTTACACACACACACACAATGACATCAGTATTTTAAGCTCGCAGTTCACTAAAGTTGATTATATCACGAGATAACCTCCAGTTGAAGCGTTTCTCACTTTTGCAGGATCCAGATACTTGGCAGTTCCCGCTCAGTCTCAGGTTCTCATTATTGGCCACCATATTACGAGCAACTCAATAGCCATATTTACTATTATCCAAGTTTTTCCTACTGAACCAACCTACTGACCAACAGCCTCGATGGCAAATAATCCTACAATAATTCCACATCCCAAGTTTTTGTGTGAGGATCATTAAATTATTGAACATTGAACCTTTTGAAATAGAAATCACAATCATCTCTAGCTAAAAATCATCTAAGTTGACGATTGGTTTGAGCACGGGGTTAGTTATAGATATAGGTATAATAGTAGAAACAGATAGGAATGAGTATAAAAAATTAAAAAAAAAAGATATTTGATTTATAACTTGGGTTTCTGTATTAATACCAATAATATTGTTTGGTTTGTTGCATTAATAGGAATGAAAAATAATATAATACCATTTTTATCCTCAATAAAAATGAAAATAATTTTCCCTTCATAAGTTTATTGGGATTTCAGAAAATATACCTAAAGGCGCAGAACAAAATATTCCTTCGTTTATGAGACGCGATAAGGTAGGATGGGAGATCGTAAATAATTGAGAGGCGATAAGGAAGTAAAGAGGATGGTAGGGGAAAAGTTGGGGATAAAAGAGTAAAAAATAAACGTGATAAAAACTTAGACTAGAATGAAAACTCGATACCCACCCCCTTAGTGAGTTTAGTAGATTCCCAAATTTAATGGAATAAATCCATTCCCCTGGAATTGAAAACCCCAAAGCAAATATTGTTTTTCACAATTATTCAATTTCTTCATTCCCAAATCCTCAAACCAAACACCCCCTAAAATTCAAATAAAAGTACCATTCCCACTTTCCATCTATACCCTTGCTGCAAAATATGGACCGAATTTAAGATACTTTTCTAAATAAAACTTGAATTAGGACCTATATGTCGATTGATACCTATTGAGGCAAGTTTCAATATATTTAAAACTATCATCAATGCTAACTTAATCACTTTTGTGATAATGTGGTGTTAGTTCTAAATTATCGAATGGTGGATTACTTTCTCTTAAGTTAATTACAAGCTTCAATAAGTCGAGTTACAGAAAATGTCATCTCTCAATTAACAATCAGCCCCTAACCTAATCAGTTCTTAAACCTTCTAATAAACAATTGGGTCTCACACAAGATTTCTCTCCGTATAATTATCGATTTGATTATTTGTGTGGTCTATTAGGTCGTTCAACTCTCATTACCCAACTCAGTCATTTTGCATTCGGTTCACTCTCTTAATT
>JANIJH010000009.1:12611407-12628182 GCA_024520975.1 Erythroxylum areolatum | reverse complement strand
CTAATACTCAAATAGGCAAATACTATCATTAACTACAATCAAATTATTATTAATTTCTAATTGCATAATTTTATACTTAATTAATTGTTTACCTAAATTCAATACCCAAATATTAAAAATAAATTACCATTTAACAAATATTAAGAATATGTCAATTAATGATTTAAGCCTTTTCAATTTTACCAATTTTGATTGTCAATTTTACAATTTCACATTTAATTATTAATTTCACATTTAGTTATCAATTCTACATTTAGGTTTAAATGTTGATTTGATTATCAACTTTCAATTTTAAGTTTTAATAATCAATTAATCAACATCAACTATTTAACTTTAAAGTTTAAACACTAATGACCAATCCCTTCACACCTCACTCATGGCCATAACTCTATAACCCATAGGCACCAAATTATTATTAAATAAAATACATGTACAATTAAACTCTAACATCTCAAATTCTCAACTTATGCTCAATTGCTCAAATTCAATCTCATTCATCAATAATTCTTATTCAATATCACTGTAAATCACAAGCCAAAAAATTAAGACATTCGACATTCCAAATTTCCAATCCACTTCCAAAATCCAAATCCAATTTCAGTTTAACATTCACAAAACCCATTCATGATTCAACTTTAATATCCATTCCCATCTGAAATCCGACATCCACGTAAATTTTTTTACCCAAATCCACCGATTGGATCCAACACCGTATGTTCACAACAAACACAACACAAATTTTTTACCCAAATCCACCATCTAATCCACCATCATCCAACGACCAACACAATCAAATAATCAAAATGTCATGAAAAATGAAAAAAATTAAAAAAATACATCCAAACAATCGGGTCTTTGCCTCTTAGGGTCGACGTTGGGTTGCATGGTACGTATGAGGTGCAAGTGCGACAGACAGTGCGGTGTAGCTCGACAGTCGGCAACCACGTGATGCGGAGGAGGGACCGAAGGAGTGGGCTGAGGTCGAAGGAAGAGAGAGATCGCGAGCCGCGATATGGGATGGTTGAGGAAGGACGAACCAGCGGTCGAAGGAAGGAGGAGATGTTGACGACGAGGAGGAGACAGCGAGGAGGATGAGGAGGAGACAGCGACTTCACGATGAGAGAGAGAGATCGGCACTCAGCAAAAAAGAGAGAGGAGCATCTATAGAAGAATCGAGAAGGGGCCTAATTAGGGTTAAAGTTTTGGAAATTACAAGTTAGTCCTTGCAATTTTTGAAACTTACGATATCGGTCGAAATTTTTGGTTTTGACCCGTACCGACTGATATTTGAGGCCGGTACCATCGTTTACTAGTTTCGTACCATTTACTGGTCAGTACGGTACGAAATTTCAAACCTTGGGTCTAGGTCTCTTCTAAAGATTTTTAGTACTATGTCTTAGGTTTCAGCTCCAATTGAAATCACTCAATTTGGAGGTCTATAGGATGAGTTATGGCTTAAACATATTCAAGCATGTTATTAAAAAGCCTTTATAAACATCCATTCTTTACACAAATGTACATATCAAAATGAGACAAACACATTTTGGGGCTTTTAAAGCTCATTCGGACTCATTCTGTAGCTTTTTGGAGTTTTCGAAAATTTTTTGAGAAAGTCCCATTCGAGTCCAGAACCATCTATGATCTATATGAGATCTCTGTTATAACCTCAATAATATATTTAAATGCCTAAATTACTCTAGTACACCATAAATAGAGCATACTCTATAAAATCCATGTACGAGACATTACACGATACAGTAATCGAACTAGGATATTACATAAAGTCAAAGGATCATTCATACAATCATCACAATGAGAATTTCCATAGACCTGTTGGTAATGTTCCAAATGGATTTCTCATATTGAGTCAGTTTAGTGAACTTGTTCTTTAATAAATACTCACACATTTGTTTAAGTATCTCCATACTTTAGCCTACGAGATTACCTACTTCCTTCATAGGGAAAACACATAATGTGTGCTAGTCTTTTTATGTTATATTAATTTCCAATCTTAATAAAACAATAACTAGGAACAATTTAAGGATAATACATAAATGCAATATGAATCTCATAATTATAATCATATTATCCTTTACATTTAAACATGTATAAGATAAGAATGCCTTTAAATTATTTTGTCACTAAACTATAATTAATCGAATGACAGTAAGGCATAAACTAACAATCTCCTATTTGTAGTAAGCCAATTGTTTAAGTATCTTATACCATATCACCATATGAAGATTAAACCACTGTTGGGAGAATGGCTTAATGGGAGAATTCTACAGGATTCTTTATAGTGAGCACTTCCTTAAATATTCGAACTTTCATCTTAATTATCATCATAATTTAGGAAAAATTGCTTAAATACATCCTTGAATCTTTAATGAGACCTTAGATCCTTTAACAAGCCCATTGGCTATCATGTTCTATATTACATTACTGTCTTGAACAATGCAATGAGCTATATCAAGTTCATTAGAAAAAGTTATTAATTTGATTAATCATTTCCAATAAATGAAAAAGGTATTATGGCTTAATTAATAACCATTGCTACATTGAAACCTTTCCAATCTTAAAATGATAATGTTTTTACGTAAAATAAAACTTAATTAGGATTTACTTCTAAAGTAAATATCCTTATCTCCTTAAACTCAAATATGAATGAATACATAGAATCATAGATATATTTAATACTTCAGAATTATCAAATATCTCAAATACTAAACACCTTTAGTACATTACCTAGGTATTTGAAGTTAGAATAGTCCAATCTATATCTATAAATCTAATTCCTACAATTAAGTTGTTACTTTTTTATGTATTACAGGAGTTTGTTTTTAGGAAATTATATTTTCAAAAATTGAAAATTTAGAGTTATTGTTCTCTATAATCAGTATGTCTTAACATATTCCCATTACAGTGGACAATTGTACTCCCACTAACCTTCTTAGAGACATGATAAATTCACAATCATTTCAAAAGCAAACTCTTTGAATGTATCATAAAAGTGAATCTTTTAATGCCTCGTAGCCTTTCAACTATACATCAAATGTATGAACAAAGGTACTAGTTCCAATTGGATGTACTTTCATAGGAATAAACTTCATCTTAGTCCCACTAATTATCTTAAGAACCATTGTCTTATAAGTATACATTGAAACAAACAATTTCTTCAATAGGTCTGTAAGATTATATCCATTCTTTTGGATATTCATTTTGTTCTAAACTTAATGGATAATGTATGTTTCAACTAAGCATCACATCCTTGAATCATTAACTTTGACTCTTTCAAAGACTTAGCATTTCATATATGATATGAAATCTTACTAATTAAGTTAATTGTTAATCATTTTATAGGATTAAAGTGATATTGTTTTCTAGGAAATCAAAATATGAGAAAGTTTCATAATTATTTCACTACGATCAGGATCAGATCCTGTCTCCATTTCCCAAACATAATTACTCTTCAATCTTTCAAAAACATATTTTACATTGCAAGATTTTATGGATAGAGTTGAATTGTTTTAATACTGAGGTTATTCTAAAGACATATTTAAAGGGGTTTCAAATTGACCATATCATTCTACCTAATTTTGTTAAACATGTTATGTTTTTTTGTTAAGAAATATAAATGTTTAATATTGTAAATGCATTTCTTGAAATATTTTATTGTTTTATCTTCGATAAGATTAATATAAGTCTTGCTCTCCTTTTTTTTTCTAAACTATATAAATCAAACAATAGAGATCAAGATAATGTTTTACAAACTTTAATGGTGATTAGGAATACAAGCTTCAAATTTTCTTGTGTGCATTGTTACTTTTTCCTATTGCATCGTTACTTGTAGTTGCTCATGAAAATAAGAAAAGATACAAAAATAAGAAAGATTAATAAAGTGTTAGTTTAGCATTTGGAAATAGTTTATGTTATGGTCGTCATATGAGCTTCGTATGTTGTTAAGAAAGAATTTTAATTTAGACAACTCTTACATAGTTAAACATCTCCTGCTTGGTGTAAATAGTTTCTTAAACAACTTTTACACGAAGTGAAATTTATTCTAGTTTTTAAAAACAATATTGCATGTTAGGTTTGGTCTTTTTTAAAGTATCTTCTTATAAGTATACCATCTTAGGATCATTATCTAGTAATATTTCTTTTCAACTTTTCCTTTTTATTTCTTATTTTTACGTGCTACAAAATTTCATGTTTATAAAGTTTATTGTCATTTTTTAGTTTTATAAATATTTATGAGTCATTTTTCTGTTTACTATTAGTCACATTTAATTACCTCTAGTATAGAAGTTTTGGACAATATAAATGATTCAAATGCTTATGTGAAAATAAATAAAACAAGGAAAGGGTATGAAAGATACAATAGAGTTGCATTTAACTTCATTAATAGTTAAAGAAGTGAAGAAGAAAAATCAAACAATTACTACCTTATCTAAATTTGGTTGAAAGAACATTAAGGTACGTCTTAAAACTAAATTTAATACAGAGAGTGTTGATGTCAAGTTGATGAACAAATATATTAGATTGAGGACAAAATTAAATAATTTCAAAAGTTTACTTAGAAAAACAAGAATCGATTACAACTTATTTAATGATGAAGCTCATGTACAAATAAATCTTAGAAAATCTATTTATGGTAAAATATTTTTTTACATACATTGTTTTTTTTTCTAATGTACAGTTTTTATTATTATAAGAACAAATAAAAACTCACATATTCAAAAAAATTATTTAAAGTGCTTTTAAATTTGTGTCACTCTTTTTTGGAAGAACTATTATAACTAGTTTGGATGCACATCCATTAACTAAATATCCATCAAGCAATGTATAAGAGGAACGTAAAATTGAAGTTGATGAAGTTTCTTCTTTAAATGAAAAAGAAGATTAGGTTGCAAGTTCTCCTTATAAGAAAAATAAATTTACTTAAAAAGTTAAAAAGGACATATACTGTCATTCTAAAAAATTTCTTGGTTACAATTGGTAAAAAAGTCAAAGAGAAAGAATAACTTACTTTAAAAAATGATGGCAACAATGTCCATTAGCGATGATAAAATTGAGTTCATTAATTAATCAAGAGATTAATACAAAGAAGAAATATTTGAATTCCTGACACGCTTTATGTGTTGAGGTTTTACAACATAAAAAATTAACTGCAAAATGTTTATAAATATTTTAGTCTACTATAAATTACTATAACTATAAAGTCAATTAAATTAATTAAAAAATGTAATTTCTTTAAACCACTCTTTTCATTTTATTCTAACTTGAAAGGCTCATAAAACATATAATAATATTTTTGTAAATAACATAATAAGTGAGGATTAACTTTCTTGATCAACAAAAATTAAAGTAACATCTAGTCATTACCCTTAAAAAGTGTAAGCTAGTTATCTGCTTTAGCCCACATCTTTTTGTACCCTCTTCTTCTTCTTTTTAAGGAACCATTATAAGAGTAGCAGTAAAGAAGATAGAATCAGATCAAGGTAAACGATAAGGAAGAAACACCACTGAACCAAAATTTGATACTATTGTCTTATACCATCCTTCCTTTTCTCATTATCTTTTTTTATAACTTCCACCTGAACACCAATTTGTTAGATACTATCACTATTGTCATGTATTGTGAAACCAAATCACCCTATAATTATAGAGTGATGGGCTAATGAAGCAAACCACTAGTGTTATGTTGTGATCACAATAGAATACATATTGTTAAGTAGGAAAATACAAATCGTAAAAAGAAAAAATAAATGAAGGTATGTACGAAGGAAAATGAACTCACTTGATTAGAGGAGACATAAAAGAGGGAATGGAGATAAAATAAGGACGAGATGGAGGTAGAGTTTTTGAAGGAGCTAGAAGCATATTAAAATGAATTCGTTGATATGTTTAATAAAACCAATCAAGTTCAATTTAGTTAGCCAATTTAAAGAGAAATAAGTTTTGATAGTGAATAATTTGATTAGTTGGCTAATTTCTAATTAAAGAGAGTGATACTCTGTAGATTGTAAATCTTATCTACAATAAATATAAAAAAGAAATAAAAATATCATAATGCAAATTCATTTTGGTAATTACCTGGCCATTATCATGTTATTAAGAGATAATAATTCTGAACTTTATCCCATTGTTAGCTATAGTGTCCAAACCTAATAAATCATTAGATAGGTGATCAAATTATTTAAATTTGCCAATTTTAGTGCCTCCATCAATAAGTTTTAATAGGTTGTCACTAATATAACACTTTATATGAACTCTAATATGGATCAAAATATTGCTAAAATTTCTAGTCAAATCTCCATTTAGGAATATATTTTAGAGAGCCTATGGATAAGTTTGAATCGAACTCAAGAAAACTAAAATAAATGTATAAAACAATCGACTCATTGATTATACAAAATCAACGACTAAATCAAAAGAATGATTTTTTGATAAGTTTAAAGGTTAATAAAGAGCAAGAGAAAGGAGCTCTAATGGCTCTCAGCAACAACTATGGAAAATGGTGCATTTTTTACCCTACAATTTTTACCAAAATATAAGTTATAGTTATCATTTTAGAGAATTCAAAATGAGCCTTAACGTTTATAAAAAAATTAACATTAAACCCTAAATGGAAGTAATTAAGTTTTATTAAACCCTAAATGGAAGAAAATTTGGAAAGAATCAAGTTGTCATCTATTATATACCACATTAGCATTTACTAGAATGAGTTTATTAGTTTTTATTAGTAGCATAAGCGCCTATTATGCTATGTGTATATCATGTATGAAAGTGGAATCCACTTTTTAAATATATTTAAATTAATTTTAATTTCCTATTATATTTTATAAAACATAATTTAAATTAGTATATTTAAATTAACCTAAATATTATTACTTTATTATAAATAACTTAAATTTAGTTGAAAACATTAATTCTCATGTTACCAATCTAAATTTAGTAACCCTAATCCTAAATTCATTAAATAAATTCCATGCCCATCCAAAATATCCCTTATGTGACTTCTTTATTAGGTTTTTATACATTTATATTGGCATAATCTATAACTTCTTCTTCGAATAAAACTTCCCATCTTCGATTTGTCCAATATCTTTTCTCCTAGTCCTATTGGAAATAAGGGCATTTTGAGTAGAGTTATTGTTTATGAAATAGTAGCTACTAGTCTCTTTATTTCTATTTTGATCATTTTGTCCTAGAAAAGATTGTCCTTAAAGAGTAACTTGTTTTCTTATAGCTTTATTTCTTAACCATCACAATTGTCATGATGGTTGTTAATTTGTCTCCTATCTTTCTATTACTATTATTATAATTCATTATTATTCAAATTAATTCTATATTTTTATATATTACATTATAATCATAGTTATGACCTTTCACTAATCAATTGTTCTTGTTGCTCGTGCATAATTCTTTTTATCTAGTTATATATATATAACTTCATCATTTTTAATCTTGAGATAGATAAAGAAAAAACTGTATCCCAAGTTACAAACTTCCCCATAAACAAAGGACGTATACTTATTTTTTCTTTATTGTGGAAATAATAGGTGGAGAAGTCTTGATTATCACCATCTTTTTGCTCAAAGTAGGAGTAGAGACTGAATGATGGAGAAGAGAAAAACTAGGTGTCTTAGTTACTTATGACAGTGGTTTTGAGTTCAGGGTAAAAGTTGCCGACACTAAAGACTTAGAGGAAGAAAAAGCTAGAGATTATGCTAATGTTGAGATGAAAACCTAAAAAAGAATTGCAAGAGAGCCTTCAGATAGGTGTGGATTTTGTTTAATGAATGTAGGATTGATAAGAGAATTAAGGTTATAATTAAATTTAATCTAATCATGATTAAGTAAAATGATCTAGGTTAATTTATATTTATTAATTTTAATTATGGTTTAGTGAATACATACATAATTTTAAAGAACAATATAAAATAATTTAAGATTATTTTAAAAGTACGCCTATTGTCCTATATGATATATATGTATTATTATGGGACCCACATTACTGATAAAAATAATAAACTCATGCTACGTTAGTATTAACATAGCATATAACTAACAGAGACATAACTCCATCTAAATTTTCATCCACTTAAGATTTAATTTGAATATTTTGTAAATTTTAGGATTCATTTTGAACATTCCAAAAAGTTAGTCTAACTTGTATTTTAATGAAATCCTTAGGGTCAAAATACACTTTTTGCTCATAAATGTCTCAAAGTATACAACAACAATATCCCAGTGGTAGTCTTGTTGAGACATGAGGTTTAGTGAGGTCCAGAAGTACGCAACATTGCCCATAATTAGTAGAGAGGCTATTTTTGAAAAATATCTCAAAATATATAAAATAAAAAGAAATATGAATTAAATAATAAACTTGAATTTATATTTTTATCTGTTCATAATTTGGGCCACAATTATAGTCCAAACCATATTAATTATAAAAACTTTAACATCAGGTATGTTATCTCAATGTCTATGTTTGATAGGTTTGGTAATAGACTAGGTCAGACTACTGTAAGATAACATCATTTCAATATAACTCACCAAAATGAGGTTGTTTTGTTCTTTACATTATTAAATATATAGATCAAAATGGTGTACTTTTATTAGTTATAACAAAACAACATTGTTTTGATAGTGGGGGATTAAACTTATTAGATTAGGCTTCTGATCAATTTAAAATTGCCATCTTTAGTTTCTAGTGATCATAGATCATATTGTATCTCCAAAGAATTGGGCACAACCTAGAACATACCTAGGGATGTAAATTTTGAATATGTCTGTAACTTTTAAAGTTAGAAACAGTTTGAGCTATACCTATTTTTAAAACCATTTCTAGCGAAAGGTGACTATTTTACCTTCAAATTTTCTCTAACTCTCGCTCTTGTTATTAACTCGAGCTTATATGTAATATTTCACTTATTTGGACCAGTCATGTTCACATCATAGCCTCAATCTTTAAAAGGATTCTTCCTTAAATCCTCACCTACATCAAAGTGAAAATAAGATTCTTTGTACAAAGGTACAATTATAGGGTAGTTAGTATAAAGGACACGTTGATATTACTAATTTTTTCTACTCTCGCTCTTCTTTTCTTCATTCTCTCTTTTAAATTTCAATTGATGATCATAATGGGTTAATTATTCATGAAAAAAGAATACTTATTTGTAAACCATCTTTTATGTTCCTTATATCAAATTCACAAGGTCTCCTTAATAGAGTATGGCCTACATATATAGATACCATTTAATGAAGCACCTTGCCACATTATCTACTAACTGAGAAGGAAACTAACACTTTTTTATTGACCTTCAACTCAACACATTCATCTACCCATTGAAACTTGTATGGCTTCACATGCTTTATAGTAAGTAAACTTACTTTCTCTACAAAGGTAGTATTAGTTATATTAGTGCAACTCCCTCCATCATTCATCGTATTACTTACATTGTCATAAATGTGACATCTAAGATGGAATATATTTTCCGTATATAGATTTAACTAATCCTTCTTGATTGAAAAACTTAATTCCCTCTTACTAACAACTATCTTGCACTCAATATCATAATCAATACTCTCTTCAATAAAATCATTGAGTTTCAGCCTCCATTCCTATTATTCAAAACAACTCACATTTTTCACGTGTCTATTATCGTTCACAATCATAGCCCTTTTGTTAAGACAATAAAATGTAATATGCCCTATCTCTAAACTGTAATAATATTTAATATCATTATTTTAAGAGGATTGAGAATCAATTTTATGTTTTATGTGATTTTAGGAATCCTTTTTAATTTTATTTTAGAAAGATAGCTCAACCTTTGCTTTAGAAAAATCCCTTTCATCATTTTCCTAATGAGGCCTTTAAGCTCATTAAGGTAAGTGGGGTACTTTCATACTCATTTCTGGTTTAACTGTCCCTCCACCTTCATATCCATATGCACCATCTTGTACAACTCCACATAATGTTATAACTCCACTGCCATTAGCTATATCTCTTTCTAAACCATTCAAGAACCTTATCATAGTTGCTTTTCTATCTCTTTTTACATTGGCTTGGTTCATAACTACTTCCATCTCCTTATAACAATCTTCCATACCTTTTAATCCTTTGGTAATAATTTGTAACTTTTGATACAAATATTTATAATAGCATCTTAGGTACAAATCTCCTTCTCATGATAGCTTTAAATTCACTTTAAGTCTCTATGGGTCTCTCACGATTCCTTCTCTTATTATTCACCAACTGAAGCTACTAAATAATATCATAATTAGTAAACTCTACTACTATCAGCATTATCTTCTTCTCTTTAGATTAATTATGGTAATCAAAGATCAATTCTATATTAGCCAACTACCCTAAAAAATCTTCAAGATCATTCCTACCATTAAAGGAAAGTATGGTCATCTTTTTCTAGGCTCCAATTTGTGTTCCCATTCATGCCTAGGTCCTCTATGAGTCCTAAATATGCTCCCTTCAACTTAAATGTTATATTAACATCATCAACACTAAACTCATCATTCGTCTCATCATCCTCTATTGAGTTGTTGGATTATTTGTAGTATGCCTCCCTTTATTATGAAATCAGGGACATTGTCTCCTTTGTAATTCAATAATTTGTTATGATTACTTATCCATCATTCCCTAATTTTAACATACATCATAATCATTCTATCAAACTATTATTGCATGGCCTATATAAATTTTATGTCTCCTTTTTCAATAATGAGATGCTTTTAGATGGCATATTTGAAAGCTCTGAGAAACGTTAGTAAAGAATTTTCTCACGCACTCCCTAATGTGTTTACTCTTAAAAATGAAAAACCACTCATGCTTCGCTCCTTTTAAATGTATAAAGGAATTGAATCATTAATTATAAATAATTTAGAAATTTAGGAAGTACTTGAATGTCACAAGGAAAGAATTTTTTGATAAGCTCAAAGTTTAATGAAGAACAAGAAAAGAAGCTTATATAGCTCTCATTAATAAATATCGTAAAGTTATATAAAATTATAAAGAAACATGCTTTAAATACTAAACTAAATATTAGGATTTTGACAGGGATGGTCTAGACCACACTAGTAGGCAAAGTCATATTGACTATGAAAACTTTAACACTAAATGGCCTATATCTGTACTTGTATCTAGTGATTTTGGATAATAATAAATCTATAGGTAGTTATGATCACATCACCTACTAAGTAAGTTCATCAGTTACCTAAATAAGCCCTAAATGAAACCCCAAATATTAAAATTTATATAATACTTAAAATTTTTGAAACCTTAATCTAATTTAGAAGAACAAATTTAAAATCCTGAATTAAAATAATGATGCCTAACTTAAAGAAACAAAGAAAGAGTATAAACTCAAATCCCATTCAAAATCCCTAGATTTTATTTTATCACAATCTCTAATAATAGAAATGACAAAATATATAAAAATATACAGTGCAATTAGTGATTGAAGCGGAGAAAAATCCCTAGACCCACTCTCTACCTAATGTGAGAAGTGAATCCATCAATTTGAAAAAGGAGGAAAATCCCAAGACTCCACTCTCCCCTTAGCGATATAAGGGAAGACATTTATTTAAAAATAGGTAAAGTTCATTTTCTGAGATCTTTGATTATAAGGGCAAGAGAAAAGAACAACATGCAAGAGGGCACATCGAAGATGAGGCATGAAAAATAAGTAACTTTGAGATAATCATTGTACGAAGTTAAGATTTTTCTATTTTCTTTTAGCATATATGAGTTTGTGTTCGTAGCTTTGGATTTAGTTATAAATGTGGTGTGCTTTATTACAAAGTGTATGTTCATTAGATGCCATTATGTTTTGTTTAAATTATGTAATATGAGTATTAAATTTTGATTTTACAATTGCAAATAAATTAAGTTTAACAAAATTTATAAGTTCCTTTATATATTAATTTTATGGTTTTATTATATTCATCATATTTGAGGATAATAAAAATGTAAATTGTATTTACTTTATGGAATATAGGAAGAACACATTGTACTGACTATTAATTTGTTTGATGCATATGTGTTACTTTAATTTTACTAAATACTATTTTTATTTCATATGCCACAATGAATTCAATAAAGGTGCCATTGTTATATGTCATAGGAGGCAGATTTTTGATAAACTTAGTAGGATATGATTGAGGACTGAAGATTAATAAGACAATAGTTTGACATATGATAGGATGTTAGATATCATTGATTTAGTTTTAGAATTAATATGGAAAATGTTTATTATAAGTAAAAAAAGAGAGTATTCGTTTCATCTCAACTAAACTTGAAAAGAGAGATGAGGTATATAAAATGAAGTAGGTAAAGGGGTATGTGTAAAAAAGGAAATGAAAACAACAAATTGAAGGTCGATTCTCATAATGTTGAACCAAAGATAATTTAAGCTATTGGAGATTCTGGATTTATTAAAACTATTAAAGAATGAGGAGTTGTTGAAGCAATTAAAGAATATAGGTTTGTTTATATTACTAAAGAATATATGGATGTTAATGGTAGTGAATATATTAGGGTTGTTAATATTACTAAAGAAACTATGGTTTTAAGAGTGAATTTTTAATGGCTGATAAAGTAGTGGATATAACTACAAAAGTTACATTAATAGATAAAAATAAAGTTATTTTTAAAGTTGAGAGGGAAATTGATCATTCTAGCTTCCTTTAAATAATGATATTGATAAAGAGTTAGTTAATACAAGTATTGGTGATGTTCATCAACCATTTAATCCTATAAATGCATAATTAAGTGGGAAAAGGAAGAAACCAAATATATAGAAGAAGATAACAATGTCTTAAATAGGTAAGAGGGTTAAAAGATAGATTATGTTAAAAAAAAGGATGACATTGTTAATTTTGCAGGAAGTGAGTGCAATACAAGTGAGGAGAAAGAGGATAAAAATTTAAAGGTGAGTGTATTATATATAGGTATAATTTAGAATATAGAAGAGTGAATTTAGACTTTGCATACAATTTGTTGATGTTTGATAGTTTAGAGAACCTATAGTAAGAACTCAATACAAAAAAAAAGTATTTCGATATGTTTAAGGTCAAGAAGTAGACAACCAAGTATTTAACCTTTAAATATTTTATAAAAATGATAAGGATTAAGTTTAGAAATGTTTTCTAAATGCAAAAAAGATACTGAGAATTAGTTGGTTTTGGATGTTTTAAAGACCAATGCCAACAAACTAAGAAGTTGCTAATGTATAATACGTCTGGAGAAGCAAAGGAGGTATATGCCAAATTGCAGGAATATCGTATTGAGATTTGAAGATCTAAAGTCTATAGAAAAATTTTATGTTTTTAGGTATAAACCAAATGTGATTACATATTTTGGTATATTGTACATTGTATTCGATTTTTATAAGAAAAGTAATTAGATTAGATGGTTATTTCCAAAAAGTATACAAATTACTTGTACTATTTGTTAAAGATGAGAAGAACCAAAATTTTCCTTTATGATAGGTTATAGTACAAACATACTATCTTCTCTGAGCATCTAATGTAATGTTTACTTTCATTTTGTCTATACTTCTTACATATAAATGCAAGGATTGTATAAGGGTACACCCTTAAGTTATTTGCCTTGTTTTGTAATAATTTATTTCTTTATTAATTAATTACCATTTTCTTTTTTTTTTAAAAGATCATAATACACCGACATGTAAAGATGGTTTTTTCAATCTTTAGGTGATTATTTACAATTTTTGAATGATGGTGATTATGTATTCATTAGTTATCAAGTATTCAATAGTGAGCAAAAGAAGATAATAGGATTTTGTATGGTATATTTTAAATTTAATTGATTTTTTATGGTGATTTAATTTTAAATGAAAAAATTTCTTATGAAAAAATTCATGATGTGAAGGAGGAGCTTCCTAATGTAAAATATGTGTTTTTTTTCTTGAAATTTATTTTACAAATTGGAGGAAGTTGAAAGATAGTATTATTCATATATGAAATCAACAAACTAGTCATTTATTCATATATGAAATTAACAAACTAGTCATATTATGAAAAGAATATATAGACCTGAAAGGAGTTAAAGTAGAAGGTATATAATAGTTTGGACAATAAAGGAATCTTAGTGAAGAGCATTCTTCAAAATTAAGATGAAGTGTGAGATTAGTGGCAATAATTTATATAAGGATTTTAATCATAATATTGCTATAGTTAGATTTAAATTTATAATTTCAATGATGGAGAATATTAGATAATTGGTTATGAAAAGGCTCCAAATGAAGACATTATAAATAATTTTTTGGTAAATTTGGTCCTAATATTATAAAAAGTTAAACCAAAGAAGAATTTGGTTATTGGATGTTCACTTGTATGAAGTGGTAGTTGGGAATATGAAGTGGTAGAATAGGGAGAAAGATATTGTTAATTTGGCCAAATGTAATATAGATGTAATTGGAACTTAAGTGAAATTCTTTGACTATTTACCATTGCTACAATTTTTAACAAGGAGGAAAAACCCCTGTAGTATTTTTTAGCAGTATAACTAAAGTATATATGCAAATGCTTATAACTTCATTTTGAGTGCAATTAATGGAGTTATGCTGGTCTAAGTAGCTATTTAACACACCAGATCTACTACCATATAACAAAATATTTAATAGAACTAGGATTAAGAAAATAAGAGATGAAAGAGAAACTCTAAGAATAAAAAGAAAGAAGAGATGCCAATTATAATTCAGTCAAAGACGTAATATAAAAATTGGCATTTAAGGATATCCTAATTTCAAATGTTGAGGAATGCTCATCTTACATGTATAACAACGATTACATGTTTTTGTTTGATTTTATTATGTTTAACAGGTAAATTTTCTATTTATTAAAATCATACTACTATAAGGGAGGCAGCTTAAAGATCTCTAGCCATAAGATGTCTAACAATAAGGATAATAGTGGAAACTCCAAGATCTTCACGAGTAGAGTAACAATTATTGAGGAAAAAATTACTACAATTCACTTTAAACAAAGGTGAGCAACAATTAGGATCGTATCAACAAGAATATAAAGTTCACCCCAAATAAGGGCGACTGTAAGGAGAATTGAGAAACTTGAAGTTCTCTAACAACATACAATACTCCCATAACCCATAAAGATCCAAGAGTCACAAATAATGTCACCATTAGAATTAATGAGCAATATGAACAGAGGACAAAAGTTGCTAGTTATGAACCAAATATAGAAAAAATCACAATAATATATACTAAAACATTAGGTTTTTGCATAATAAATTGATAACATTTAGTAAATAGTAATTAATTAATTTTATTTTCTTAACTCCATATCAATAATGCAAAATATATGGTAAAAGGTTATTTTGAATTAATAAATTTAGAAAATATTGGGAATGAAAGTACTAAAGCATATAGTACACCAACTATTAGAAATCTTACTATTGGAAATAACGAGATTATTAAGAATATATTTATGATTTTATTAAAATTTACAACAATTTTCAAATGGATGGTGACCTTGTGGTCAATTAATTTATTTTCTCACTTGAGAGAGAGTAATTTGTTTTATCACTTAAAGAAAGACACCTTCTATTGAATTAAAAGTTTAGTTTGTTTTATATTTAAGAATAATTTTGTCATAAATTATTGAATTGACTTTATAGGTATCAACATATTATAAGTATGAATAATTTAATAAATATAAAGCAATAAAAGATGAAATCATCACTGAGTACATTAAAATATAGAAAATTTTAAACTTTGATAGCCAGGATTGATGTTCTAATTTTTTAAAAGTATGTGCAATATCAAATATGAATGATTTTAAACTTTAATTGTGAAGATCAATTTTCTAGTTTTTTAATTTTGTGTACTTAAGATATTCATTCACACATGATATTAAACATCACAATGGTTTATTAAATCTATTATTAGTTTCTAATCTGAAAAGGAAAAAGAAAAAGGGAAGTATATAAAGCGGATAAAATATAATTACTAAGAAAAGGAAGGCATAATGATACTCATTTTCCAAATCAAAATAAATGGTGATAACAACATTTCTTAACACTAAACGAGTTAGAAGAAGTTAGCCATATGGTAAAGAAAAATAATAACAATCCTTTCCAAAAGTGTATAAACCAAAGAGGAAATAAGTACTCACTAAATTTCTATCTTTTACGTTCCTCCTTACGAGGACATCAAAGTTCAACAGACAATATATAAAAAAGACATCACAATAAAGTTTTTTAAGGGGTTGACATTTATGGTAACTAAATATCATAATAACAATGATAAATATTATAACAAAGCAAATTACTCACTAAGTTCCTCTTTGGTTGAGCTTTTTGAGGACAAATAAGTACTTTTTTCTACCGCAAAAGCTTTTTTCAAGAAAATAAGTGTTTCACTATAAAATAAAAAATTACCTTTTTAGTAGATATAGCTTTTTTGGTAGCTAAAATACAGCTTTTTAATAAATTCAAATTTGAAGCTTCTCAAAAAAATACTTTTTTAGGTAGATTTTTCAAATCAATTAATGAGCCTATTTTTTAGTCTCTTTTGTCCTTATGTTTTACACATAAGTTTCACAATACCCACAAATACATCTTCACGTTTATTTTGATATTTATATAATATTATTTGACTTTTTTATATGTTTTAATATTTATTTTCTATATTAGTTTTACTTATGTTATAATCTATATAAAAGATTTGGTTAGATATATTTTTATTTATGTTTCATATCGTTTAAAATTGTATAAT
>JANIJH010000009.1:12589643-12608143 GCA_024520975.1 Erythroxylum areolatum | reverse complement strand
TGACTTATAATGGAACAAATAGTAAGTGATATATAGTGTTTTCTAGTAAGAAATGTCAAAGATGCCTCTTTCCATCGATAAAGAGTGACAAACACTACAGAAAAGTAACAATTTAAAACATGTTTTAATAACATTTTTTAAAACATGTTTAGCTCTAAGATAGTTGTCGTTTTATATTTTCAAAAGTTAAAAATTGCTGACAATTTTTATAATATAGTTAAAAAATGATAAAAAAATTTTATAATTCTTGTTGTGGTTTTAAGTTTTAGGAATCAAATGCAAAATATTTCTCTTAATTTTTCTTTTTTTGTTCTCATTTTCACCTATTGTAATAATCCGTTTTCAAAATATTTTTCCCTTCTAATACCAACTTTTTCTTTTTAAGGTCCTTGTCATCTCCGTTTGATTATCTCAAATCCCTTCTTTATTTTTGTTATTAGTAATATTTTTTTGTCTTCTCTTGTTTCTCTTCGCTTCTCCTTCCTTCTGTTATTTATATTTTTTCAAATTTGTGGATTTTTTATTTCATGAGTATTTTAAATTTTTTGTGTTTATATTACATAAATTTTATTGCTACGAGAGATCGAGAAATGCTTCGACCGCTAGTAGCTTTGCTCCCTTCTTCTTCTTCTCCTCCTCCTCATTCTTGGGTGCTTCTAGCCCCCATCTTAATAAAGCTTTGTTGGCCAGATGGATGATAATGAAGCTTTGTGGGTCAGACGGGTGCATACCATTATTCTTAAAAGGAAAGCTTTTTGGAATGTCCAACCTAGTAATAATAGTTTATGGAGTTGGAGGAAGCTGTTACATGTTAAGGATCTTATTAGGAACTAATTCAAATTTAAGATAGGAAATGGGATATCTACTTTTTTATAGCAGGATTTTTGGCATCTTAGAGGTATTCTGAAGGACCACTCAACTCCTAGAGTGATCAATAGATCGGAATTACCGATGAATGCAAAAGTTTTTGATGTTATCAGAAATAATGTGTGGAGCTGGCTTGAGGCCACAATTGAGATTATACAAACCCTAGAGCCCTTACCAACCAGAATGCTCCTGATCTGATAGATTGGAATGACGAGCAAGCCCCTCCAAAACATACATAACTTCTTCGGTTTACACTACCTTGAGACCTCCCAATCCTTGTATCCTGTGGCATAAATTAGTTTGGCATAAAAGAATTAGCCCAAGACATTTCTTCATCATCCGGCTTCAATTTCCCAACACTTATGGAGGTGTTTGGCAAACAGCTTATCAGCTGATTTTTAGCTTATTGACTAAAAGTTAGCTTTTTAATCATCTTAAAAAGTTATTGATATGTTTAATGAATGACTTATCGGTTAGCTTATTTAATTCCAATAAGTTAATTTCTAAAAGTTCTATAAGATGAGTTTTTGAAGTTAGATGTTTGCCTAATGACAGTATTGCCCTCTACTTTACTTTCTACTTTTGCTATGTGTGTTTTCAAAGTTGTTATAGTACAATTATGTCGTGAAGTTTGGAATAATATAATAAAGGGACTAATTAAACCTTTTAATCTTTATTTAATTTTATATTATTAGTTTACATTTAAAAATACCATAATATTAAGTTTTTGAACATAAAGAGTCACATCAAATTAATATCTTTAGTATATAACTACTATATACAGTATTTGTATCATACTATAATTATAGATATGTTAAATTTATTAAATAATAAAATTCATACATATTATATGAAAAATACTAATATGATGTAGCTGCTACATCATTCATTTAATAAAATTTTTTGACAATAGATTATTATTATTATCAAATATCTAAATTTAAATTCCTATAAGAATATTTAACGAAATACTAAGAAATATAATATTCATACCTTTATAATTTTTTTTAATCATATCCTTATAAATTATTTTACACATCAATAGTTAATTTTACTAAACATCTTTAATAAATAGCTGATGTTATCTGCTAGTCAAATCAAATGATAGAATCTACAGTGGATAGATTGTCGATTATAGTGAAAATGAAGTTAATCGAAAAGGTTACTGAGTGTCCATGTGATGGAGAAAAGCTCACAAGTAAAGCTAGATGGATGACGCAAGCTAGCGTGAGGGAGATTCAGATCAATCGGCAATTATATGGAAGCGATGATCCAAAGGAGAAGAAGGCCTCAAGTCTTGTTCCAAAGGCTATACCAAGAATAGGATCAAGGTATTTGGTAACAACACTAGATGAACAATGCTTATTTCATCTACTTAATAACCATCGTATAAATTTATCATTCCTTATTTTCCATTATATGGAAAAGACTAAGAAAGACTCGATTGCTCTACCATATAAAATGATGTTGACTAGAATATTCAGAGATTCTGGAGTCCTTCTAGAGAGAGGAAACAGGATGAAGCTGAATATCAGAAGCGTCATCAATTCTGCAACAATTGGTAGAATGGGCTTGAAGAATTTGGAGAAAGAAGAAGCAGATTCTAAGATGAAAGCAAGGATTGAGGGGGAGCGTGCTGTTATGGTAAGTTTGAATGAAAAATAATCTCCCTTAAGAAAATCAAAATCTCAATCCATTGCAAGAATGCCTGCAGAAAGGGAAAAGAAATCATCAGATGAATCAATAAAGGGAAAGGTGATTTCTCATAAAGAAGAAAGCTAGGTGCAATATAGGGAGAAAGTGACCCTTAAAAGAAAGGGGGAAATACTCCTTTCGGAAAGACCGAAGCAAGCAAAAAGGTCGCCTAGAGTTCGAACCCTGTGTCAACAAGAAGAAAAGAAAGGGAAAGAGTTGACTCATGGTGGAGACTCTAAGAAGAAAACACCTCAGGCAACCAGGTCTTTGGTTGCAATTTTGAAAGAAGATTCAACAAAATTGACTAAAGAGATTGAGATTAAGAGAAAATTGGAGTTTGAGAAAGAGAAACCTCAATCTTAGCAGATTTCTAGACTGATTAAAGAGAATAAGAAGCAAAAAATCATTATGAAAAAGAGCACTCCTATTGCTGTTCAGAAGAAGAAGAAGCTAGTTGAACGCAGTCCAACACAGGTCAATATCTCTCAACCATTAAGAAAAGAAGACTTGAGAGTCAAGCTTATTGAAGAAAGCCAACCTGTCAGGAGTAGTAACTCTATAATCATCAGAGAAACCTCAAAAAGGTCAGTCAAGGCACAATTACATCCAATCTTGTTAAATAATAGTACAATGCATCTGTTGAGTGAGGACGAGAAAAGTAATTATGGTTTTCTGAAGGATGAAGGAACCAAACCATACCCCACACAGATGACAAGGCAGAAATACACTATTTTACCAATCACAAAGAGAACTGTGGTCAAGGTTGTGCCTGACATTCAACCAAGACCTTTCATTACTCGTAATGAGGAAAAAGGGAAGAAGAAACTGTATCCTGAAGGGATAACAAGTGATCTTACAGAAGAACATATCGAAGCTGAAGTGAGAAACATTGATGAAGCATGATATGTAGTCCAGCAGAAAGGAATTTATGTTTCCCACTACATTTCGAAAGCATCAGGAAGCAATTGTGGTCAGCGAACCACTGAAGACTCTTCTCACGTAGTTGGAAGACTTATAGAAGGGCAGTACAGATCCATTTGGATTGGAGACCTAAGCTACTCAACAGAGTCACTTGTGCATCTCATTATGCACATTAGACCCTTACAAACAGTGTCTTCAATTAGAGATGTTCTACACCTATTTGGAAGACAAGTTTCACGACTAGCCAGTCCTGATGATCTTAATTTCCCAGAACCAAACCTATCTATCAAAACTCCTACGTTTACAATAACTGAACCCAGTGTCATATCTTCAGATGCATATACTATGACCGTTGGTCTTGAAGAAGTTCAACAAAAGCATGATGAAGACATTGAAGATAAAGTTGATAATCTGTGTGCTTCTGTGGGAGACTTGCATAAAGAAGTACAGTATATTCAACGAGATATCAAGTCAATCCGCACTGAAATGATCTTTTTGATCAATAACAAATAGGGGGAGAAAGGAGAAAAGGAGAAAGAAACAACAAAGACAGGGGGAGAACAAGAAGAGAAGAAAAGAACAGGAGAAAAGAACAGAAGAAGAAGATTTTGGCTACAATTGTTTATATTTTATGATTATTTGTTATCATAAAAAAGGGGGAGATTGTTAAGTCAAAATGACTTTACGATTAATAATTTTGATGAAGACCAAATAATAATGCAGATACAAAATGAGATAGAAGAAAATGAGACGGAAACGGAAGCTGAAAATGAGACGTAAGAAAATGAGACGGAAGAATATAAGACGGAAGCGAAAGTAAAAAATGAGACGAAAGAAAATGAGACGAAGCGAAGTTAAAAATGAGACGATAGAAATGAGACGGAAGCAAAAAGCAACATAAGACGATAGAAATGAGACGGAAGTGGAAAGAAACATAAGACGGAAGAAAATGAGACAAAAGAATCAATGAAGAAGACCCGATACCACGTCATATGATAAATCAATTTGAGTTAGTTATAGAACTCAACTGAATAACTGTTTCTTCAAAGATCAAGAAACAAAAAGAAAGAAGCAGTTATCAAGAAGCAGTTGAAGACGAAGGCTATAAATACGAGTCAGAGTGGAAAACTAAAAAAGTTAGTGTTTTTCAAGAAAGGCTAGAGATTCAAAAGCTATAAATTTTATTCATTGTACTAAACTTAGAGCTACCATTATCCGTAACAAAGCTCGAAACATCTTTCAGTAGAAGGAAGAAAAGCTGATATCCTGAAGAGGCTAAGTCAGAAAAGAATACTTGTTGTAAGAGACCTAAAGAGGCTCGGTGAAAAGAATACTGGTATCTTTGAGAAGTATAGTGAAATCTCATAAAGAATTCTGAGGACTAGACGTAGCCCATGGTTTGGGGTGAACCAGTATAAAACTGGTTCTTGTGCGTTTTGTATATCAAATATTAAGTCTATACTAACATGTGATTCATTTCATTAGGGTTCATTGAATTAAAAAAAAAGAAAATTGATATTAACTAATATATGTTGAAAGTAGTACAAATCAATAGAGTAGTGAGGGGATTAACCTATTATAATCCTTACAAAATCATGTAAGGGGTGAAGACAAAGTGAGAGTTATAAAAATAGTGGATCAACCATGAATCATAATAATTTCAGATGTGCAGGGAGGATAGTATGTTGGCAGTGCAGGTGCAGATTCTTCACAAAGATTAGCTTATGGATCTACCTAATTATGTCTAATTGTATGGTCTCCAGCATTGAACTTTGTTTGTAAAATACCTGTTGTTTCTTTTCCTCAATAGTGTATATATGCAAAGTCCCAATGCTAGAATATATATGAATTGATCATATTGCGGTAAGCAGACTGTGCTGATAACTATTGCATAATATTAGTGAGAGAATGCCTCTGATCAGTCCATAGAAAGTTTCTCTGAATATTCTATTAGGAAGCCATAAATTCATGCATCATATGTATAACAAGGCAGCGGAAGCGTCAGAATCTAAATTCTAACCCCACGATATCCCAAAAAGTCAAAATCTTAGATGTATGCATACACATAATATAAGAACATGAAATTTTGACATATGTACCTTTGAGAATGCTCCTCCTTTCTTAAATCTTCTCCTTGTTTAGGTTGTAGCAAACACCAAACACCTTCTTTGATCACTCAAGAAAATGCAAAGATGAAGAAAAAGCAGTTTGTAAGGGTGGTTAGAGCTCCAAACAAGATGAGTTCAAGTAGATGCTCAAATAGAGAGATAGAATAAGACTATGTTGTATGCAATTAGATTCATGCAACAATTGCATAAATTGCATGAACAAGACTCAAGATCACTTCTCTCTAATTCCATAACACTTCTGGACCCCTTATCCTCTTAGTTAAGTGTATTTTTAACTTGTTAGTTCATGTGTACGTAAGTGAAGAACTAACTTATGCATCATCTGTCGTGCCTTTGGTCACAATCATGCTCTATAAGCCACGATTGTGGCCTACTTCAATGACAACCACGCATACTTTGTTTTTCAGCCGATCTTTCATGCGTACGACCTTTAGGTTTCTAGTTATTTTGGACACTTTAATTAATTCTTAATCCGAACAAATCATGGATGGTTTCATGGCACTTGAATTAACTCTTAATTCAAGCAAATTATGAAGTCTTTTATGATGCCAATTTACCAGAATATAAGTGGATTAACACACGAACTCTTCAATAGTTAATTATCCGACTTACGAACCTTTCCATAGACAATTACTGTGTAATTTTCCCCTCACCATTATATACCCCACTTGGTTTAGAGTATGGGCTATGTGTTAACTTCCATTAGACTAACTACGTCACATCTAGTCCAAGTGATGTTAGTTCTTATCCTGAGATGTCACTCCTTTATGTGTCATTGAAGACTCTCTTCATGACACATAACTACTATGGCCAGAGAATCCTAAGTAATGACCCCAATAAGAGGTCGTGGGTATCATCTCCTTCTATCAGGAGTAGTGAATCCTTTATTCGGGGAGTTAGTGCTTTGCTCCAAACGATTCTATGCAAGTCAATTACGGGGTGTCTTCATCGCATTAGGTATTTGGTTACTTTGTTGGTGAATGTGTGGATCGCATGGCCTTTTCATTAAAGATATCTAAAGAATTTAGATTTGGAAGGTATGAAGGCTGTAGATGCCTTATCATGGATAATTGATTTCATTTGAGCATTGAGAGAAGAGGTTAGAGATGGGATCTTAGTTGTGATGAGTGATCCATGCCCTACATACCATAATGAAATCAATCTACATTTCCAACTCTATTTATGACATCATCTTTAACCATATCTCTTAAGGTGTGCAATTGATTCAAGAAATGTGAATGTGAGGTATTTTTGTTTATTTTCCATATGCATCTACCTTAGAGGAAGTATGAGTGAAGCCATCTAATATATAATGAATGTTTATTAAGTAAGATCCACCATAATCATTTGTTGTCCTAATAAATAAGATGTTTAATCCACCTTCTTCTTTAGGAAGGCATAGATCAGTCCATTTAACCTTGATAGCTCCTTTGGATCCATTCGGATGACTCCATAAGAAATCTTTTAATGGTTTTGATAATGTTTTGGGAGAGAAAGATATGGAAACTTCAGTATATATATACAGAGTTAAGCAAAGATTTGATAAGTTGTAACTTACATGTACAGGAAGGAGTTTTGTTTACCTATGAGCCAATTCTTTTCTAAATTTTTTCTATAAGGGGTAAGCACTCAAGATAGTTGAGGTGTCTAGTTCTCACAAGATGTCACAAGTACATGAGTGGAGGATTAATGGACTACATACCTGTATGTTGTGCTATGTGTTGTGTAAGATCAAAAGCCTTCTTGGAGACAAGAAAGTGACTTTGTTGAAGTTGATCTGTAAACCTGAATAACTGTTGAATGTATCAAGGGACTTCATGAATGTGTTAATGGAATCTAACTGAGCTTTACAAAATGAGAGAAGATCATCTACAAAACTAAGATTAGTCAAACCTATTTTTTGCATTTTGAATGATATCTGAATTTGGAATTATGCTTTACTTCTTGATGGATGATAGAGTTGAGAATCTCCATGTTAAGGATGAAAAGATAGGGGGATAGGGGATCCCTTTATTAAATAACCCCAACAAACTTGAAGAACTTGATTGGACTACCATTGATGAGCATTGATAATGAAGTCGAGGATATTCATTATTTTAACCAGTTAATAAAAATGTCGTGAAATTTGAAAGCCTAAAGCATTGTCTAAAGAAAATTCTAGTTGATGATAGTAAAAGCTTTGTGGAAATCTATTTTGATCATGTAATTAGGATAGCAATTCTATCTAGAATAGCCATTTAGGAGTTCTTGAACTATATGAACATTGTCTCCAATATGATGATCATTTATGAAAGCACCCTGAGTTCATTGATCAGAGGAGTAATAGTTCTTTTCAATCGATTAGAAGGGATTTTAGAGAAGACTTTATAAATAAAGTTGGTGCATGCTATTGTTCTAAAGGTTCCAAAAGTAGAAGGGTTGGAGGTCTTAGATATCAAGCAAATGAAAGTTTGGTTTATTTCTTTAAGGGGTACTCCATTAATAAAGAATTCTTGGATTACATTTTTTGCAAAATTTCCAGTAGTGTTTAATGACTTTTGAAAAAAGTAACCATTAAAACCATGAAGCCCTAAGGCCTTCTTGCTATCCATATCAAATACAACTTTTTGGATCTCATTGTCATCAATAGGTTTGATTAAAAAATCTAGATCCTGAGGAGATACTTGCTCCAAAGAAAGTGAGTTTAGAGTTGTGAGTCAAACATTCGAAGTACTAGATGCACTAAGGAGAGAGCTAAAGTACCTAATGGCTTCTTCTTATATCTCATGGACATTTTGGAGTGGTGAGCTAGTTGTGGAAGTGGAGTGGATTTTGTTATGGTTCTTCCTTTCTAGAATTGAATTGAAAAAGAAGCTGGTGCAATGATCCCCATTTATGAGCCAATTCACTGTAGCTCATTGTTGGAGCAAAGAGTTATGGTTATTGATAGCCTGCATGTAATTTGAAAGGGAAATCTTGTTAATATTCAGTAACAGCTGGTCACTAGGCCTTATAAGGCCTCAATATATACCCTAGAAGCATTATAGTATGTCTAAGGTGTATTAAAAAGTGAACATAAAGAATTAAGTGTATCTAAGCATAGTAAAGGATATAATGATAATTTATTTAGAAGATAGGGGTAAATTGGTAATTTCATCATTTAGACATGGACGCGAATAATTATATGTGAAAGATGGACTAGAATGAAATCATCTGATGATTTTATATGCCAATGTGGGAACTAAAACAAGAAGAATCAAATGTGCAATTTTTCCAAAAATTAACATATGGTCCAATGGGATTGAAACATACATTTAGGACTAGAAACTTCATAAGGGACATGTATGTAGGGTTTTAACTCCAAAATTTTCTCTTCTCATCTCATCTCCTCTCCATTCCATCTCCTTAATCACATCATTTTAGATCATGAATCAAGCTAATCCTAGGTGAAAATCTAGTTGGTGAATCAAGCGAAGCTAAAGGGAAAGAGAAGGAGAACATTAGAAAAAGAGCTAATTGACAAATTTAAGGTTTGAGACTACACTTAGTTAATTTCTGTATGATTTGAAACTGTACAAAGATTGATTTAAAAATGGAATGGTTTCTATAATGATTTCTTGGTGGTAGTTTGCATAGAATTGGTTGACTATAACTAGAGAGAGTAACATTTAGCGAAATTCTATCTTAGGTTCTTAGTTCAGTTGAACCAGCCCCAATTATTTGGCCATAACTTGGCCTACAGAACTCCAAATTAGGTTATTCTAATTAAAGAAAAAACTTAAGATATAGAAATAAAAATCTCTAGAAGATATTCAGACTTAATTCTAACATTATAACATTGGAAAATGAGATAAAATGGTGAACTAATGTTGCCTCTATATCGGAGTAGCTTGTCATGTTTGGTGCATATCTCATGGTTTAAAAGTCCAAATGATTTGAATTTTGGTGATATGGAAACTAGAGATATATGGAGACAAATGTTTAGAGACCTCAAAGCCTAAATTGAGTGTTTGCTAGTTGAAAAATATGGAACAAGTGTAGACAATCATGTAATTTGTTTATGGATTTGTTTGCCTATTTTTAAACCTACTATGGGCTTAACCTAAATTGCACTATTTTGATTTTTTGCTTCCCTTTTTTTTATTACCAAATCATATTAGAACCTTTTTAAATGTTTATGAAACTTTTCATGCACCTAGAAATAAATGAAATATGACTTACCATATGTGAATTAGGTGATTAAACATTGGAATTTAAGATTGAGCATAATGCATGCTAATTAAAATTTACATATACATAGATGATTTATATACATATTTGTTGCTTATATGTGTGCAGTATGACTATACAAGTTCACTTACTAATTTTGTGAAGATAATTAAGTACAATTTAACATGTTTTATATTTAAATGAGGTATAGGAATTTATATACTGGAATTATATGAATGTACCTCGAGAAACACAACTAAAAAAACATATACAAAATAAATCATATGAGTACTTGTGATTTAAATACTATCCTAATGGTGATAATTTATGACTTGCATTTATGAACTTAAAAACAAATTTTATGTGTTCAAATGAATATCATATGATTTGTCAATATATTAATTATGAAATTGGCAAATGATTAAATAAAATGTTACAATGCCTGCTTCATTATCTTAGTGACGGATATATGGGCATTCCTATGGGGTTACAGTGCAGCTACTATAGTTTGACACCACTAGTGTCTTCATTTTAAGATGATAGTGTCTCTACAATTTGATACCTCTGGTTATCCAGAGTTCGATACCTCCGATTATCCGGAGTTTGATACCTTTAGGCATCTATAGTTTGATGCCTTCAGGTATCCACAGTCTGATATGGCATATTGTTCAAGCATATTTGCATTATGTAGTTTGCTTAATTATTCCATCATTGTTTACATGAGTTTATAATATACATGAATGTGTGTGTGATTGGCAAATGATTGCTGTAAATGGTCATCTAAACTACGTATTTCCTTACTGAGCTTTCAAGTTTAGTACGAATGTTAATCTCTGTAAATTCAAGTAATAGGAGTAAGGCATACGGATCATTTGCAGGGATTGAGACCAACCGTTAGAAGTAAAAGTACTTTTGGATGTGTCTTTTGATTAAAGAATGGTTGTATATATAATGAAGGAAATTGTAGTTTCTTAACATTTTGTATTTAAGAATTTAAGTTTTGTGTAATATCTTTTTGGATTACCCTATAAATGTAATGATGTAATAACTTTCTGTATAGGGGGTGTTACAGGCCTCAAGGCTATTTTTGAGTGAATATCTTTTAGTGTTGATTTAGTGGATTGAATAGCTATTATTTTGAAGCCTTTCAAAGATTTTAATAGGTTAAGTTTATGTTTAATGAGCTTCAACTTCTGTATACAACAATATTGCTTGGTTCCTGTATAGTGATAGTCTGCTCCTCTACTACAAGCTTCAGAAAAACCAACATCATGAATAAGGTAGTTGTTGAAACAAAAGGGATAGTGTGTGATATGTTTCTAAAAACAAATTGTCAATAATGATTAGGGTATGGTCTGAGAATAGGGGGTCTTTGAAGTTTGCAAAACTGTTGGGGAATGTATTAAACCAGATATCATTGATAAGTGCACGATCAAGTTTCTTTCGGATATTCCAAGCAAAGGTTTGCTTATTGGACCAAGTGAAGGAATGTCCAACAAATTTTAAATTAGTCACTTCATGCTCATAAACAAATTCTTTAAAATCTACAAAATAATTTTTTAAGTTGCAATAGCTCTGAGCTTCGATAGTGTAAAGAATTAAGTTTAAGTCATCATATATCATCCATAGTTTGTCAATGCTATTTATTGTGCAGAGATTGTTCCATAAACATCTTCTTTGAAAGCCATAGTTGTTGTGATAAATGAAGGATACAAAAATATCAATGTTTTATTGCAGAAAGAGTAAGGTCAAATGCATTTGTTGTTCGTTAGAGTCCACTAGATTTACCTTTATCTCATCCTTTTTGTAGCAAAGGACGATTTTTCCAAAAGAATGATAACTATGGTTTGAAAGCATATCCCATTGAGGACCTAGTATGTGAAGCTTGTTCATGTTGTCTAACTTTATTTTGGTTTTGAGTAGAGCTACAAGTAGTGGTTTTTTGTGACAGACAAATTCCCTTCGATCCAAAAGTTTTGAGGGAAAATTTATTCCTCTCACATTCCAAGTTATGATTGAAATTAGGTGGAAGGACTTATGAGGCATTTTCCTTTCCTACTTTTTGATCTTCTCTGATTCATTGTTTTAAATTTCTCACCTTGAACTGTTTCTTGGGTGTATGAATCATTAGTTAATGAGCTAACAGTTAGAGCTTCAGAAGGTATGGAGTATAGTGGTATTTCAGTTGGAATTCAAGATTAAAGATTGTGGCATTTGGTGATAGCCATGGGTCAAATAGTAGAAGTATTTGCTTCAAGCATGGGATCATTCTCTTAACAGTTAATACTATTAACCAAAAAGTCACCATGGCAGCTTGTTGCAAGATTTTCCAAGGTTTGAACACTTTCCTCTAAGAGTGTAGCTAGGCTATTAGCCTTTGGTTTATCCCATCCCTAGACAAAAACAAGTATAGGATTAGGAATGTCCATTATATCAGTATTTTCATAAGGAGTAGTTTGATTGTTTTCAGTTCCTTCCACGTTGTGTTCAGACTCATCTAGTCCCATCAGTTTTTGGTAGCTCCCATTTTTTAAAATCTTTACTATGGCTTGCTAAACCTTACACTATGATTTAGAAGGAAGCTTCCAATGGTAGGATATAGCAATGGCATCTTCCCATAACTTGTTGTCTTCACCTAAACTTATGACAGGTATTTCATTTAAGAGCTCCTTAAAAGCTCATTACTAATATATATTTAGATATAACCTATTATCTTCTTCCTTGCAGTGTTTTCATCCATGCATAAGGATTTGTCGAGATAACTTGCTAATGAGCTTAACCACGAAGTAATCCAATACTATAGGGGAATACTATAGAAGTTGATCCAAAGGGGACATTCTACACCTTGATGGATTTAAACCATAAGCTAAGCTGCCATATTTGTAAGAAGATAAGCTGATTGCCTAAATGCCATGGACCATCTTCAAAGAGTTTGCATCCTTCAGATATATAGGAGAAGGTAAAAAGGATTAGGTTATCTTCTCAGAGAAAAACATCTATAAGACCTTTGTGTTAACATAATTTGTTAGCCCAGTGTTGGATGGGAGGAAAAGCTAGTCGATGATAAATAAAAAAAAAAGAACCTGGCAATTGTTGGTTCCTAATGTTTGGTTCCCTCTTAGAGTGTTCTATCTTTGGACAAACCATAAGTTTACCATCCAGCTCTTGTAGTGCACTAAAGGTGAGGGTGGAGGTAAGTTGATCCCCTATAACTTACTTCCATGTTTTCCAGATGGGGTTACAAATGGAGGCGAAGTGGAAGGTTTAGAGTTCAGGGGCAAGGGTGTAAAATCAGAAGTGTTGGGGGTGCACATGTCGCCTAAAAGGGAAGGGAGCAAGTTGCACCTAGAGAGATGGAAAAGCCTCTCTCTCTAACCCATTTTCCTGTCTAGCTAGCACCATCTTAGGGTATATTGAAATTTCTAGACTATACATGAACTTATTCACATTAATAAATTAAATTTCCTGAATTTTGAAATTGTAATTTCAATTCCAAAATTTAATATTAATAACAATAAAACAGTTTAATCAAATTATAAAATTAAAATTACTCTAATACCACTTTTGGGAAATCAGGTTGGGATCTAATCCTAATTGTTGTGAAATAATTATGAAACTTTTTCGTATTTTGGTTTCCTAAAAACTAAGATCACTTTATTTCTATAAAATAATTAATACAAAATTTAATAGCAAAGCATGAATCATAATTTGTACCTTATTCTAAAACTTGATCTTTTCTTGTCGTATCCCTCGAACTGTTTTCGAAACTAGTCTATTTTAACTACTGTATCCATACTAGTGTCTAGCCTCTAATGTTATCTAGAATAGGTTAAGAGAACTCTGTAACTCTTAAAAGAGTGTTAAACAAGAATTGCTAGCTACACTAGAGCTTAAGCCTATTTGTAATAAACTTTGGACGTTTTAGTAATTTAACTTTAATTTCTATTAAACTTTAATTGGAATTACAAGTGATTCTAATTAAACACTAATTATGCCCAAATACGATTCAATATCTTATATTGATCCTTATTTATTAAATATGTCATTTAATCATAAAGTTTCTCAAAATTTACAATCAAGTCTAACGTACTAAAATATAATTACTCTCTTCCATCCGTTCTTTATGTGTGACCCATTAGGTTCTTAAATATGTTAACAATAATTATAAATTATAATTATAATTAGATAAATTAAAACTCCTTTTAAGTTAATTTTAATTCTCTAATTAAACAATCATATATCAAGATTCATGTCTAACAACGCATCATGACCACCCAAATATTTAGTAATGTCAAGGTGGTTTTGACTAACCTTTTTGTGTATGATTTTTCCATATAATTCAATCCTTTTATCATACAATGTTCTGATTAGACAGAGCATGGAATTAATATCAACTTTGTTGAGTCCAATTACAATAGTTCTCCGCTATTAGCTGTTGATTCAATTAATGACATTTGTAAACTATTTCCAAAGAGTCATTCAACATTTGCCAAGGATTTCCTGAATCAATACTAATCAAGAACAACGAAACATTTTCTCTAATTACTTTAAGGCGATGAGTCCTATCTTGATCTCACAACTACCTCCATATAGTTCATGCTACAACTAATAACAAATATTCAGAAGAACAAATACAAATAAGACAATTCATATTCTAAATCCCTTTTAATCTGTAATGAATCTTCTTACAATTTGGATTGAATAAAGCTTTCTATGAGATCTTATGAAGTCATCTTTGTGATTTCCTCATCCTCTATTTAGAGCTACCTCTTCTATGTGTTTCTTACAACTCCAAAAAATAAATTTGATCTACCTCCTCCTATGTAGCCTTTAATAATATCCTTTTATAGTAAAAAGTAGGGTTTTTTTAGATATACACTATCGCATAGGTGATCATATATCTCCAAAAATACCTAACTTTGCATATTTATATAGGCACAGTGACTTACACGGGCAAGATACACAGTCGTGTATGTCAACATACATAGGTGTGTAACTCGACACAAACATGAATTGTGTTATTAAAGCTTCACGCATTTACAAAGACTTACATAGTCACTGCACAAGGTTGTGTAAGTCCACAATTGCATCAAATCTTCATTTTATGCCACGATTTTATCCAAATTCTTTTCCTTATAGTTCATGAAGGCAATTATCACCTACAAGCATACTTAAAGTGAAATAAGTACAAAAAATACTATAAAATATTAAATATATAGCAAAACAAACTAAATATGGGTATATAAAAATAATCAGTTGGTCATTTATTAATTGATAATTCCATTTGAAGATGCATTGATCAATTACTTGGATGCATAATATAATCCATTGCGAAATATTTTCATTTGCAATCCTAAATTTAGTTTATGATGAGCACTTTCTTAATAGCTCCTTCCATCTTTTCCACGCCTTATACAATGTCTCACTTTCTAATTGTTGAAACGAGATGTCATTCCTAGTTCTTATTGTTCATGTTAGAGGAAAAAATACCTAGCCAAAAACTTCAACAAGACCATTCTAAGTGATAATAGATATAAGAGAAAAAACTTTAACCATAATTATGCTCTATCCCTTAATGTAAAATGAAATAACTTTAATTGAATCAAATCCACCAGAGCTCTATTAATTTTAAATGTATCATAAATTTCTAAAAAGTTGGCAATTTCTGTATTTGGATCGTCATCTACCAAGGCATCAAACTGCATAAGTTTTTGAACAATTAAAATCATATTATGCTTGATATCAAAGTTACTAGCCTTCACTCTTAGCTTAATAATGCTAGATTATGTCAAAGTCAGTGATGGTCTATCATAATTCCATATAATATGTAATCCTAATTGTCCTGCCATTGTGTCTGGTAGTTATAACCTCAAAACTTCTAGGTTTCTCTCCCTTAAATTTTGAATTAATTTCCTTTAGATTTTTAAATCTAGTTTAAATAGTACTCTAGAACTACTCCTAGTCTTAAACCAAAGTACTTGAAATTCAACCAGAAAATAAAAATAAAAAAGAAAGTCCTAAGATAAATAAATATAAAAGAAAATAAAAAAATCAAATTAATAAAAATCAAAATTTCCTAATATCCTAGTTATCTAAAAACTATGCCAAAAACTTGATGTGATGTCTATCCAAACCAAAACAATGATAAACTGAAACTCAATAAGTGCACCTATCATTCTTATATTACACTTTAGTGAAAGCGAGTGTTGCTCTTATTGAAACAATAAGTACTTCTACTAAATGCGTTTCTATCACCTAATATAATAAATGAATGATTAATTTAACGAAAATATTAAGGAAACTAAAATAAATAATCTAAAATAACAAAATGAAGCAATGAATAAGAATAGAATAACTAATGATAATTAAGATTCTAATGTGAAATACTCCTAGAACGTTTCTTTATTTAAATTTATCTTTGATTCAATAATTAACCTTAGTATATTATACTAGTAAAAACTGCAAAGTTAGATTGATATTCTTTCTCAAGGCATGTAACCTATATCCTTAAGTTGATTGATTTCATTCTCTTCCTACTTAAAACTCATAAGATTGTATTAACTCATTATGCAAATTCCCATTATAGATTGGGCTCTAACCTAGAAGATTTAAGTGGTTCTATCTCTAAGATTTCATTAAACTCTTATCATTTATACCATGATTTATTTATACGTATGATTTATGAAACCCTGTATATGAATTTAAAATTAAATAAAAATAACATATTTTAATCTAATGACAAGTAATAATCATAAATAATTCGCAATCTAGTTTAGATATTTCATTATAAATAAATAATTAGTTGAAAAAAATAATATTTCTAGGGTTCATCCCATCTAAATTTTTGCTAACTTAGTTCATGCTAAAAATACAAAAAAATTAACAAAAATTAAGAAAGGAAATAAGATAAAAGGAATCATTCTCATGGATCTTGAAATCTTAATGTTATTTAGTTAAATCTTTATATAACCTCTTGTTTATCTCTAAGGTTGCTTCTTCTAATTACTCTTGTATCTCGTGTCCTCCTTTATCCTTTTAAAACATAAATCCTAGGATTTATGTAAAAATTAACACCAATATTGTTGGACCCCGATCCTTGAGTGGAAATTAGAAATGTGAATATGAAAGAAAATGAATGTGTTGGTGTATAAATTGTGTTATAAATGTTATTTGTGCCTTAATGAGATATGGGTTTATGTAAGGTTAGTGAGTTGAGAAACCCTTAGTATGAATTATGGTCATATATGTGAGATATTATGAAAAAAAACAAGAGAGGAAATTTAGAAAATGGCATGATGTTATTGAATGTAGGAAATCATGTGTATTGAGGTTGAATGTAGGATAAAAATGTATATGCTGATTCAAGGGAATTTCAGGAATAATTGACATAGAATTGGCCAAAGTTTCCTTCTTTGAAGTTGTAGCTTGTTCTTTTATCTTTCCAACGAGACTAAGTATGCAGGTTTTCGAGATCGGAGTTAAGAGTTATAGTTGATACAAGTTATGATGTTATATAAGATTTATGTTAGTGACAGCTTGATGAATGTTTGAGAATTTGAGGTTTTGATGAACCAATTTAGTTGAGATTTGAGAAGTTCATGAAGTGAATTTGTTGCTTGAATTGTTATGTAGTGTTTAGGCCTTTGAATAAGTATATATGTGAAGATTATAAGTATATATGATGTTAGTTTGGATGTGAGAAGCTTTGGAAAAAGTTTGAAGGGGTTTTGGAAAAGCGCATGTCTGTTAAACGGACATGGGAGTCCGTTTAACGGACAGCCTCGGATCAAAAGGACCCCTCCCCTTGCTCATGTCCGTTAGACAGACATGGATGTCCGTTTAACGGACATTCTTGGATGGTTTGGTGCTGTTTGGGCCGTATGTGTCCGTTAAACGGACAGCCACGGGTCAACTGGTGTAATTTGCGTTTTTGACCAGTTTTGAGGCCGAATCTCGTTTTGAGGCCTCTAATATGAGTTGTAGATCTTGATGTTATCTTTCCAATGGAACAAGAAAGAAAGCATTTGAACAATTGTAACAAAAGTTATGGCATTTGCGCCAAAAGAGGTTCAAATCAATTTAGGATTTGAACATGTTGAGTTGTTTTGATCATAACTCATTCATCCGACCTCGGATTGAGGCGATTCTTAAAGCATTGAACTCCTAAGACATGTATCTTTCTCTCCATGAAAATTTGTTTCAATTGGATTTGAATTGAAAGAGTTTGATTCATATGATAATCGGAATGATTTGCCTCATTCTGATCTTGCTATTTTCCTTCCTCATCCGACCTTGTCAAATCATTTGCTTATATCTTTTCCGTCCGACATCCAAATGACTTGGTTCTCAAAGCGTTGGATTCCTAAGACAATGAATTACATGTTAGGTGAAATTTGTGAATTTTGGAGATTTAATTGAGCAAGATTATGTGAATCAAAGTGAGATAGGAAAGTTTCTGAATATGGTTTAGTATTTTGCGAATTTCGGGATCTGTGGAGATCCGATTAAAGCGATGTTTGAGACATAATGAAATTAAGACAATGAGGAACATTTCTCTAGAAGGAAGTTCTAGTAAATTCCTTCAATTTGATGATTAGAAAAATGTTCTAAGTTAAGCATGATTTTTATGAGTTTTTGAGACTATGAAGGATTAATTAGCAAGTTAATGTGATTTAATTATCATGTTAATGGGAGTCAAAT
>JANIJH010000009.1:12577872-12589543 GCA_024520975.1 Erythroxylum areolatum | reverse complement strand
GATTTATTTCAGTTCGAATTGATCCATTTGTTTCGCATTCGTATTCGTTTTCCATTTGTATTCGATTCGACTTATTTAATATTCGTTTCTGGTTGGATTCGATCCTTTTAGCCTCGCATTTGTAGGTTGATATTTTTCAGTTTAAGTAGTGGGGTCATGATTGTTAAGTTGTTATGTAGTTGAGTTCTAGATTTGGGATCCAACAAATATAAAACTAACAAATGTCCTTATTACAGCTATGCTGGTATCAAACATGGTAATTAAACCTTAAATTGGACATTTGATAAGTTTTTAATTAATTATTTTTATTCCCTAATGCTCAATACTTAATGTTTTTTTTTGCATCTAAGATAGTTATTTAATTTCATATTTTGTTTCAAGTACAAGTTGGAAGAAAAAGAAACAAAATAAGCCAAATCCACAGCTTTGGTGCAGTTTACTGATTTTCATTATTATTTACCTTTGTGGAGTAAAAAGAGATGAGTTAGGTTGAAATTAGGATAGAGATTGGAAGAATTGGAGTCATTTTAAAGCTACTTGCTTGTGTATATAACTTAGCACCTGTTTGGTTGAGCTTTTAAAAGGTGGAAAAGCACTTTTTTCCACCGCAAAAGCTATTTTGAAGAAAAATGAGTGTTCGGTCGTAAAATTCAAAAGCGCTTTTTAAATAGAAATGGCATTTTTAGAAGTTAAAATACAGGTTTTATTTATCTGAACATTTCCCCTGTATCATTTGGTTTGATGTTGATTTTCTACATCCTTTATTTATTTTTCTACTGATTTAAGGAAAAAAACATTCTTTCTATAAATTCTTTTCAATCTTCATTACCTTACAAATCCTAACTTCTAAACGTCATCTTTTATTATTTGGAAATCAGAACTTCAAATTGAATCGGTGTTTTGTTTCAAATTGACATAAATTATTGCTTTGTTTCACCCACATAAGAGGAGCTCATCTGACGTTCTCTAAGAGAAGGACTGGTCTATTAAAGAAAGCTAAGGAGATCTCAATTCTTTGTGATGCTGATGTTGCTTTGATAGTCTTTTCAAGAAAAGGACAATGATTTAAGGTTTTCCACCTTCACACTTGTATCTACCTACCTTCACTTTCTCTTGCTTTTTGAGATGTTCAAAACCATGGCTGTTTACTATTTAGCAATTTATTTTCTTTTTTATTGATTTTTCCTCATGTTATCTTAAGTCTTTGTGATGGTTTTTGATTTAGTTTTTTGTTTGATTGATATGTTGTATTGCTAGATTTACGGGTTTGCTTTGCTTATGCATGCAAACAGTAGCAAACCTAGACTGTCTCTTTTCTTGTGGTTCATTATTCGATACTATTATTGTTGGGTTTTTTTTTGTTTCACTAAAGGTACCATTTGTATTATTAAATTGGCAGCTAAGTTACTTTGCAGGAACAATTCAGATAAAATTTTAATGACAAGGCAGATTTGCCTTATGATATGATGTCAGATTTCTGGATTTAAGTAATATTTTGGATCTTGGGAGAGCTGCTCAGAAGGACAAACTAGCTATACTTGATGGTGCTATTAAGGTCCTGAACCAACTTAAAGCTGATGCTCTAGAACTCAAAGAATTGAATGAAAAGCTACTTGAAGAATTTAAATGTCTGAAGGTAACCATTTTAAGTACATTAATGTGATAGAATGTCTTAACTTAATCTAAATTTTGTGCCTGTGATGGGAGAACTTAGTTACTAAAATTATGGGCATATAATCATCTCACACTAATGGTAAAAGTATGGAAATGATCATTTCAAACTTTGCAATTAGTGTTGTTGACCTTAGCTGTTAGAAATTTAGTAACAATTACAACAATATTAATGGCAATAGTGATACAAGTCAATTGGTTTTGCATGACTTGTAGGATTATCATGGTTTTTAGTAAGTAGTAATTGTCTACTATTGACCTCAAACATTCTTACCACATACATGCACAATTTGTTTGATCTGACTGGTACATCTTGATGTTCGATATTATTGGTTGTGGTTTAGTTCTTTAGACATGCTTGTACATTTAGGCTAATTAATGCTGCTTAGTATTATGATAATTAGATCTACTTCTCTAGTATTTTTTGAGCAATAGCCTTCTTAGCTTTCTGCACCTGAAAAAACTAAAAAGAATGAACTTCGTGAAGAGAAATTAACACTCAAGGTAGATAAAGAAAAGATGGAACAACAAATGAAAATAACAACTGTTCCAGCTTCTGCATTTGGGCATGCTCATCTAGCTGCTTATTAGGTTGCTCCTAATAAGATGGCAGTTTTCCCCAGCTATGGTCTGATACCAATGTGGCAATATCTACCTCCAGCTGCCTATGATACATCCTGTGATCATGAGCTAAGCGCTCCAGCTGCATAATTTTCGTTTTGCTCTAATGCTGCTAATTTCAAGATGCTTTATGTTAGATTCATTCAACAAAAATTTGTCTTGTCACAAGTAAATATAACTACACTTTCAATTTGCATGATGTTGACATTAGATTACGGTCTAGTACCATTGGTGCTTATTATTAAGATGTAATTACATGACAATTATTTCATTTATCAAAAGTGTTTATTCTCTATTCTTTGTACTTTTATGCTTCTCATTCTCTATGGGACTTTGTCTATTGTACACCACAGTTGAGCAATGACTACTATGCCCGAGATTACCACCCCGTATCATGCATCATCATAACCAAAGTCAATGTTAAGGATGCTTTCCTTTATTAATCTCTCAACTTTATCTTTGAAAATGTGTCTTAAACTTTTATGCCACAATACTTATGACTTTTCCTTAATCAAATGTCTTTTTCAAGTAACAAGTTTAGCAATATATGAAGAAGTATACATCTCATGAGGGGTAAGACACATTTTATATAATCCATATGACAAGAAGGAAATTCCAATATATTTTGCATTGAAAGATAATTATACAACTGAATTATTAATGACAAAATGATAAGCCTCTTTGTCTAACACTGATACAAATATCAAATTTCATCTAAAAGACGATATATAACATATGTCATGTAATACAAGTACAAACCTTGTATCGAGGTTCAACCATACATTCCCTATAAATTGTTGATAGTGGTAGATTGCATAATATTTTAGTGGGTAATTTAGTATGTGTTTAGCTATTAAATTGAATGCTTAGCGCATGCTTAGGTTAGGATTTTGATATTTAGTTAAATGTTTGTATTTTGTGTGTTTTATAGGTTAGATTCAACTTGAATATTTATTTTGGGATTAAAATATTATTTAGCTTTTTTATATGTTTTAATATTTATTTTGATATTAGTTTTATTTTCTATAAGAAAATAAGACATCTCTTTAAATAATTTCCTACAAGATAGAAGTGAATTTGTCAAACAATTGTAAAGTAAATATAAACCTGTTGTTTAATTTACTTAAAATATTATTTATATGCATAAATAATTTTTCTTACGAAATAAAGTATAGTTAAAATTAATAAAAGTGCTTTTTATTTTTATGTTGCCGAACAGTCTACTGTATGAAGCTCTTTCAAAAAAGTTGTTTTAATTGACAGTCAAACAGTCAACTAGCTTCTTAGAAAAGCTCTTCTAAAAAAAGCTCTACTGACAAAAGCTCTACTGATATAAGCTCATCCAAACAGATACTTACATAACTGTGTGAGGGACCGTATAACTCATTGTATATGTGTACATCCTCGAAGACATTGTTTTAACTATATGAAAATGTACATGTTTATGTAAGTTACCTACATAATCATGTCCTTTACCCTTTAGCTCATTGGAAAGTGTCTTTGCAACTTTTAGAGGATTAGTTGTATATGGTCACTTGCACAGTCATGTAGCTAACTGTCTATATTCTAAAAACCCTAATTATGAAGTATAAAAAGCAATTAAAAAGGATAATAAAGGGGATATACACTAGGGACATGAATAGATGCATATTGTTTTATTTGGATGCGTTCATTGAAGAATTATAAGCAATTTTTCTATTCCTTCCAATTTAAAAGGATATTGAGGCCTTGTAAAATGTTTGTGTATTGATCATCCCAATAGCATTGTTCCTATCTCTCTTTTGAAATTGATTGTGATATTTTCTATATAAAGTTTATAATTTATTTATGAATGATTTGGATAGGGCTTGCTAGATCATTCATGTATAGACTTACTACCATAATAATGATTATAATCTGTTATTATTTTTAATCTAATTCATATATGGAAAATTAATGATCATGCATAATCATGAATAATATATTGTAAGTTATATTAACTTGTTTTCTTGATTCATAATGTTATTGTTACACTAAATCTTGAGAGCCTATGATAAATTGTTCAATAGTTAGATCTAATTAAAAATTTTGTATAGATTAATTACAATTTAGGAGAAATTTGGGTTAAAAGAGCTTGCTATCAATCTATGGTTAATAATTTCAAAGAGAGATGAAAATAACGCTACACTTGATTATACTTTCTCATGTGAATGTTGAGATTCAATTGAGATCATGAGTTAAATTTAGTGATTCTTCTTTGTTAATTATATTTATTAAAATAATTTATTTTTATTTAGTTTTATTTAATTGTATTAATTGAATTCGTCAAAACCCACTTTCTTATTACACTAATTAGTTCAACACAAAAATTAGTCACGTACTCTTCATGGATATGAGCCTCACTAATATACAACTTAGTTATGTAAAGTTAGGTTTAAATTTCTTGTTTAAAACACATCAAAATTTTGTTGCTGTTGTCAGAGAGTGTTGTTAATTTAGTTTTTGTATTTAAGATTAATTGGTGTCTTGTATATCTATTTATAATTAGTTTTTACATTTATTTCTTAATTTTTTAATGTTTGTTAGTGCTGGTGTATGATATTGAGTGGGTTTCCTCATCAAGGTCTTTTACAATTTAATCTAGAGAATGAAAAAATTGCTTAGATTGTGTAAAGATAATATAACGACTTAAGGGATAGACCTATAATTAATCATTAGTGATATAGAAAAAGCTATAGACAATTATAAAATTTTAAGGGAGCTAGCTATTCCTGTAACATCCCGTTTCCGTATTAAGAGTTAAAAACAAAAAATAAGGTACATGAGAGATTAAGAAAATTGTTTTTTCATGCTCATGCATATTGTTAGCATACATGCACATGAATTTAATTTTTTTTACACAATAATGATTGTACATACATTTGTTGACATATTCCGGGTATAATTGTTTTATAAATAAGATTGTATTGAGAATTTGTGTTGAAAATTGATTTGGAGAGTATAAATTCCTGGATTAAATTTTTTTTGGGAATTTTAGGAATTTTCCAAAAATTTAAGGATATTTTAGATTAAGAAAAATGTCAAATGGCAGTAGAAATTTTAATGTGTGACATTAAGATTTAATGACAAGTGTCATTGAAATTTGGGAGAAAATTGGGTCGAAAATTGGAGACAAATGGACTAGTTATTAAAGTGGGTCAAAAAGGAACCATGGGAGATTGACATGTGGCAAGTGACATGTGTCACTTGCCATACCTCATTTAGCAACCCACGTTATCATGTTCAAAGCCCATCTCTTCTTTCATTTCATTTTGGCCAATGCTTCCATCTTCTTCATTTTCTTCATCTTCCTCCCCTTAATAACGACACTCACTTATCCAAGCCTTAAAGTTGAACCTTGCCTTCTTCCATCACTATCCACTTAAATAGTTTGCTATCCTCTTCTTATTACTAAAAGACCCAACCTATTCCACCTTAAAAAGGTGAAGATCGTGTATGTGGAGGAGCTATGGTTTCTTGGTGATTTGAAGAAAATGAAGCTAAACAAGTAAGTATAAGCATGAACTTTTCTTGATTTGTTGAATGAAGCATATTTGATGAAAGTTAGAGGTTAAATGGAAATAAAATGGTTATTTATGTATGCTGGAATGTAGGTAAAGAAATGAATACATTGATTTCTTGCTTTTACGTGTATGATGATGAATGATTCATAAATTGATGTAGAGATGATTTAGAGTTAGAGATGAATATTGTTGAATTGTGATGGACATGTACAGATGTAGTGTTTTTATTGAACATGTATCTGTATTTTAGCCATATCTTGGTCTATCGACATCCAAATGGGATGATGTTAAGTTGTATTAAACTAAAGACATATGGCTATATTTTTCATGAAGGAATAGAAATTGAATTCTGTCTCTAAGAGTTTCGAAGTTTAGCTCGAAGTTGAGTTTATGGATTCTAACATGGTTCGGAACAGTATGTAGTGTTTTTTTACATACCTTGTATAATATTCATCCAAATTGAATGGAATTTGTTTCATTAGAAACTTAAGGCATAAAGGAAGAATGTTTTAGAAGAGTGTTTTGCCTAACTCTTTCATTTAAATTGTCAAAAGTTTCATGAAACATGAACCTGAAGGTTTGTTTTCAGAAGAGCCAAAATGAAGTTTGAAAAAGAGGGGAGTGCACGATCGTGCACAAGCACGATCATGACTCTTATGGGTCACGAGGGATCTCACGATCATGCAAAGACAATTAAGGACCAATTGGAATTGCGTGATCCTGCAAAAGCACGATCGTGCATAGTGAAGGTGCAGTGAAAGTTGACAAACGTGAACATCCTTTGATCTTTTGGCCATAACTTCCTCTCCCGACCTCCAAATGACATGAGACTTAAACCATTGGACTTGTAACACATTTCTCCTCATCTCTAACAAAAATTATAACCATCTAAAATCATTCTAGAGAGATTGATTGATGAATTTGGGACGGAATTGATGAGGAGTTTTAGAAAATGATAACTGGAGTATTTTCACTGGACATGCTTAGGTATTTTAGGCATAACTTGTTACATAGTCTTCTAAATGAAATGATTTTTTATTTAAATTAAAATAGATAAATAGGATAAAAATAATATGAAGAAATCTAATTGTGATTCAGTCTCTAAGATGATTAATTTCTAGATGGAAGTTGTGCATAGGATACCTTTTTGCATAAGAGCAGTTCAAAAATGTTTGAGGCATATCTTCCAAATTACTAAACCAAATTGAGTGATTTTGATGTCAATGGACACATAAGACATAGAGGAACACTTTTCTAGAAGTGAGTAGACCTAGATGGTCTCATTTTATTGTTTGTTTTGTTTGAATTTTTGTATTGATTGATTATTGAATGCTTATGTGAATGTGATTGATTATGTTAAATTTTGGATAGAAAGTCCATTGATTGTGAAATGTGGATGAGATACTGAAGTGATACTTGCATGTGAATGTGAAAAACTAAATGTTTCATAATATGATTGATTGAAAATGTGAGATGCATTCCATACATGAATGCATGATCAGATAATGGGAGTTGTGACCAGAGTAGCTACCGATCAGAGCTTAAAGCTCAAAGTGTTGAAGAGCCTCGAGCTCAGAAAGTGATTAAGAGCCTTAGGATCACTATGTAAAATGAGCCCTGTATCCCCATCGGATAAGGGACAGTTAGTAATGAGCCTGGTATCCAATGGATACGGGACATTTTAGGCACTCGGTCACAACAAAGTAACAAATGGAAAGTGGGTCTCATGTGCACTACATATGCATAATATGAATGATTAAATTGTATTGAATATGAAATGTGAAATGATGCAAATGTGAATTGTGTTATGTGACTAGGTGAGCCATCGATGATGGTCACTCATTGATTTCGCAAAACTCACTCAAAATTTGACAATTGTATATATGGTCGTATTATTGAACATGATATCAATATTGTACTATGATGGTATACCCTTGAATGTGATATAGGTGTGAATATGTATATTGTCGTGGATTGATTGAGGAAAATAAGGGTATAAGTAGAAATGATGAGATTAAAGTGTATAAGTCAAGTTTAAAGAAAATAAATTTTTCTATGACCTTGAAAGGTTGAACTTAAACTTAAAATGGTTGTGTGATTGTCGATATAAGAGTTATGATTCAGTATGAGAATATATCTATGGAATGGAGATTTGAGTTTCATAATGGTTATGCCTTTATAATTATGAATTGATTGAGAATATACATATGGGAGATGAAATAAATGGCAATAGGAAGATGAGATAGAAATGAGATAAAGAGAAAGATGATGAATCAAATGAGAAGAGTTAAGGCACCCAATATGGTAGTTGAATCATTATGACTTGGTGTAACAATGGAAGAGGTTAATCTTAGATAATTGGAGTAAAGTTGATGTTAGTATATGTCAATGCGAGGAAACCCCAATCGTGGTAAAGATAAAGAGAGAAATATTGTTAGGACAAATTGAGATCAAAGTATTACTATTGCAAGATAATTGGTGACCTGTCAAAAGTAAATCTCGGGATATAATGGGATGAACTTGATGATACACACCTAAACATATGCAATTGGGTCTACTACATCATTGAGTTTTGATGAATAACACATTATGACATGTACAAAATGATAGAAATTGATCTTCTTGAGTTATTAAGAATGATCGATAAGCAATGATAAAGACAGTTGATTGATAAGGATTATATGAACCGTGTCAATGATAGTAGCAAGAAATCTTCTTTCAAAGAAGAATTTCCCTGAATTAGGTTAAGTTGATCTGATGATTCAATTTAAGAATGATTAATGAAGAAACAAATCAAAAATGAATATGTAATGAATCAAAAGTGAATATTGGAGTCATATCCATAGCGGAGACTCAAGCATAAAAGGTAGAATAGGCTACTGAGAATGTATGCATTTTGTTTGAAGTAAGGTATCCAACTATGCGATTGGATTATTAAATTTGAGGAGAATATAGGTCCACATTATATTCCGTGTAAATATGTTCAGGAGATATAAATTTGATATGATGAATATGTTACAAACACAAGAAGTTAAGACTGTAAATAAATTAAAATGTGTGGAGAAACTAGTAAGAATGAACAAACGTTAGAACAAGTCAATGTGAAATAAGAGGAAATAGAATGAATTGAGAAAATCATTCGAGGGAAGAAGTCAATTAGGTAAAATCGAAAATAACATGAAGTAATACTACCTCATTGAGGAATTAGATACTTAAAAAATTACGAGAACAAATCATGGGCATAAAGAGTTTTGGGTTATATCGTTGGAGTTAACAATGCCCCCAATAGTATTAAGGTATTAAAGATTTAAGTGATCCAGGCAAAATTGTATCAATTAGTGACTATCATCAGAGATGGTATTTTAAGTGTATTCGAAAAGTAAAGAGAACATTTTGAATACTTAAGGAAATCATACATATCATGAAGGTAGAAACAGTTATATTCCAAGTTCCATAAAAGAGAATCTTAACTTGATCTTCACAGTAGATTAATGATGTTGGGACATCAATGCTTTGATGGTCCATTGCATTGCTAAGGAGGAGATGCTCAAGTTTGCTACTCCTACAGCCCTCAAAGTAGCTTAAGGGAAGACAAAGATGAAGCCTGCTAAGTTCAAAGGTAAAAAGTTCAAATTTTCTCCATATATTGATGTTGGTCAAACCAGTACTGATAAAGGTCCTAGGGACATAAAGAAACCAGTAATATAAGGTTTAAAAGAAAAGACTAAGACCATCAAGTTACTCTTTGGCTCGTCAATTATGAATCTAACTTATAATAGTCGTATTAAGTACTTGGTGGCTATTTAGTGGAGCATTTGATCAAGGTACTTCAGCAATGTAAAGGTTCATATTTAGGATAAAGCCAATTAAAGGGAAGGAGAAACTAATGGTTTATAGTAATGAAGAAGTGGAAGTAATATCCATAGGGGATGTATATACTGAACCTTGCTGTAAGGTTCATTTGAGTTTTACACGACACATTTTATATATAATCTTTTGATCAATTTTGGATAAAGAAGGTTGATGTTTTGCATTTAGTACTTCTGTTGTATAGTTTTTGTTTAATGCAAAATATAATGGTACAACTTTCTTGTTTTAGGGTTTGTATAGAATATGTCTTACCCAGAACTAGATATATGCTTCTTCATATCTTGATCAAACAAGTTATTAGGGACCCTGATGAATAAGAAGTCATACATGGTATGGCATATATGTTTAAACCACATTTATAGAACTGGGGTTGAGACATTGATCAAGTAAAGCATTTCTCAATTCTAGATTATGATGATCAAGAGTAAGTTGAATAATAACGATATTTAGATTAACTCATGCTTTTGACTTGTTGAGTTTGATAACTAAAGATATCGGTAGACCTTATACAATTGCATTGTGCAATTCTATATCTATTCTGACATTTGTTGATGATTATTCCTATCACAGTTATGTGTTTTTGCTTAAAGACTAAAGGTTGATAACCAATTGGCAAATTTCATCAAGATAGTCAAATTTGAGTGTGGAGGAGAATATCATGGCAAATATGGTGTTTTAGGGCTTTAAAAGGTCTATTTGTTAGATATGTGGAATCAGTTAGAATACTGACTTAATTCACTATCTTGAGTAGTTCTGAGCAAAATGGTGTGTTGTCGAAAGGCATAACTGCACCCTAAAGGACTTGAAGAAGTCAATGTAGAGCAGAACTAGTCTACCTAATTATTTAAAGTTGAGAAACTCAACCTTGTATACATTTATGCATAGGGCTGCTCTACTGAAGCAGTATAATCCTTATAAAGAAAGACTAAATACTCGTTCCCCTCATTGGTATTTAGTAAGATATCTCGACTACTTTAAGGCTATGACTTTTACTGTAAAGAAAGAGGGACCGGAATTGTTGGAACCCCTCCCGAATGAGTCCCATGTCTGACGTCCTACGTGACATCTGGACGCGCAAACCCACGAGGGAGGAATTCCTCACCACAGAAGAAACTCAATTTGAACTTATATTAATGTCCTTCGAACAAATCTTGTAAGATTCACCTTAATTTCTCTTAATAAAACTGATCTGCTTAGGGCCCGAAATTAAAATCCAATACCTAAGCTAAAAGGGAATTTCATGCCTCTATAATAATCAGAAATGAAAATCACTTCAATTGGAGCTTCCTAGATCAAGAAATCACTGAAATACGGAAACATGTTCAATATGTCCGACTAATTCTCTCTCTTTGATAAAATCCGAAAAAATTCAACTTAATCTGAGAATTCTAATTTTTTGCATGAGGGGGTAGAATTTTTTTTTTAGAAAATCAATGCTTCAAAAATAGAGTGAATCGGAGGCCAAACGAAAAAGTTTCAAGCAAAAGAGTGAGGGGAGGTTTAATTTGGGAAAAAGGAACATGAAAGAAAATAAAAAACGCACAAAAGGTGTCGCCTCGCGGGAGCGGGCCGCTCACGGTCGCGGTCGTAAGCTGCTCACGGGGGCGAGGCCCTTGCAAGGCGAGGCGCTCACCCTTGCGAGCTCTCGCCCTCGCGAGGGCGCCAACGAGTCCGAAATTCTATATGTATATGTATACATATGATTATTATTTTCCTTGCAAACCAAACATTACACCTGAAATTTTTGAAAATTCATAACTCTTCATACCGAATTCCAAAACTCACAAATTTGGTATCAATGAAAAGATAAAAGGAAGCTCTACAACTTCCATGAAGGATTGAAAAACTATTTTGGCCTTTAAGGGGGTCAAAAGTTGTTTCAAAGATTCAGCTAAAATTGAAAAAGTCCTACACTATACCAGAAGTTTGAAAATTCATAACTTTTAACACAAAAGCCTAAAAATGTC
>JANIJH010000009.1:12558702-12574166 GCA_024520975.1 Erythroxylum areolatum | reverse complement strand
ACATTAATTCCATGCTCTATGTCTAATTGGAACATTAGTTGATGAAAGGATTGAATTATACAGAAAAATCATGCACGGAAAGGTTAGTCAAAATCACTTTGACATTCCTGAATATTTGGGTGGTCATGATACGTTGCTAGACGTCAATCTTGATCTATGATTATAAATTGTTTAATTAGAAAATTAAAGATAAATTAAAATGAGTTTTAATTTATCTAATTCTAATTATGAATTAGAATTATAATTTATAATTATTGCCAACATATTTGGAAACCTAATAAGTCACACATATAGAATGAGTTGGAGAGAGCAAAGTTAATTTAATCAAGTTGGACATGATTATAAAGCTTGAGAAACTTTATGATTAAATATGAGATATTTAATAAATAAGGATTAATATGAGATATTGAATCTTATATGGGCACATTTGGTATTTAATTAGAATTATTTGTAATTCTAATTAAAGTTTAATTGAAATTAATATTTAATTTTAATTAAATTACTAAAAACATCCTAAGCTTATTATAAATGGGCTTAAGCTCTATGTAGCTGGCACTTCATACTTAACCCTCTCTGTAAAAGTTACAGAATACTCTCAACCTATTCTGTGGATACCGTTAGAGGCCGGACACTTGTGCGGCTACGGTGGTTGAGACGGATCGATTTCGGAAACGGTTCGAGGGATGCATCAAGACAAAAATCGAGCTTCAGAATAAGGTATGAATTAAATTTCCGCTTTATTTTGATTCGTGTTAATCATTTTATAGAATTAAATAGATCTTGTTTTTCGGGAAATCAAAAGTCACGAAAAAGTTTTATGATTATTCCGCTGCGATCGGATCAGATCTAGACCCGATTTCTCAACAAGACCATGTATCGGGAAATACTTTGCGTAAAGGTTCCGGAAGATTCGTGATCGTTTGGAGCTCAGAATCAGTATCGGAATCAGAGATGAATCGAAATCAGGTATTCTCTATTACCTTCATTTTTAGTTCTATCATATTGATCTTGAGTACGTAATAAGGTCTGTATTACGTATTACATAAATATGTGAAATCGTGAAACGCTTCTGATCTGTTATTGGCTTGGCTTTTTCAAATTCGGAGAATATTAGGTGAATATCATACAAAGATGATAGAAGCCGATGTCGGTTAAGATTTAGATCTCTAGATTGGCTGCAGGCGGCAAACTTATCATACACGCCACTCACTGACAAATATGTGCTGTAACGAATTTAAATTGGAAGAAATTAAGGAAAAGGCACTTGACTCCGACCCTTTAGCATTGCAATTGCATTAGCTCAGTCACTTCCCTACTCGTGTATCTGATCCGTAAGATAATAAAAAAAAGCAGTTTGATCTTAATTATTTGTACTACCGCGGCTTTTGAAGTTAACAATTATTAGTGTAAAATGACAAGCAACACGTAAAACATGTTGGTTGGGGTGGGCGTTCCAATTAATAAATTTTGTTATTTAATATCAGTTTTATAAGTTAATTTTAAGTCAGTTTCTTTAAAATATAATTCTCAACACTTTATTTAGTTTGCACCTAAAAGATGACTGTTATCAACACGAGCATAGCAAGCAAGTGGTGGGACGGAAAGACGAGAGAGCAATCGCGATAATCCAGTCAAAAGATATTGTTGAATTCGGACAGAGATTCGATCCGACACGAAACACCCACTCTAAACCTGTCTACCCGTCGTTTCATGTGCTTTCTTCCGTCTCTCTTTCTTAATAATTGTTAACTTGGGACAGAGCCAACCCAACATGCTTGAAAGTTTTGAACACACCAAAACAAAAAAGAAAAAAAAAACCCGACTTAGAAGCAATGACTCTTGCCACTGTCCGACTCACTTGTCCGTTCTAAAACCCAAAGCATCTCTCTTTTTCATCCAACAACACACACAAGCAATGCCCCCCTCCCCTTCCCCTTAACTAAACTAAAAAGGAAGTTTCCTCCATCGGGTTCAAGCATTAGCTAATTAAGCCCTCCCCTTTCTTCTTCCTCGTGTCTCTGCTTTCTTATTCATACCATTAATAATGTCCATGGCCGAGTAAGTTTTGTTTTTGTTTTTATTTTATTTCTTTCTTTCTTTCCCTATATGTAGCTCATGTCTCTTTTTGGTTTTTTTTACAAACAAATCTCAGATCTCCCAAGGAATCTTCCTCTTCCTCCACAACCAGCGTTCATGTCACAGCTCTTGACGGTCTGGTGAACGTCAACTCACTTTTCACTATCGCCGTCTTTGTAGGCCTCTCTCTCACCACTCCAAACCAGCACAGCCTTGAGAACCGCTCCGCTTGCGACGCTGGTATAGACGTTGTAAAGAAGCTGCTTGTCTTCGAGGTTGTGTCCTTTAGCTTCTTCCTCTTCTCTTCTCTGGTGGCTCAGGGCCTCAAACTCGCCATCAATTTGCTCAACAGTAAAGACGTGAACGAGGCGTTTCGAGCGCACATCAATCTCAAGGTGTTGAGGCTGGGGATGCTGGGTTCTGCTATTGGGTCGGTTATGGGTTGCATTTTCTTGGTGTTGTCAATGGTCAATGTAATTGAAATTCGCTTGGGGTTGTTGTCTTGTGGGAGTAAGAGTGCTGTTCATTCCGTTTCAGCTTTGGTCCTCTTGGTTTCCTCTGCCCTCATTGTTTATATTACCACTGTTATTTATGCTTTTATGCACTGATCATGCGAGTTCTAAAGAGAATTTCTTACGAATTACAAATGGACTGTAACATTTCTAATCTCTGGTGCCTACATTGGGTTGAGATTTTTGGTTCTTTAGATTAATTCTACCTACTATTGCCATCTGGCTAAGATTGCTTGATTCTCCCTCTTGTTTTTGCTTAATTTTCCCTCTTGTTTTTACTTGACTAATGACAATTTCGCGACTCAGTACAAATTCGCCTTGTTTGGATCAACTTAGTTTTTATTGGAGATTATATTTGAGGGGCATACTCATGATTAGCTACACAACTTGATTAGTCCTAGTTGGGTTATTTCTCACATTTGGTGAAACATGGAAAAGCATGCTAGTGATGTTGGTTCATTCTTTATTCCTTATTGGTTGAATTTAAAAACTACCGTCACTTCTTCTGGATATTACTAAGATAATATAACTGGCTACCTCCTTTTAAGTCTGGTCAGAGTTTCCATCAAGATATAGGAATTTCTATTGTAGCTTTAATGTATGGCATTTAGTTTTCCTAATGCGTAGAACTTTGCTGCTACCTTAAGTGATTCTCGGGTTCCTTTTTTGCCAGTCAATGTCAATGTTAGACCATTGTTTTCTAACACAGAGTTGTTATTTTAGGATGGGAGTCATGCTACATTGGGAAGCTGCCTTTGAATCGTGAATGAGAATTTGTATTAATTTGTATTAGGATGGTTGTGTTGGTATCTCTACTTTGCTCCTTTGTGTTTGGCTTCTCTCACTTGACTCATGTCATTGTTGGGTGTAAGATAGTTTATACTGGTATTTCAGGTTCTCTTCAAACTGCTGGAAACTACATTATCTGACAGAGGATAGTTTTTTGGCCTCCTATAGGCTCTTTCTTACCAATTTGGTACAATTTTTCATGTGTTACTACACTAGTCTGTCCTGCCTTGTTGCAGCATGCATTTGGAGCTCCAGGCTATTGCTTTATAAAGACATTGAATGCTTCTCTTGGTTGTTCATTGAGAAAGTTGGTTTGCCTCTATAGTAGTGGATGGTTGCTTTTATCATCTCATTTGCTGCTTTACAAGATTATTTCAGGGTTGATGTTCTGGTTTATGTCATATTCGTGTTTTAGATTGTGTCTGCTTCAAAAGATGATTTAAGAAGAGTATCTGCATATGTTTTCTCCTTTGTATGTGACCTCAGAATTAATCTGAGATCTTTAACTCACAATCAAAAATTGTGCTGCTGAGTTGTTTCATCATCATCCACGTGGAAGATCCTTTGGTTTCTGGTTCTCAAATAGTGTGTCTCTGTTGATCACTCCTTGATTTTCATGCTTGACATCTGTGGTCGAGTCTTGGGATTGTTCCTGCTTGTTCTGGAATTGCTGTTTTTTGTTGCAGATCTCTGCCTGAGGTTAGATTTGGTTTATTCAAGTTTGGTTATTGAGTAATCAAATGGTTGGGTGTTTTGTGTTATGATCATGGTGGGTAATTTTACAAGGGCAAGGATAATGGTTACGGAATAGAATTTCTTATATGTTTTCTCTTCATTATGTGAAGCCGATCAGGTGATAATTTGAAATGCTTTGTTGATTGTTTATGCTTGACAGGTCATTTTAAGTCTGTCGATGTTGTTATGTGAAAACGATCAGGTGATACTTTGAAATACCTTGTTGATTGTTTCAGCTTGACAGATCATTTTAAGGTCTGTTGACGTTGGAATGAGAACACAATGGTCAGGAGACTCTTTAGTTTGACCTCTTATAGTTTTGTTGCCTTCAGGTGCTTGAAAATTAAAAGTACTGAGCTTTAGTTACTTGTTTTGTATTGAGCTGTCTTGTCTTTCTCAGTTGTAGGACTTCATTTTTCGTTTACGTTAAAGCTTTTAGAGTTTTTTTGTCTAAAGAATGCTGGTTCATTGAAATCTTTCTCATTCACCAACATATGAGATTAGTTCAGAAGTGGATTTGTGGACATTGTAGTCATTTATATGTAATGTATTAGTTAACGATATTGTTATTGATGTATTAGGAAAGATCTATTAGATGTTAGGAAATATCTATATTAAGAAAAGTATGATCTCCTCTTTATTGTGGGCTTTTCCCTTTATTCCTAAGATCTTTTCCTTATGTAATTGGTTCTATATAAATTCTACAATGGTCTTTAAGTTTTTATCAAACCCCGGTAGAGTTAGGAGTATTAAGAAAAATAAACAACACAAAAAGTCGATAATAGAATGGTAAATCTTTATTGATATATGAAGATGGAAGTTCAAATAGAGTGTTTGGTAGAATATACAGCTAAAAGAAAACAATCGAATAAATCAGAGACTAAGGAATTGCTTCCTCCCAGCTAATAGCCGACAAGTTTCCCAATAATACCAGATGCCCTTTTTTCTTCCCCTATATTCTATATTTATAGTTTGTTATAGTTTGTTTTCCGTATCCGCTTTTGTCAGAGTTAGTTACTCTTTATTTTGGCTTTATCCTTCCTTCTGCTATAAACTCGTATTGCATTAGTAGGTTGGCCCACTATGCCACCTGTAGCAGACGATGGGCCTCCCTTATCAATACCGCCCCTTAAAAACAGACCTTGTCCACAAGGTTGGAAGTAGGAAATTGCCCACGATAATCCACACAAGAGAGCCATGAGGCCTCATTAGAAGGACGACCTTCCCACTTGACAAGAAGTTGGTGATAGGGAATATTAGATGGACTCAATGATTTAGAATCAAGAATATGTTCAGGAACAAATATCCCATCAGTAGCTAGGAGATTATCAGGAAGAGTAGATGTGATAGGATGGTTACCCGAGGCACGTTTAAGTTGAGAAACGTGGAAGACATGATGCACCTTAGCTGAAGGGGGTAAGTCTAAACGATAGGCGACGTTGCCAACTTTTTGCAAAATGGTAAACGGTCCATAATAACGAGGGCTTAATTTGTTATAAACCTGCGTGGAGAGGGAGGATTATCGATGGGGTCGCAGCTTAAGGAAAACAGAATCCCCTACATGAAAGTCAACTGCATGCCGGTGCTTGTTAGCAACGCGGACCATGTTAGATTGAGCGCGTTGGAGATTATACTGCAACTGTTTCAGGATTTCTGTTCGATCAGCATGGGCTTCAGCAACTGCAGCCACAAGGACCTCTCCTGGAAGAAATTGAAGAAGAACAGGTGGTGGACGCCTATAGACGATCTGAAAAGGTGAACACTTAGTAGCCCCATAATAATTGGTATTATACCAATATTCAGCCCAATGAAGCCAACGTCCCCAATCCTTAGGCTGCTCAGAAGAGAAACAACGGAGGTAAGTTTCCAAGCATCGATTAAGAACTTCCGTTTGATCATCGGTCTCTGGATGAAAAGCAGTGCTCATCTTCAAGGTAATACCCTAGCTGCGAAATAATTCAGTCCAAAAATAACTTAGAAAGATGGAATCACGGTCACTAACAATCGAACGAGGGATACCGTGTAAACGAACAACTTCCTTAGCGAATAACTCAGCGACTGTGCGGGCTGTAAAAGGATGGCGTAACCCAATGAAGTGAGCATATTTGCTAAGCCTGTCAATCACAACAAAAATGCAGTCAAAACCATGAGAACGTGGAAGACCAGTAATGAAGTCCATGGCAATATCCTCCCAAATTTGGCATGGAATCGGAAGAGGTTGTAGGAGTCCTGCTGGAGACAAGGCTTCATACTTGTTGCGCTGACAGATTGCACAATCAGCAACAAAACGTTGTACATGTTTCATCATACCCAACCAATGTACGTTAGCAGATAAATGTTTGTAGGTGCGATAGGCACTAGAATGGCCACCCTGTGGGGTAGCGTGAAATTCTTGGAGGGGATGTGGAATCCAGGTGGAGGAGGCAGGAAGAAGCAGTCGACCTTTGAAAAATAGGTGATCATTCACCAGTTGATAAGACGGATAGGCGGCAACATTCGCAAGAACCTTGGCCTTGAGCTACTTGTAATCGACATCCTGGTTCATTTCAGAGTCTAAGGTCGACCAATTTACCCACTGTGGCAAGGAAATACTGGTTAAAGAAATCGCCTCAAGGCGGCGAGATAAGGCGTCAGCAGCACGATTTAAGGAGCCCGGTTTGTATTCAATGTCAAACTCGTAGCCCAAAAGTTTGACTACCCAATTCTGCTGAGCGGGAGTAGTAATGGGTTGGTATAACAAATGTCGTAAACTGCAATGATCCGTATACCCTAGAACTTGCGACCAACAAGATATGGTCGCTAATGACGAATAGCCATCACCAAGGCCATTAACTCTTTCTCATAGACGAGTTTGGAAAGATTGCGAGCAGCTAAAGATTTGCTATAAAAAGCAATAGGTTGGCCATCCTGCATCAAAACAGCGCCGATCCCACCGCCCAAAGCATCACATTCAAGAACAAAGGGCTTGCTAAAGTTTGGCATAGTTAAAACAGGCGTAAAAGTCATAGCCTGCTGCAATGAAAGAAAGGACTGTTGAGCCGCAGAAGACCAATGAAAAGGACCAGCATTTTCTTTCTTGAGCAAGTCGGTAAGAGGCTTTGCGAGTTGACTATACCCTTTGATAAATCGACAATAATAGCCCGTAAGACCCAAAAAAGCACAAACTCCACGGATAGACTTGGGAATGGGCCATTGCAGAATACTAGAAACTTTGCTGGGGTCCATGGCCATGCCTCGGAAGGAAATCACGTGGCCTAAGTACTCAATTTGAGTCTGGCCAAAGAGACTCTTCTTTTGATTACCCGTAAAAGAATTCTGTCATAATTTCTCCAACACCAGAGCCAAATGCTTGAGATGAGAAGTCCAACATTTGCTATAAATGAGGATGTCATAGAAAAAAGAACATATTGCCGTAGACCTCAAGGAAATAAGTCATTCATAACAGCTTGAAAGGTGGCTGGAGCATTTTTCAAGCCAAAAGGCATTACCCGAAATTCGTAGTGGCCGGAGTGTGTACAGAAAGCCGTCTCTGGAATATCCTCCTCCGGAACTCGAATTTGGTGATAACCCGAGCGTAAATCAACTTTGGAGAAATACTTAGCGCCATGCAATTCATCAAGTAGCTCCTGAATGACCGAAATAGGATATTTGTCGGCAATAGTGACCTTATTTAGCTCCCGATAATCTACATAGAAACGCCACCCACTATCTTTTTTCTTAACAAGGAGAACCGGACTAGAAAAGGGGCCAGTGCTCGGTTGAATAAGGCTGGATGTCAACATATTCGCAACCTGCCGATCAATTTCATCTTTTTGGAGATGACCGTAATGATATGGTCGAACACTAATTGCAGAAACACCTGGCTCCAAAGGAATACTATGTTCAATCTCACGACGAGGAGGTAACGTCGAAGAATCAGAAAAAACGGTAGCATATTTATGTAACAAAGCAGATAAATCCGAAGGATAAGAATGTTCCATAGCACCGAGACTGAGTTGATTGGAAGAAGGATCATGAGGCCAGCACACCACCCCAAAATCAACACTGTGCGATTTAGATAAAGAACGAAAGGAAGCTGGGGTGGTCATAAGAGGAGAATCACCCAAAATTTCCACCATGGCACCAACATGAGAAAATACCATCGACATGCGCGACCAATTGACTTGGACGTCGCCCAAAGTTTCTAGCCAAGAAACACCCAAAATGAGATCAACACCACCCAGTGGAAATAAGTAACAATCAATGAGGCACTCAATCGACCCAAGTAGTAACGGAACATTCCGACAAAGTCCTTGAGTATCGCGAAATTGGCCATCTCCCAACTTGACACTCATTCGAACAGTAGGAGAAATAAACAAGCCCAACTTATCAACAATTTGTTTAGCCATAAAACAATGGCTGGCACCACTATCAATCATCACAATCACGCCCACTCCAGAAATTGTCCCACGTACCTTCATAGTACAACTACGAGATGGAGAATCCACAGTAAAACAAGGAAGTTCCAGCTGCATCGCCTGTGGAGTATCCGACAAAATGTCAGGAGGCGGGGATTCAATCGGAGGACTTGTCACAACCGGTGGGTCCAGACCGGACTCATCATCAAAATCACTTAAAATAATTGTTTGATCAGACTTGTCCTGACAACGATGAAGAGGGTGAAAGGGTTGCTGGCAGCGAAAAAAAAACCTCGGGGCACGGAGATCTTGATACTCTTTTTGAGAATAGCGGCGAACCCCATGTGTAGTAGGTGGTGGCTGGTGACGTTGAGAACGAAGAGGAGAAGACGGTGGTAGGACAGTAGTAGTGGGTTTGGCTAGACAGCCAGATGGACCTCCGGAATTGTCTTGGGGCCAGCAGGCTGAACTAGAGTCGATATAGGAGAAGAAATGCCCGCCACAGTACCTGCTTTAGGACCCAGACCAAAAGATTCCTGGCGAGGATCAGACCGAGGCAAGGAGAAAGCAGCTATCTCGAGTTCCACCTCACGGGCTAAGTTCATCGTACGATAGAGGTCCGTGACCTCGTGGGAACGAATGCGAGCCCGAATTTCATGACGAAGTCCATTGAAGAATTGACCTGTGAATGCAGCTTTGGGCCACTCAGTCACTTGAACAGAACACATGACGAACTCCTTAATATAATCATCTACAATACCGGTCTGTTTAACTGCAGCCATGACCTCATAGGGATTAAAAGCCAGGGCGCTGCTAAAGCGAGCTAGGACTTCCCTATGCACATCAGCCCAGGTAAATAGAGGATGACGCTCATTAAGCCAGGTCATCCAATGTAACGCATGTCCCTCCATGCAAATGAGAGCAAGAGTCACCTTAAGATCATCGGGGGTACGCTGGATTTGAAAATATTGATCGGCACGTCGAACCCAGCTGAGTGGGTCATGCCCATGAAAATTGGGAAGTTCAATCTTTTTAGCTGCGATCTGAATATCGTCTAAGGCAATAACCCTTGACACTGGTTTGGCAGCAATAGGAGTACCAGAAGACACGCCATCCATCGCATCACTAGGAGTACCACCGGAAAGCTCCTCTGGCGACTTACCTTTTAAGGCCATAGCTAACATCGTTTTAATATCATCAAGTTGCTGTTGGGTGGGAGTCACTGAGGACCCAAGTTTCTTAAAACGCTGCTCAAGAGACTGCAGACTCCTCTCCACTGTATCGAGCCGAGACTTAGAGCGAGTAGTAGTCATGGCTAGTCAAACATGCTCACCGCGCCAATTTGGTAGAGTTAGGAGTATTAAGAAAAATAAACAACACAAATCCGATAATGGAATGGTAAATCTTTATTGATATATGAAGATGGAAGTTCAAATAGAGTGTCTGGTAGAATATACGGCTAAAAGAAAACAATCGAATAGACCAGAGACTAAGGAATTGCTTCCTCCCAGCTAATAGCCGACAAGTTTCCCAATAATACCAGATGCCCTTTTTTCCTCCCCTATACTCTATATTTATAGTTTGTTTTCCGTATCCGCTTTTGTCGGAGTTAGTTACTCTCTATTTTGGCTTTATCCTTCCTTCTGCTATAAACTCGTATTGCATTAGTAGGCTGGCCCACTGTGCCACCTGTAGCCGAAGATGGGCCTCCCTTATCAAACCCTCAGTTAACTGTTCTTCGATTTTCACATGGTATCATAGCAGAGTTAATTTCCAAACCTCAAACCTCAAAATCTTCTTTACCGTAAAACCCTAACATCTTCTATCCTATCCAAAAATACTTATCTCAGACTTACCAAAACTAAAACCAAAACTAGTAGTGACCATTAACAGCTATAGTTTGATGGGTCAACTCACCTCTTCGACCTTAATGAAGTTCTATTCTTAGTTTATGTCATAACTAACCAAAACATGGGTATTTTGATAGTACTAAAATCTTTTATACATTTCAGAACATAGTCAATAGTGTTACGAGTGTTCGTTTAGCTAGGAAATCTGTCTAACATACTTGGGAGATGTCAGAGTGTAGCAGTAAATCATTGACAAGTATTTCAACAATGAGTTCCTCAACTTTGAGAATCACCAAACAATGTTTGAATGGTAATAACTATTCTTTATAGTCTAAGAATGCAAAATTGTTTTTTAGAGGTTAGTAGTTGTCTCATTTTACATTTGATCCCTAACTGATCAAAAAATGCTAGAAGATTGGCAAGCTAATGATACACAATTACTACATATTATTTTCAGTTGTATGGAACTTGAAATCTTCGTCCTATTCTCTTATGTTAACAATTGTAAGCAAGCTTAGAACTATGTTAAGCTTCTTTACTCCAATAATATGCTTTGCATGTATGATGTTTTTGTTGAGTTATTTTAGTCCAAACAAGAGGGATACTTTGGAAAAGTGAAACATGCATTTGAGGAGTTGAATTATCTACTACTGATCATTTATGATATTAAGGGGATGCAAATTCAAAGAGAACGCTTGGTGACTATGACGATTTTGGTTGGACTAAAACCTAAAGTTTGAGCATGTGTGAGCACAAATTTTGGGAAGAGTAGACTTTCCATCCTTAATTGAAGTGTATTTTGGACTCTCTCACTTTATGACTAAGACAAATACACCAGAGAATAAGTCTAATAAATCAAAACTTGCAGCATAATTTGGTTCATAAGTCAAAGGAAGTCATGGGGGAAGTTGAGGAGGATGTAGTGGTCGTGGTGGTAGAGGCTCACAATTCCATTGTACACATTGTGATAAAGGCGAACATGATGAAAAGTCTTGTTGGGATAAATATCTCCATTTGCGAGCAACTTATATTTCATCTCTTAAAGAACATTCTTTGACTACAACTTCACAATCGTCTGTTACTTTATCTTAGGATGGCTATACTAAGTATTTGCAGTATTAGTCAACTCAGCAGATATTATCTTTCTTATATGGCATTTATTACTCATCAAGTAACCCTATCAGCTGTTATTCATCTATCCCTAGAAAGTCATGGGCAATAGATTCTGGTGTCACTAATCATAGTTTGGGTAAAATAATCAACCTTAGTTATATCATTCCCTTACTTGCCTCTCATAATGATAAACTTACTATTACTGATGGATCTACTACCACCATTAAAGATGTCAGATCCTCTCATCCTTGTTCTTCTCTCATATTACCCTTTATATTATTTGTACCAAACTTTTCTTTCAATCTTATGTCTGTGAGCAAATTGACTAAACAACTAAATTGTTCTGTATGTTTCTACCATGATAATGTCATTATCTAGGATTTCAAGTTTAGGATGAGGCTTGGAGAAGGGCGTGAATCAAATGAATGTACTATTTTGGCATGCAATCATCCATCACATGCGCATTGTCAATCTTGGCCATTGATATCTATAGTCAATTTGGTCATCCATCATTGGAAATCTCAAGAAAGTAGTGCTAGGGTTACATTCTATTTTTAGTTTAAATTATGAGTCGTGTCAGCTTGGAAAACATCATCGCATTTTGTTTTTCCCTCAAGTCAATAAAAAAGTTGAAGAACCTTTTATGTTAATCCATACAAAGATTTGGGGTCGAGGTCAAGGTTGTGACAAGTCTAAGTTAAGATTTTAATATTTGTATTTTTTTATTTCTCTCGAATAACTTGGTTATATCTAATGAGAGATTGTTTATAACTATTCTCTATATTTTGTTCTTTTGGTGTTAAAATTCAAAATCACTTTAATACCCGAATCAATATTCTTTGTAGTGATGATGCTAAAGCATATTTCTCTAGCTCATTCTCCAGTTACTTGAAATAGCATGGTATTCAATATCAATCTTCTTGCCCCCACACTCTTCAATAAAATGGGGTAGCTAAGCAAAAACTCCAATGTATTGTTAAAACAACTCATACCCTTTAAATCCACGTGAATGTACTGAAAAGTTTATGGGGGAGATGTTGTACTCACTGCATGTTTTCTTATCGATTGAAAGTCATCTTTTGTGTTAGTAAAACTCCATTCTTAATATTCTTTCCCTATCAAGACCCTTTTTCCATTAATCCTCGAGTATTTGGTTTTGTTTGTTTTGCTCATTAGCTTTAGCCTAACACAAATAAATTAGATTTGAAAGCTATAAAATGCATTTTTCTCATACGGGCTTTTATATGTGGCCTAGCAAATGGTGGACACAGTTGATTATACTCTTAGGCATAATTTATTTATGGACTAGCATATTGTATACGCTTAATTCTCTTTTATTAGAAATGCAATATTTTTTATTTTTCAAAAGAATATAATTGGCAACTCACATGATAGGAACCATATAGTTAAAGATGCAATGACGTAGTATTACCTTTAGGCTAAAAGCTGAGTAATTTTATAAGTTACACTACATTTTGTAGTGCATAAATATAGGAGTTACATTGCATTTTATAGTGCCTATGTCTCTTAAGAATATATGTGTTTACTACAACCTTTGTGCTTGTTCTTGAAATGCTCATTTCCTTTGATATCTTTGGAATAATCATGATGTCGATTGAACATAATGACTATGGAACTTTTGTTATAATTTCCCAAATGGAATTCTCAATATCTCGTAGTTCTAATTATAATAATGTTAATAAAAATGGTTCGCTTATGTGGACTTGATACTTCTTTGAGGACACCATGGAGCGATAATAATCTGGGTAGAAGACTTTTAGGATGCCATAATTACTCTATTAGTAATTATGTGTTTTTCTAATGACATGCTAAGTAATTTCTTAAGAGAACTATTTATGTTATTCAAAAGTTAAGGAAAGATATATTTGCAATGAAGGAGGAGGCTGGAAAAAGGAGAAGTATACTTGAAACAAGGGAATGTGATGAGTAATTAAAAATTATAAAGCAAGACCTTAAGATGATAACTAGAGAGAAAAAAGAGTTAAGGCTAATATTATTCAACATAACTATAGGATTTATTCAGTTTTTTTTCATCGTTCATCTTTTATATGGTTGTAAAATTTTAGTATGATTTCTATAAATGTGCTTATTCTTTTTATTATTAAATAAAGATATATATCTTGGATTTTACTAGTGAACTGATCACCAAATGGCTAGTGTTTCAAAATATAAATTTGTTACAAGTTGTGATTTGAACACTACTAAGAAATACTTTAGGGAAAAGATTGTCAGTTTATTGGAGAGTTTCTTTACTTGATTAAACTAAAACCAAGCATTCATTTTAAAAACTTTTCTTAGAAAAGCACTTGACTACTACAAAACCTAAATAAATACACTAATATTGGCTATTAATGATTAAATTAAAATACAATCTAAAGTTTAGAGATTTATTTTATATTTTATCCATAAGAAATACATCAAATTCACAATACCAAAAATAACATATTATGCTTTGGAAGCTAATATATACTAACAATTTAATTATTTCTAATCAAAGAACAAATTTTCTATATATGGAGATTTATCATATATACATATTGATATATCAATTTGTATTTCTCGTGTTTATAGATGCAATGTATGATAGAGTCATAAAAACATCTAAATAAAATAAAAACGTTTATTCAATTTAAGTATAAAATATAAGATTTGCTTACAAATACAACAAATTATTTGTCTTAGTACAAAATACAATGATATGACAATTACAAAGATGCATCAATTGTTTAGTTTATTAACTTGTTGGCCATTAGTCCTAGTTTTTTCTCTCCTCTTGCTTATAATAGCTTATAATTATCTTGAAGTGATGTTATGATTACCTTTAAACCTAAGATCTCTTGTTTCAAACGACAATTTAAAAGATCATGGATCAACCTATCTATATTTCCTTTAAGTCATGTTTGTAGAACTAGAAAATTATAAACTAACCTATTAACTAACATAAGTATGTATATAAGTTTAATATTTACCAACCTATTAATGAGCATGCATGAGTATAATAAGTACAGCTCATATTGATTCTTTATTGACTAGAATGAAATTTCTCAATACTTGACATGTTACTTTGAATGTGGGCTCGCTAGATATAATTTAAGAGTAGTGTATTTAATATAATCATTATTTTGCAAGATATAAGAATCTTTAACTTACATGTGACAATGTCTAACTATTGGCCTTTCTGGATCATCAAATTAAAAAAGAAATATTACAAATAATAATACAAAATTTAAAATGAACTTGAACTTGGATCTTCTTTTGTTCTTATTTTGATCATCATTTCATTAGTTATAAACTTTAACTTCTCTTGTTCAACTTTATACACCATCTTCTTGAATGCTTCATTTTGTTCTAATATTTACTTTTTCCAAAATAATAAACATAATATTTGTAATTATGTTTTCTTATCACCAAAATATCAATTGGAATATTTTTTGGTTCAACCCAAATATATAACCTGTTGAATTGCAATAACAAGGTTTCTTGATTCTTTGCCAATTACGGTTCCACTGTTGAATCATGAATGATATGTTTTAATACCTAGATAATAACCTTGCAACTTGGAATATTCACGAGTGTAGTTTCATGCTCTCTCCTTCATTAATTTCCTTTTAATAGTCATACATGTAGTTGAATTTGCAAATATATGTTCAACTTTTCCATGCATTCTTCAATCATCTATGTAGTAGTTATGCTAAACTTCTCTAGGATTATGTTTTATAAGTGTCTACATAAAAACTTTGTTGATACCATTTTAACTTGTTCATTGTGAAAAATGTATCTTTAGATCAATTTGTCCTGATTTTGAAATATTTATCCTTACTATCGTAGGTTACATATAGTTCCTACTTGCATCATTCATTACATCCAACTCTAATTTGCTTAGACTCACTTTTTCTGTTGGAACCCGATCCGGAGACCGGACCCCAACTGCTTATAACTTAACACTCTTACTCTTGCTTTAATTCCACATC
>JANIJH010000009.1:12528692-12541867 GCA_024520975.1 Erythroxylum areolatum | reverse complement strand
AATGATATCACATTGGTGACGATAATGCAATGCTGTCGCAAAAAGTTATACACTTGTCGACGAAACATTTAAACTATCACAAAAAGTACGTCCTTTTGTGATGATTCTCCGTTGTCACAAAATATTATCATTTAGTGACTATTGTGTAAATCGTTGCTAAATGTTGGACTTTTAGTAACAATTTTTGTTTTCATCACCAATAGCTATCTTTTAGCAACGAATTGGAAAATGTTACTAAAGAAACACATAGTCTCTTCTATTGTAGTGTTGGAAATTCTAAATCACATTGTAGGAGGGGTACATGAATCTAGTTCAAAACTTTCAAGGAATATGGAGAACTACCTTCTATAGAGTTAAAAACTATACTAGAATTTGAGGTTGAGCCCCCAACAAATAGAAATAGTCTAAAGTTTATACTTCTAGTATAAAGCATGATCCAGTTAGTCTAAGAGCTTTGCTTTTTCAGGATCAAGGAAAATACACAAACATACGTAAATTATGGCTAAACCATACTCCTATTAAGGCATGACATTTATGTATATAATCATTTTTAGCAAGTTGTATATATATAAATGATTAATGTGTCAATCCCTCGTTTTCCTTGACAGTAGCTTAAGAAGGCATATAAGGGTTCCATTTAACTAAACATCTCTCACCTTAAGTATGATTTTGTATGAGAATTAAGAGGCTTTTTTGGAATTGATGTAATTAGTGCTGACCTTTGCGAACCAAATCTTAAAACATGGCAAAGATATTATATATATAGACCAGAAAGGATGAAGGGGTCCAACAACAAGCCATCCTCACAACAGCAAGATTATTGTGATACCATATCACCTCAGCCCAAGACATTATCTTGGTTAGACTATAGCAGCAGACTTCTGTACTATTCAATACAACTATTAAGGTTACAGTTTGCACGATAGGCTAATAAACAAACATAAATGAGGAATACGCAATATCACCTAAAAATTCACTACAACTTTGCCATTTCTTTGTCATTATATTTATCAATCTGTAGAGAACTGGAATTACAAAAGAAGATTGAAAGCCCAAGCTATACTAATGCAAGACACTGAAGTTGCATAGACTTAATCCGAATCTTAAGTTTTTCTAACGTCCAACTAGGGTCGCATATGTGGATTTATTTCAGCATTAAATGATGTTTGTGAGGATGGTAAATTTCACTATATAACACAAGAAATTAAGTGTGGGATAGTTGTGTTTTAGGCAATAAAGTGGCCTCAAAATGAAGTAAAGCAATAGAAGATGTCTTGGGTGCAATACAATCAACCCCTATTAATTGTTGGAAGTTTGTTGTGTTGCACAGGGCACATGATAGTATATCACAACATTCTGGAGTAACTAGTTAATCTAATAAGAGATATCAGAAACATGTCGACGAAGTGAAAATAAAGTACATTGACTGCTGACATTTCTAACGGGTCTGTTCTCGTCACAAATTTTAAGTTGCAATTTTTGTTATTCCTCTGCGTACACTCAGATTTACATTTATCATAGCTTTGCATTTTCTAATTCTTAAATTTCTCTTCTAATATTGCATATAAGTGGATATACTACCAACTACAAAGAGAGAGATTAAACCTGTGCCCAATAACCTGTTCCAAAAGTGTGCCATTGATTTTTTAACCACATATTTATATAGGTTTCACGAAAATGTGTTGATGAAAATTAATAGAACATGATTGAAATAGGTTTATAGAACTAGAGGATCTGTTCCCAATTTTTAGACCTCATTTGTCACATAGGATTAATATATGATAAGAGGTCTACAAAAAAAATGCCAAATATATTTATTTTACAATGATAATTAACTTAAAATTTAAATTTAAATATTAAGATTCTTTTTAAACATGTTAAAATATGTGAGTTTACATTAAATTCTAATAAAATATTAATATCCAATCTGACCCTTTTATCATTTTAATTTGAATAAAAAATTAGAATTTAATTTGACCATTTTACCAAAGAAAGAATGCTCTCTTTAAGTCAATTATAAATTGGGAATCCACCTATAAAAATTATTGTCATGTACACCTTTTGTTTACACGATGATGTCACAAATAGCTTGTTGAATATGCAAGTTAAATATAACAATTAAGCCTAAGCAACACTTAACAAAAATAGACGTTAAAAATTTCACAAGATCAATGGTTAAGTATATGATATAATTAAAAAAATTTAAAACTTGGGGAGTAAAATAAAAAATATAAATTACAAAGAAGCCAAATGCCATGAACCATATGTGACCTCAAATAATAAACTAAATTTTCAAATATTATGATATCATCTCTCGTTAAAATATTTAAATTAGTTATAAAATACTTTAATTAGTTTCTAACAAATCTTGTGAACCCTCCCACTTTGGTTAATTTATTAAGTTGATATGTATTATTACAGTTCTTGATGTAGCATATTAAAACATAAGCACACCATTGTAACCTAGTACCCAGTGACCATAGTCATGTACCAGAAGTTTAACTCACTTTTTATTTATGCCTAATATGAGAAGCATCTCACAACCTTAACATATTCTGATTACGGAGTTGTAATTTGGAAGCTCTCCACTAAACTATGGAATTTTTGCATTCTAATTGACTTTGGCTTACATGCAGGCTCCAGACAAGCTGTCGTCTCCTGCCTCTAGAGGGACGATTGCCATATTTTTTTCAGGTATTTGGGAAAGATACCCAGAATGCATCAGTTCAGCAACTGAGGGTTCCAATTTCTAGAAATAGAAAAAAAAAAGTAAAACACTTAATGTCAGGAAAATTCTCATAAACATAAAGAAGGAAGTATCTATGTCAACAATTGATACCCTAAATGTAGACTAACTTCAGGAAATGATCAACGAATATTGTATCTAAGACGATCTTTTCTGAATCAGGGTTACATACCAGAAGACGTTTGGAGACCAAATGTGGTCAAAGAATGAGATAAATGAATTTGAGCCTTGGAAGCTGGAAAAATCACAGAATAAGAGGACAAAGGGGGGCACTCATTTTTATCACATGAATATACAGTTCAAACATAAAAAGGTTAAGAAAATAGAAAGATTTACTACTAATGACGAAACCTGTAATTTGAAGGATAGCCCTTAGTTTCTGCAGATGTCACTGAAGTTCAAATCTTAAGTTTCTGCATCTTCCCTCCAAATCAAATGGTATAACGAATTCGCTAGATTAACCCTAAGGACACTTTGTCAAGGCCGCTGGGTAGTGGATAAACGTTCAAGTCTGGCTCTAGGGAAGCAGTAATAAGAGTCAATTGCATCTGAGAATTCACACCCCAGAAGCCATAATAATCTACATAAGTGACTCTTCATCCAGTGTATTCCATGAAGTTGACGCATTGCCTAGGCTATCAATATGATCCAAGTGATTAAGAAGAGGTTATAACAATTTATGTTGCTCCAGTTGTACGCAACCTAAAGAATGTGATTAAAATTCAAAAGAAAACACTATCAAAATAAAAGAGAGAATAAGCTTACCAAGATAGGGAAATGGCAAGTATACAATGATCAAGTAAAGAAGTAGGAAGAAGCATAAACAGAATTTGGAAGATAATTGCCATGAAATAAACAAAAATCATAGTAGAAATTATCTTTCTAGAATCAAAGCATTGCCAATTTTCATAAGTCAGATATATTTTTCAAAACGAGTAAGATGAGCACCTATAGCATATCTACAGTAACCATTTTCAGCTGTCATACCAAAGTTCCACATTCTTAAAGGGTTAAAGATTCAGCCCTTCATCATCCTAATTGACTGTCAACCAAACATGGATTTTGACAAGAAGTGTTAAACAACGTTATTCATCTATGTCGAACACTGGGATTTTCTGTGGGGATATGAGCCATAGTTTACATACACAGAACTCTCCAAATTCTAGGTTAATTTGACAAGACCTTATTTCCAATGCCTTCGTTTAATTAGAATCTACAAAGGGAGGCTGACCTTATTGTCGAAAGATCATTTCTAGGTCACATTAACATCTTCTTCTTCTTCTTTTTTCCTTCAAATGAACGTTAGTTATTGATCTCACAGTTTTATCAAAACAATATATTTGGAACAAGGCACTCAGATTAGGAAAGGAAGGATGAAGTCGGTGCCACTAGATCCATAACCACTGGTAGAAATCTCAATTCAATAGTTAAAACTAGTGCAGTATCACTTTCACCCATAACTATCCTTTGCATTCCATCATTTCCCTATGACTTTATCCTATAATTGCAACGGTTCAGAAGTGGCTAAACTATTTATGCAACATAGAGAAATGAGGACAGTTACACACAAGAATGAGAGGTACACTAACCCATACTGTCTCAGAAAAACTTGATACTCCATCAAACTTTTTTCTACCTGCGGCAAACAAATACCTAATCGTTATGTTTGACTGCCCATGGAACCAACTATATGATGTCTTATCTTGGTAGTCAGAGTCATAGAGACAGATTTTACATACACTCGGGGGTACATTCACCTACTTGCTGGCGTGCGAGTAAAGATAGTAAATAAAGAAGGATCCCACATTGAGTATACTGCATGACAACGAGAAAGAGCACGCATGTACACAGCCATGCCCCTTGCAAGAATGCTAACATGCGTGCTCTCTCTCGTCGTCAAACAACTACATGTGAGTGCTAGAAAGACATCTGCAAAAGTGAGATTCACAAGAAATAGTAAGAAACCCTGGTCTCTGTGTTTGAACTTCAAAGCATTCTCTTACCTTACCTTGCTTACCATGAAAGACACTCAAATTGCATGTTAGTAGTTGCAAAATCTCAAGAGCTTTTCCATTTTGATTTCCAAGAACAAGAAGCTTTGCTTTTACTTTGAATAATCTTTGGACGCTGCCTGAAACAGCATTTATGACAAATTTATAAAACTGAGGCCACCTAAAGCTCTCTCATAAGTACATAAAACTATAAATTATACCACAAAACGAATGCGCAACACTTTAAGACAATTAAACTATGATTGTTATTATTTATTTTCCAGAGCAGTAAGTAGGGCGCCAACTTCTTTCATGCTTTCAACTGTATTTTAAAGATAATCAAGTAACCAAATAAGTAAATTAATGAGCAACAAAAACTAGATCTAATGAGCAATGAACAAGCCAAACATCAATATTTAGATGACATTGAAAATAACTATAAAATAGGTACACACTTTTCACGTCAAATGATAAAATAGACTGGGTTGGCATCCGAATCATATGAACAAGCAAGGATCTAATACAATAGTTCCCCCATCTACTTGAAACCTTTAATATTTAAGCTTGCACTGGAAGCAGTATCTTCGTATCTAGAAAGAATAAGCAAAACACAAAACTAGCCAATTTCACATGAAATTAGATATTGTTTGACCACATAGGGGAAACTAAAAGTTGCTATTTCCAAACTCCGAAGCCAGAGAGGGAAGCACCGCAATACCAACAGAGTAAACATTAGGGCTTGGAAGAGCACAGACACCATTCTACCTATCTTTCTGCGTGAGAGGGCGAGAGTGATCAATCATTAAACAAGTGTGATGGATTGCCAAAAGGAATCTGAATAATTGCGGATACATTGAGATAAAAACACATGAAATTGAGAGCCAAACTTCATTCTTAACATAAGAACACAAGAGCAGATGTCCAAGTTTTAGATAATCCCCCAAAACAACTATACTTTACAGCCATTAAAACCTAAAGTAACAACCCTTGTGATTGGCTAAGCAATTAATCAAAACAAGGGAAAAGAGAAAGAAATATAAACTATGAACAAAACAAGGATGTCCAACAAACTCAAGATACTTAGAATATTTTAACATTTCAAACCCAATTTCACAAAACAAACAAAAGCGCACATGCTAAGTTAAACCCTACTGACTGCATCTGGTAAGTTTTTTTACCATGAAGCCATCTCGTACAGTTCCTTCAACATGCCCAATCTTCAAGTTTTAACAGACAAACGGAAGAACATCTAAAAAAAGAAACTTCATGTTTCCTAATTTCAACAAGAAACCATCTTGAAAATGTTACCAAAAACAAAAGAAAAAAAAAGTCAAAATTAAGGTTCAATACAAGGAATAAAAAAAGATTGGAGCCTGAATAGAAAAGAAAAGAAAGAGATCGAAACCCATTACGAGAGAGGGAATCACAGTGATCAATGATGGCCAAGGACCAAAGAGTACAAGTAAAGATAGGATAGAATCTGGGAAAGGAAGCAAGCAAAAAGTTGAAACAATTCATACTTGGAAAAGGGCAAAGGACGCATTGAGATTAGAGCTTGACGAGTCGATAGAGTAATTTCGTTTGTTTATTTCAGTGTACAAGGGAACACAACAAAGCGAAAGCAGATTAGCGATGGAATTAGCGAGACATTTTTAATACAACGGCCACTTCATCGGATAACAATCAACAACTCCAATCTATTCCACTTGGTGGGCCCTCGTCCATCCCACGTGGAATTCACAGTACTAGCGCTCAAATGACACGAGATATCCGTAACAGGTGGCTGCCCACGTAGACAGACATAGTCAAACGTCACTTGTCCTTCAGTACCTTAATTGGGACCCACAAAAAAATTTGGTCGTTATAGTTATACCTTCATGGGTGCCAGAAGGTAGAGAACTGACACGACGTCGTTGTACAGGGATGAACGTAGAGCTTCCTCAACAGTACACTAGCGACTAGCGAGCCATGACTGCGGAGCCAGCCATTAACGATTACGAGTGGACCAGACCCTCAGAAATTGACCAGGATTTACGTAAAAATGAAATCGACACTGAATAACTCTGTTACTACCAAAGTCAGTCTTGAATAGGAACAATCAGGGTTTACCCCAATAATAATTAATATGGTATAGCCGGGGTAAACGTACTTTAGATGCAATTAGCAGACAGAATCATTGTCCAAGTACTTATTTGCGCTATTTGATGAATTAAAAAAATATATTACCAATTACTCATAGATAAGAGAGCAGGGAAAGCCTTCAAAACTATGCAATGAGATGTGACAGTTAGGGAAGAATCCAGATAAGTAAGACGAGGAGCCAAGAAAGAAAGGTGTCAAACCTTTCGTACTCATTCTTCTTCAGTAACTAATAAAGCTAGCAAAATTATAAATCTATCCTATACAGGACTCAACTCTTGTTCATGCTATAAGTTGCAATGTGAAAAACATAAATCTTTGTAATATTAACACACAAAGCAATCCAATATTGAACATTTAAAAAACCGAGGCCACTTACAAATATGGAGGGAATGCATTATATCTATATGAAAAGGACTATTTCTTATATAGTTTGTCATCCACTGTAACTTAATTCGACTATCAAAGAACTTACATTCTCGTACTCAACTAAGTCTTAAATAATTACACTACTACTGCACACTATCGGATGCCACTGCTAGTAATGTAAAAACAATTATTACAATAAAGGATAACTTTAGTGGACTACAACTGCAATTTAAAATCACATGCCAGATATTTACCATTCAAGCAATTTGATGATTGACATAACAACCCCAGTTTCATTCTCCTGATCTAGGTTAGGAGTTAAACTCACCAAACATGACCATAAAAAGATGATTGTTTTACCCATTCTTTGGTCAGACAAGCACATGAATCACGTTTGGTGCTTGCATGTACATACTGATTTATAATTTAAAAGAAATCACTCTTCATTCACTATCCTCCCTCATATATGCCATAAGGCTTTATATGGCAATATATGTCTCACCTAATTTAAAAGATCTCCATGCAAATTATTATCATTTTTTGTTTTGTAAAAGAAATAACAAAATATGAGACCCCTTCTGTAGAAATCCAAAACTTTTGGATAATGACTCTGGTTGCCAATGCACAATATGGCCTTAGTAGACAAAGCAAATCTTGAAGGATCTATTGAAATATAAGTGGGACATTGTCCCACATCAAAAGAATACATGACCTTGAGCATGCATATAAACTTAATGAGTTACTCCTCTTAATACCAATTGGTTTTAGGATGTAATCTCATTTGAGCTTGTATGTACTCAGTTTATTTAGGCTCAATTATATAAAATTTAACATGATATCAGAACAGGTTGCTCTTGAATTACTCGTCACCACCTCGTCACGATAAACTGTGACACGTGTTGGGCTGTAAATTAGCCCACACGTGAGGGGGGCGTGTTGAAATATAGGTGGGACTTTGTCTCACATCGAAAGAATATATGGCCTTGAGCATGCATATAAACTTAATGAGTTACTCCTCCTAATACCAATTGATTTTAGGATGGAACCTCATTTGAGCTTGCATGTACTCAATTTATTTAGGCTCAATTATATAAAATTTAACAGGATCATATGATTAAGTTTAGTCCACCATTCATATATAATTATGCAAAAGTTCAACCTGCTATTCTATGACAATTTAAGAAAAACGAGGAAAAAAGCCGAGATTTTGAGATCAAATTTCTACTATGATGTTAAAGCCCCAGTTGAAAGCCCAAACCCTTCAACCTGCAACCTGCAACCTGCAACCTACAACTCTCCCTCAAACTCCTCCCTAGAAACTGTTATGTTGTTCACCTTGACATACTTCATGCTATTGGAGCATAAAGAGATGCTAATTTTTGACACTAGTAATTAGTGAGCTAGAAGGTATTCTAAAAAGACATTTAACTAATCTAGTATGCAAGATTAGTAAACATGTAAAACAAAGACATGGAACATGCCTGATCCTCTTCCCTATCATGAGTTTATGTATTGCAGCATCACCAAAAATGTTTTTGGGTAATGAATCCATTTCTTAAAGTCCATAAACTATTAAGTTTTAAAAGGAATAAAGTCAAAATATAAGTTCAATGTCTTATATAGGTTATAGTCACCTGCTTTTAACTAGAAGAAAGACCTTTGAGCATAATTTACAAGGGTGAGATCATGTTAAAGAACGCAAATATTAATTTTTCTTATCACCAACCAACTAAATCAGAATTTGGAAACAACTGTCAAAAGGGAATTCAAACAGATGAAATACATAAACAAATGAATTTGAGAATGTTTAGATTTAGTTACCACGAAGAACCATGTCCAATGTGCATGATAGAATTTCGACAGTGAAACACGATGAGGCGCAGAAAATATTTTAATTCTTCATCTTTAAATTCCCAACTGTTCATTGTTCTAAGCATTGATTTTTTTTCAAGAGAAAATAAAAAAGCAGAAGAGTTAATTAGTTAGAGGCCATGTTAACAATCAAAGCTTGCTGAAATCTGCATGTCGACAGGATATACACAATATCACTCTTTACAGTGCAACAACTTTGAAACTAAACTCTCCATCATCTTCATTCAAAATTAACAAGAGGCAAGTATCTTAATCGAAGAAACTCAGACAAGCGACAAAATAGACACTAATTATCATTCTACATTCTATACTCCTGCTACTGAAATTAACAATTTGAACTAAATGAAAAACTTCCCTTAAAATTCTTGAAAATGAATTGACTCTACTAGTCATCTAACCGACAAGGAACTTAGAAAATGCATAATTCTCGTAAAGTGTGACAAAGATTAGCATAAATAACATCATTGCATGCAATCAAATTATCAAATGCAAGAGGACCAACTTGAATTATACAATTGATCATAGGAAAGTAATGGGACACATACTGTCAGGTCTATACGAGCACCTATTTATCATATTAAAGCAGAACTACCGGGAAAGATCCTAAATTTCCAGGTTGGACAGATGAGGTCGTCAAGAATAACACGCAATCATCACTCTTAAGGTCTGTAAAACGACCTTCACGTCCTTATGCAACCAACAGCAAAGGCTTTTGACTACACAAGATGAAATGCTCCAAACAAAAAGTGGGAGGGTAGGATATGCAGCCATAAAATGAGGTTTTAGTTTTTTATTTTCCACAAACTTCCTATCTACAGATGTACCAAAGAGATCTAGATTCTGAAATGGTTTCTTCTTGTAGGTTCCAAGAAATACAAGAAACCCTATACCTAGTTTAACAAGGTTAGCAACATAAGTTCCGAGAAGTTGAGAACACTGACAAACTTAACATGCTGAAAACTAGGAGTGGAAACATTCTAAACGCAGAAACTTGCGAATCAATTCATAGATAAAAATCCATAAAACAAATCAGAAAATGTGACAAACACTCCCTACAAAACTAGAACCCACCAAAATAAATAACAAAAAGCGAAAGTAATAAAAGCCATCAAGGAACTGTACCAAAGATGTAAAAAACCTAGCATATCTCCATAAGAAAGAAGCCTGTGAAGAAGAAAACAACATGGCCACGCCAAAGAAACTGGAAGGGCTTCCGAATTTAAAAGGCCGGGAAAGGACGCACAAGGAAGAGGAAAGGACGAGACAGGCAAAAGGTTTTTTTACCAGAAAAGGAAAGGAGGATAAGGAAATAGGTAATTATCAGAGAGAGCCGCGAAAGTCCATGGTTTACGATAATCTTTTGTCTTTGTGGACCCACCGCTTCAGCTTGAAACCTTGATTGGTGAGTAGCTGCCCACGTATACGCGTATTATTTACTCCAGACAAGGACGTCCACTAGGGGACCTTTTTGGGTCCGGACATTGGTTTCGTAGTGACAAATGCTTTTCAAAACAAAATTATTGAAGACCCTACCCTATCCCCATCCTTTTCTCCTTTTTCCAAAAACATCAACATCCCTTTTTTTATTCCATTTTTAAAATACTGTAATTATGCTAATTTTTCTGTTATCTTCCAGTTGATTAGACATTTGACACTAGTTTTAATAATTTATTGCATTCACATTTTATTACTTACATTAAAATATAATAATATTACATTGAATTTATTAAAAGGTATTATGTCTATTAGTTATTGATAATATTTTATTCTTTTAATAACACGATAAATTAAATATTTATAAAATGTATTAATACTAAAAAATAAATTTATCATTTTTATTTATGTTCTGTATTTTATAAACAATTAATTTTTACTATTAATAAATGAAATCATTAATTTTTCATATTTACATCATATTACTTATAAAAATTATTTAATATGTAGTATTAATTTATTTCATTCATAATAAACAATTTATTAAGAATTAATAATATATTAATCAGTTTCATATGAGAATTAATAAAATTTTAGTGAAAAGACTTAATTTACTCTAATATTAAATTGACTAAATTTAATAAAATATATTATTATATATTAGAAATTTGTATATACTCTTTGATATGAATCGATACGAGAAATAAAAATTAAACAATTTTATTGATTAAAATTAAAAATAATCAAGTTAATTATAATTATTTATAAAAATATGTATTATAAATAACAGTAAAAAAATTGGTCACTTTATTAATTATTGTCATCACATAATAAATAAATATTTAATGAAAGAATTAACTTTCTATCATGTTAAACTAACAATTAATAATTATAAATAATAAAAATTTTAATGTATTTTTATATTATTACTTATTATAATTTAATATAAATAATTATATGTATATATTATTATGATATTACTCTTTAGTTCGTTATTTTGCCACACACGCGTACGTCTTGACTTTCTTTATGTAAAAATACTACTTTCACTTTCTAATTCCTTAACATCTTAAAAAATCCTAAAACATTAGGGTCCAATCAACGTCCTAACACCAATAGTTTGGTTTCACTGTAGAAGCTTCAGCTCATTAAGTCATGGAAATTCATCAGGTTGGCGCAGGTGGCGCATACCTTCCTTATTTAATCAAGAGATTTTGAGTTTGATCCCTATTTTTGGAAAAGCAGTAAACTCTTGGGCCAACGGTAGCTTCTGCAAGGGATGTATCAGTATCACGAAGGGGAATTAGTCATCAACTTTGGCCCCGTAGACACCTCGTAGGAGGTTAAAAAAAATTTAAGTTTTGGAAATCTAGAATGTCATGCACCGATAAACCAACTACCTTGTTCTTAATAGAACTAATTTGGGTTTTGGTTTTGAAAACTCACATCCATTGCCAACTAAGACAAACGGAATTTTGGAACAAGTCAAATTGGAGTTGATTAAATGGCCTCTTTTCCAAAATTGTTCCTGTCTGCTGTGGTGCAAACAACTACTTCAATAGAGTTGTTGTACTGGTTTAGACTTTTGATCGTTGATGGATTCTTGGGCACTTGCCAAAGTTTCTTCAACAAACCACGATGACGGGGAGGAAACGTTACCTAGGTCACTGGCGATGTGATGGGAAGGAGGTAACGGTGGCATCATTAATTGATAACTAGGCGGCGATTAGGGTTTATAAAGAGAAAACCATACCTTGTTTGGCTACAAGGCCAAAGTAACCTAAGGTTGGAATAAGGATTATATAACTATTGGGTCAATATAATCCAAAAATCAAAATAAGGATTGTTGGGTTCTTGATTATAATACTGAATATTCTAGAATTAGAAGACGGAGTGTTTGTCTCTTGAAATGAAGTATCTCAAAGTAGGATTTGGCCTTCTAATAATTAGTTAAAATCGTCTAATATAAGAAAAATTATTTTCTTGGTTTAATTAGAAAATATTTCTTAATTAAAGTTACTTATTTCAGTTCGATTAAAATAAATTAAGTTTATTATTTTTTTAGAGATATATTATTCTATTTTATTTACAAAATATTTCACTATTTTAATTTGAATAATAATTTTTCTTTCTTTATTGAAAACATTATTCTTCATTAAATCTGAATATATTTACGTTTATTGATTAAGAAAATTGAGTTTTAATATTTAGAAATATTTTTATTATTTATTAATGAATAATTTATAATTAATTTCTAAATAAGTAACACTAAGGAATTTCTTAATTAAGTTAATATAAACAAGTTTTATAGTTGAAGAAAATTTATTTCCAATTAGATTACTAAAATAATTTTAATTAGATTAAAATGTGTCAATTATTGAATGTTTGAAAAAAAAAGTGTTTCTCTAAATTATAATAAGCAAATTATAATTTAGTAAAAATTATTTTTAATTAAATTTGTTAAAGCAACCGTAAGAGTTAGAATTTATTTCTAATTGAATGTAGACATTATTTTTTAACTTTATTAAAATTATATTTAGAATAAGAATTTAATTTACAAAAGAATCAATGGTTTAATTTAATTAATTTTCCAAAGAGGAGAATATTATATTAGTAACTAAAAT
>JANIJH010000009.1:12459599-12471113 GCA_024520975.1 Erythroxylum areolatum | reverse complement strand
TGATTATTATTATTATTATTATTATTATTATTATTATTATTATTATTATTATTGTTGTTGTTGTTGTTGTTGTTGTTAATTTATTATTATTATTGTTGTTGTTGTTGTTGTTGTTGTTGCAAAGGACATGTTAGGTTTTGTATGTAATTCAAAAGGTTATTTTTGAAGTTTCCAGTTCTTGTCTGTAGAACAAAAATTCTCGTACCTCAGTGTTGGAAGGAACAAAAATTTCTGTCCTTGTCCTCTAAGGACGGAACAAAAATAACTGAAGACAGCAAACAAATAGCACGAAGGACAGAACTTTTGTATCTCTATCCACCGCTCTTACCCACGAAGACGCTAACCAAACGCAGGATAAAAGACTCCACCACAAAAAGTAAGGATAATATTTAATAATAAACCCAAAAATACTAATAAAAATACAAAAAAAGGAATAATAATAATAATAAGGACAAAACCAAAACTAATAAGAAACTCACATAAAAGGAAAATAATAATAATAATAATAATATGAATAATACTAATAATAATAATACTAATAATAAAAATAGTAAGACCACAAAAACTAAATACTAGAAAATTCAATAAATAATTAAAGAGTATTAAAAGAAATAAAATATAATTAGGATAAATAATAATAATAATAATAGGAAATAGCCAACCAAAAATAAAAGGCAAGCCTGGTACTAATACTAATACTAATACTAATACTAATACCAATACTAAGAAAAAAAAGGAGAAAATTCTTATAATGAACACTAAGAAATTGTTGTTGTAATTGAAAAGGATGGCAAAAACGAAATTGCAAAGGAACTTAGGAAAAAAAAAAAGAATACACAAGAACAGTCCAAAAGGAAGCATAAAAATAATCAAACCACGTTAGTCTGTGATGCCTGCCAGAGAAAATGAGCGATGCGCGGTGGAGAGAATTTAATGAATAAGGCTTTAACAACAGGGTGAGGTAACAAGGAAGCGTCTTGTATCGCCCGCAGGGCGTAGCTCAGTCGGTTCCGGAGGGGCAGATTTGCTCCAAGGTATAAGGTTCAAATCCCACGGTTTGCAGTGTGGGAGCAACATTTTTGAGCCCCTTGTGGGCTTTAAGGGTGGGCTCCTTTTAGGCTTGTGAGTTGCTCACCTCCCTCTTAACGGGCCACTGAGTACATGATTTACATCCTCTTAGTTGCTTCGTTGGGCAGGAATGTGGGGGGCCCTTTGGGTTGGAGTTCAACCTTTTGCTCCAAGGAAGCGTCTTGTATCAGTTGAAGCGTCAGATTTACCAACGGTTCTCTTATCAAGAGGCTCAAGGAAGCTAACGAGGGGACGTGTGTCAGATATTCTACGAAAATGAATTATAGTTTATCGAAAGCCGTGTATAACACCGAGCCTTCCCGTTTGGAACACTAACTTGGTTGGGCTGACAAGTGCTACATGCAAAGCTTAGAAGACAAGCCCAAGCTAACTTATTCATTGGCGAAGTAAGACGTTATGTACTATGATCTGGTGATTAAAAAAAGAACGAATTTTTACCTCAAAAAAAAAAAAAAAAGAACGAATTTGCTCGTGGCTAACGAACCCAGAAGTATAACCACAAGCTTACCAAACACTACTCTAGAAAAAAAAAAAAAAAAGAGGAGATCACACTGGCCTCATTATGAACGTGAGAACGTTAATGTCAAATAACAAAAGGTGAAAAATTATATAAAGGTTGAATTCGAAGTAGTAAAATAAGCAGTTTAAAGTTTCAAAAGCTTTTTGAGTGCCTAGTCTAAATAAATAGTAATAATGAATTATTAGAAATTTTGAAATTTTTTCAAACTTAGTATTACTTAAAAACATTGCTGAAAGTAGCATTACTCCTCAATTTTAACATTTTACCATAGTTTGTACTTTAAACAGATACAAATATACTTAGAAATTAAACTTGTGAAAAGTCTACTTTCATATGTGTACATATATGTAGATGGGTAAGTCCAATCTAAGATCGACTTGTTTCTTAATCTTTGATCAGTTAATTTGCTCAAGTTAATCGAGTTAGGTATTAGAACGGTGTGCTTTGACTTCAACATGAGACTACCTTGCATTGCATGTTCAAACAAAAATCTCAATCAGGATCTTCTAAAAGTTAATTATTGATATCAATTTCAATAATGCGGTAGTCGAGAGAAACAAGAAAATGGTTCTGATGTATAAAAGTGGATGCTTATTGCAATTCTGAAATTTCATGGTTTGCACGTTCAGTACGATACATTTAGTACACAAGAAACGAAAAACAATATAATGATAATTTCTAACGCTTTTAATGGAGCAAAATCAGCAAAGTTTAGATGAAATCGTTCACGCAAAGATCGTCATTAGGTGGTTGCTTTCAAGTTTTAATTATAACCCGTTTCATTGAAAGATACAGCTCTGTAGCAGACTCAATTACGTGATTGCTAAACCAAAATTTAAATATTCACCAACAATGAACAATCAAGTGTTGGATCTTTACTTCAGCGAACATGTCGGTATATCAAATTATGTAGTTTTTGTGCTTGTCCCTTTTAGGAGATCCCATTTATATATCTCATGGCGTTACGTAAATCAAACATGTCAAAAGGTAAATATATTATATCTAACTCTACTGACTTGAGTATGCAGTTTCCTAGTAGACTCAACTTTTGCACAGCTAAGTAACTTAAAAACAAATCTTATTTAACACTTTGATAACATGTTGTGTCTTCCAATAATACATATAACATATATATACACATATGCAACATACAAAAGGTTCCCTCTTCCACAACATCTACTAGCATGTGGCATAACAAATAGGATGTCAACTACTTCTGTAAGTCCCTCTGTCTATCTTTTCTTGAGAGAGATGTTCTTTGTGTTTCTACATGTAATGCAATTATCCTGCAAATTAAAGCTGTTACGTTCTTAGTTGTTATCCGATGCCTTTATCTTTACTTTTGATATATAGTCTTATCCCATTTGCTGAATAGATGGAACTCTACGAGGTGCATTTGATTGTTTGTTCACTTTCTTCTTTCTTCATCGTTTATTTTGGTAGCCAAAACATGTTCAAGCTCACGACTATGGAATCTTACTTGACGTGAAGTTCTTTGTTTTACTTCTCGATTAATGTCGTCCGAGGATTACTCGAAAGCTGCAATTAGACATCAAGCAGCTCTATAAGAGTTGACATGCATATATAGAAATTGCTTTGAACATTAAGGTTTTCTTTAGAGTTGTTACAGTCAGAAGAAAATAAAAGAAAGCTATCAAGTCTGCTGTTGTAGCAAGCTGAAGGACCTCAACATATAATTGATGGCTCCCTGTCTCTTTTGCTTTTGAAATGACTCTTATTCTGCATATGGCTTGCGCGTTTTCCACATCTCAGGTCTCAATTTGCGAGTTAAATGAAAAAGCTGAAAATCATAATTATCCAAAGTTTCATGCCTCTCCATGCCATTAAAGTTGATAAAAGACACCATCGTAGAGTTAAGTATTTCCATTTACAGACACCATCGTAGAGTTAATTTATACTTTTCAAATCTTAATGATTGACAATTTAAGGCATTTAACATTTCCATTCACAGCTTCAGGTGCTCCCAGTCCTTGAATTTATGACAAAATTCAATAGTTGAAAATATGACCGACAACGAGGCTTGGGATAGGCCTTCCAGTTTCGTGGTCAACTCAATAATTTATTAATCTGATTATGACCCTGCTCGTGTGAGATTATAAGACACTGATATATTTGAAAAATCCAAGAGCAAGTAAAGAAACTGGAAAATTGCTCCTTTTCCCTGTTCTTTGATCTGGGAAAGATGGGAGAAAAGGTGAATGATATGAACAATTTCTGATTGTTGCATCTACATTCGTTCACTGAAATGAAATATTGGTGTTTTCTGGCCTGATTCATGACAAACTGACAATGTAGAAAAAACATCTCTGATTCAATCTACTTGATTATGTGCTGCTTAGTTTCTAAACCAAGAGTTTTTCTGCCAACATCTGAAATTTCTCTGTTTCCTGTTGCTGTCAGAGATATAAGGAGTCCGAAAGAATCCTGTATTCTCTTTGGCGTGTCCTTGCTGGTCTGGCTTGGGTTTTTGCTGCATTATTTATTGCGAATGCTCTTCTGGTCACTGACTATAAAGATATACATAGACAAATTCACGTACAACATGACCATGTGGTCAATCATAGTACCGACGCCCAGGTTTGCTGATATCGTCTATACTTTTTAGTTTGTCCAACCTATTCGGCGAGGTTCCTTTCTATTCTTCACATTACATTGTAACGGTGAATCGTATTGCGTGCAGAGCATTTTAGAAGCTGTAGAAGATGTACCAACAGGTGATGCTATGCAGGCCGCAAAATTCGATGTTTGTAAGGTTGGTTGATACAATAAAGTTGTAATAATGTCTTCATTGTTGCTTCCAATTGTTGTTCACAAATTTCTTTTATGTAGAATCAAGACAGGCCACATGGAAGCGAGACGCTACCAAAAGGCATCGTTACGGCCACGTCTGACTTGGAAATGCGAGCGTTATGGGGCAACCATAAAATGGTGCGATGCTTTTAAACTGTCACTGCAAGCGAAAGCCATTAGGATCGCATGAATTTTAAGGTGTTGGTTTGTTTTACTTTTGTTTTCCGGCTAAGTTGGAAAAGAGCACTTGAGCCAAGCCATAAACAAATTAATGTACTCCGAATATGCTTCTTTTCAAGTATATTTCCATCTCGAGGGTCGTCTTCTCAAAGTTTATTACCTAACCTTTATTCTTAGGCCCAGAACTAATTGTAGGGCAGCACTTCAGCCTTCCACAAGTATTGTTTCATTCTTATAAAACAATAATCAACTTATTCTAGCTCCTCCAATAATTTCTATGCTCATTTTATGATGCGGTCTTGGTGTAGAATCCAGAGAACCAAACCAATTTACTGGGTATGGCCGTCGGAATAAAGCAAAAGGAGAGTGTCGACAGAATTGTCAGGAAGGTGGTCAGCTGTGAACAGTCCCCTGCAGCTTTTTTTTCCATCTTTCATAGCCATATATCCTAAATTCTGCTTTGATTTCTGTGTCATACAGTTCCTGTCAAGTGGATTTGTTGTAATGCTTTTCCATTATGATGGTAATGTGGATGCGTGGAAAGAATTTGAATGGAGTGATCGTTGCATACATGTATCGGCAGTCAGTCAAACTAAATGGTAAGTATCTGTACATTTTATATGGAGTATTCTTAAGTCCTTTATATGGCATCTAATAAATACAATATGATGGATATCCTCCATGATTTAATTAGGTGGTTTGCAAAGCGGTTTCTGCACCCAGATATTGTTTCGGAGTACGAATACATATTCTTGTGGGATGAGGACCTTGGAGTTGAGCATTTCAATGCTAGAAGGTTCTTCCATATTGCTCTTTCTTTTTTGTTCAAACTTAAGGCTCAATTTACAATGAATTCACTTCTCTCAAGTCGCTTAAAGGTGGTAATTGCCTGCATAATTTGCCTACGTAATCGGTTGTAAGGTTTGAAATGCACAAAGCCACGATAATTCAACCCTGCTCCTGAAAATTATTTTGATGATAATGTAGCAAAGGAGGGCATATCTTCTACTGGAGCCTTTTCATTCCATTAAAATGCTGCTAAAAGGATAACAAATGCCTTCTAAAATATGTAGCTGTAGAGAAATATGAAAGTCCACTTAGATTGGCCTATCATAAACCATATTCCCAATAAATCCGCTTTTTGAGGATGTCGTTATTGATTATTAAAAAAGAAATTGCAGATATATTTCAATTATCAAAGAAGAAGGGCTTCATATATCACAGCCAGCACTTGGTCCCAATAGTACAGACGTGCATCACGCTCTTACCAGGAGAAAACCCAGAGATAGAGTCCACAGGTTCTCTTCTGATTTATCTGCATTTGCCATTATACAAGAATGCATATACATATATAATGAAATGGAGTTCTGATTAAGTAGGAGGGTGTATCAAAAATTTGGTGGAACAAAGTGTACGGAAGACAGCACGGGTCCTCCTTGCGCAGGGTTGGTAGAAAATACTCACACTCGCTTTTCATCAAGAAAGTTGACGGGAGCATGATTTGGAAGTTGTTTATTTGTACAGATACGTGGAAATGATGGCTCCTGTTTTCTCAAAAGCATCTTGGCGTTGTGCATGGCATATGATTCAGGTAAGGCCTCTTTCCTGCAGCTCCGTCATTACTTACCGGAAGGCAAAATGTATAAGCAAGCAAAAGTGAAAGTGATCATCATAATGAATTCCCATTTCAGAATGACCTGGTGCATGGATGGGGTGTAGATTTTCGTCTCGGTTACTGTGCACAGGTAACTGAAACCCAACGTGATTGTCTTTTTCTTTTCTTTTTTATTAACATAAATTCATTGATAGGGTAAGCCAACCGAAAACGTCGGGGTTGTCGATGCGGAGTACGTAGTTCATAATAGTGTGCCCAGCCTTGGAGGAGGTTTTACATCAGACAAGGTCAGTATAAGTTCCTATTTCATATTTCATAAACAGTTTATTCTGCTCAAATTCCTCTTTTAGTACCATCTGACACGCACGAGAGGAAAACAGTTACGCGTGATGTTAACTACTCCACAAAATACATTTTCCCTTTGTATACTATCGCATTCATTAACTGATGCAACTGTTTGATCTGCAGACACAACCATTTCGAAATTCTGCCAGAGCAAAAGTAAGTTTTCGTGGTAACTACTAATCCCCAAAAACAAAAAGATTGCCGATTTTTTTTGTTCTTCTTCTTGCTTATATGCAAAAAAAAAAAAAAAAAAAAGAGTTAACTTGAAAAGACCCCATGAGCCCAACAACCTTGTTACATTGTCAAGTTGTTGCGATCTAGAGTAAGTACCAGCGCATATAGGCTACAGGATGTACCTAAAATTGTAATGGGTCCGACAAATCATAACCAGACCTCTGTGTTTATCCCCGCACTTCAGCAAATTGCATTTTGCAGGTGAGAAGGTGGTCATCCCTGGAGCTTGGAATTTTCAAGGACAGGTGGAACAATGCAGTTAAAAATGACGAGTGTTGGACCGATCCATATAACTAACTAATAAGAAAGAGGTAGACAACAACAGATTAGTGTTCTCTTCCGTAATTTAAATAGACTACAGATGCCACTGAGTTCCATTCTTTGTACTGTAATTAGCAATTCAATTGGAAAATAAAAGATGGGACATAATCTTGCAATTCAAATATCAACCCTCTCTGATTAACGAAAGGTATATCACACCACCCATCTCCCACTCAATGAAAAAGATAAGATATCACAATATCAGTCAATAGAAGGGAATGACCGAGTGAATTTTTTTCCTAGTTCCTTGGGTGAATCTCTTCCATTAAATCATTTATGTTCCATAAACCGAAAAATATTGAAACAGTTTGATCCTTTCAAACTCTGCAAGGCTGATACACCAATCATGGGGCTGAATGATGAAAACAAATTACACTCCAAGGGACATCTAGTTGTGTCACAGAATAAGAAGAGACATTGTAAATTGCATAAAACTGCTAACAGAGCCCCTCCTCAGACAAATGGGTATCCATCTCTCACCACTGATTGAAACGATTAATATCAAACACATCATTAGAATGACCTCTTTCTGCTAATTACTGCAGAAATGATTTCTCCAAGTTCCTCACCACAATCCTTCTGCACGTGATGCCCTGCCTTCAAAATGAAATTGTCCGACATATGTTCAGAAAGTGGACGTGTAAAAGTTATGTTCCCATCCTAAACAATGTCTTTTTATAGTATGAAGAAACTAGATTAGTATAAAGTATTGTGAGATCGACCGGATTAAAGCAAGTTCGCAGCTAAATAGGACGAAAAGAATAGTAACGAACATACAGATTTTACGTAGAAAACTCCCAAATTAGGATAAAAACTATAGGCAAGGATAGAAGACTTTTACTACTAGGAAAAATTAGAGAATTATAAGAAAAAACTAGACAAAAATTATACAGAATATTTTTGTATCTCTTTTTCTCTTTCTTTTTTCTCTCACCTCACTATCTCTCTTCTTCTCTGCTTGCTATGCAAGTCTTCATACTACTCATGCCTTTTTATAGGCTGGAGTGCCCTACCAGCCAACAATTGTTAACAGCCACAATTGTTGACAATTCTCCCACCTAAAGATTTGATTGATAATCAATCGTATCTTCACACCATCATTTTCTACCTTGCCGTTTTATGTTGCTTATGTCTTTGTCAGGCCACACGAGGATTGACACTACATAAACTTGTCACTATTGATTTCTTTTGTATTAAAATCTGCCAAGTTATCCATTGTATGAATTTTCTGTATGTCCACTATTCCTTCTTCCACTTTCTCATGAATGAAGTGATATTGAACTCGGATGTGTTTTGTCTTTAAATGAAATGCTAGATTCTTTACAAGATGCAAAGCACTCTGACCGTCACAATACAGAGTAATATTCTCTTGTTTATTCCCAAGCTCTTCCAACAGCATCTTCAACCACACTGTTTCTTTACTAGCTTGTGTAACTGCTACATATTCTGCTTCTATTGTTGACGTAGCCACAACTGAATGCAGTTTTGAAACCTAACTTGCAGCTCCATTAGCTAGAGTAAACACATATCCTGTGGTAGATTTACTTTTATCAAGATTACCTGTATAATCAGCATCATCATATCATTTGGCAGTAAAATTTGATCCTACATAACATAATGCAACATCTGAGGTTCCTTTGATATATCTGAGAACTCTCTTAATAATATTCCAATGCTCTCGACTAGGATTCGTCATGTATCTACTAACTACTTCCACTGTATGTGCAATGTCTGGTCTTGTATAAATCATAAAGAACTTGAGGCTCCTTACTGCTGATGCATACGATACTTGAGACATCTCCATCCTCTCTTCTTCATTGCTAGGACTCATACTTGAGGATAACTTGAAATTAATAAAAAGAGGGATATAAATTGACTGACAATCTTACATGTTGAATTCCCACAATATCTTCTTTAAATGATTCTTCTGAGAAAGCCAAATTTTCTTATTATTTCTGTCTTGGTGAATTTGCATCCCTAGAATCTTGTTTGTTGGTCCCAAGTCTTTCATTTCAAAATCTCTAGTCAACTATGCCTTCAATTCTTTGATACGATCATTATTGGAACCTACTACAAACATGTCGTCTACATACAACAGCAAGACTATAAAATCATCTTTCTTAAACCTCTTGAAATATGTACAAATGTCTGTATTCAGTCTGCTATATCCAAGGCTCATGATGAAGGAATCAAATCTCTTATATCAACACCTCGATGCTTGCTTTAAATCATATAGATATTTGTTCAACATATAAACTAAGTTCTCTTCCCCTTTTTCTTCAAAACCTTCTGGTTGGAGCACATAAATTTCTTCTTCAAGATCTCCATGAAGAGAAGTAGTTTTCACATCTAGCTGCTCAAGATGCAAGTTAAATGTAGCACACATTGCCAGAAGTACTCGAACTATAGTGAGTCAAACCACAGGAAAAATATTTTATTAAAATCAATACCTTCTTGTGAGCATATCCTTTTAATACTAATCTAACACAATATCACTCTACTTGATCGTCACCACTCCACTTGATCTTGTAAACTCATTTATTGCCAATAGAGTTTCTTCTTTGTGGTAGTAATACCAGCTCCTATGTCTTGTTCTTATGCAGAGCTTCAATTTCTTCCTACATTGGTGCCATCCACTGAGATGCATCTAAACTATTCATTGCTTCTTGAAGAGCTGATGGCTCTCTGTTCTCAGTTAAAAGACAGTATACAATATTGCTCTACAATATATTCTAAGCACCAGCCTTGTAACATCCCGTTACCGATGGGATGGGTACAGTGAGAGTGCATTCATGAATTGGCATGTGCATGCATTATTTAGTTATGTATAATTTGGATAATTGGCAATTATTGCACTAGCACACATACATACATACATGTATGACATATTCCCGATATGATTGGGTAAATTGGTAATTTGGAGATAATTAGGTCAATTGAGCGTTGGAAATTGAATTGGAGTGTATGATCATGAGTTTTATAATTTTGGAGATTTATAGGAATTTTTTTGAAATTTTCGGAGTAATAGGTCCGGACCGAAAATTTGACCTAATGACCGATTAATTAGATTTTCGGTTCCGAAATTGATTATCCGATGGCACAGAAAGATTAGAATTTTGATTTGAGGAATTAGGATTTAGAGCTATTGGAATTCGGGAGAAATTAGAACAAGAAATTGGATTGAGGTTGTTCAGACTGGTCTTGTGGCAATTAATTGCCAAACAAGCCCTTAGATTTTAGTTTAAAAACCCTAACCTTTGAATTTTTGTCTTCCACGATGCTTTTGGTTTTAAGAGAAGAAAGTTGCTCCTTCCTCCTTCGTGATCTTCTTCTTGTTTCCTTCTCCCATTTTCTTGTTAAGATTGCTCCTTTCCTTGCCTTTGATCAATCCCCTTTAGCTTGAGTTGGAGAAAATGATATTTGGGTTGGTTTTTGGTGATTGTCGTGGCTGTTGATGAGCTAGGGTTGGTGATCTTTGAAGTTTTTGAAAGTTTTAACAAGTAAGTCTTCATTCATCTTGCGTTAGATAGTTGGAATTGTGAATTTGTTGAGTTATATTGATGATAGATTTGATAAAATTGATGAATGGAAAATGTTAGGTTTCTGTTGGGCCCCGAAAATTTTTTCTTTTATTTAATTGATTATTTATTGATTTACTTGATTTATTCTTTAATTTGCTTTAATTATTTTAATTATGTGTTTATATAGATTTTTTTTTTGTTGAGCCTTGGGATTAGCATGTATGATTGGAATTAGAATTTTTGGAAATTAAGTGAAGGGTTAGAATTTAATGTTGGAAAGAATGGGCCTTATAGAATAAGTGGAATAAGAAGAGGGAGGATTAGAAGTAGGTGGGTTAAGTGTAGTGGGCTTGAGAGGAGGAGGAGAGCCCAAAGCCTAGTAAGCTTTAAGGAGAGCAAAACTATGTAGTTTTGGAGAAAGGCTTAAGTTGAGAAATAAAAAAAAGAGTTAAATTAATTAAAGGAAGAGGAGAAGAGAGATTGTCGTAGACTTAAGGGAAAGAAGAGAAAACCAAAATCGTGAGAGAAGAAAGAAGGGTTTCGGCCAAGAAGGAAAGAGAGGACCGTAGGAGGCTTGAAGGGAGGAAGAAGAAGAGGAAAAATAAGGGAAATCTACTTGTGAGAGGTAAGTCCCATCTTTGTTTATGTTGGATTCGAAAATGGGATGAAATGGAGGTTAGGGTTTGTGTAGAGATTGAAGAAAGATAGAGAGAAAGGTGAGATCTATGGATTTTAGGGACTTTTAAGCTAAGGTTATGGTTATTCTAGCTTAAATGTCCTATGGGTAGGTTAGGTTTAAAGTTTATTTTCATCTTTGCTTGATTTATGAATATTATGACTTTCTTTTAAAATGTATTTATTGAATGAAGTATGATTTA
>JANIJH010000009.1:12444247-12455386 GCA_024520975.1 Erythroxylum areolatum | reverse complement strand
TTCTTGCTTTTCAACTTCCATTTCAATCAATTCATTCACTATCAATTCCATTTAAACTAAAAAATACCATTTTAGGCCATAATTAATCATAAACATCAATAACAAAAGCATACATACATATACTCTCTCATCATCAACAACTTGCTAAATTCACCTATCTTAATCTCATATAACAATTCACCATAAATTTCTCATTTAATGTCCATTTATATTTCAAAATTTCAAGAAAAGTTCGGGGTCTAATAGGTATTGTCTTACATTAGGATCAGCTTGTATTTTTTGGAGCTCAAAGAAGCAAGAATTGGTGGCTCTCTCAACCGCAGAAGCTAAACTGGTGGTAGCTACAATAGCGGCAAAGCAGGTTGTATGGGTCAGGAAGTTACTTAAAGATTTGCAAGTTCATCTAACATCTGCTACTGTGGTATATGTTGATAATCAAGCTGCAATCTCTATCTCGATGAATTCAGTATTCCATGAAAAGACAAAACATTTTAAGCTCAGATATTATTATCTGAGAGATGTACAACAAGAAGCAGAATTGAAGCTTGAATATGTTTATACTGAAAATCAGATTGTTGATCTCTTTACTAAAGGTTTTCATGTGTCTCGGTTTAAACAATTAAGAAAATTGGTGGGAGAAGTTGAATTTCTAATCTAAGGAGGAGTATGTAGGATGCGTGTCTTAGAAATCCAGACAAGAACAAGGTTTCTTAAGCATTCATGCAAGACCATGCAGCAATGTAAAGAATCAATTGGCAAGAAATCAAGAAGAGTTAGTTAAGTCAGTTAGATGACAGTTAGTAGAATTGAAATATTATAAATGTACAGAAGTCACAGAAGTTGTATACATTCGACTAATAAAAAGAAATCTCAGTGAATCGCTGTCTTTGATATACTCTGTTTGCCCCTGTTTTGTTACACTCTCTCTCTCTAGTCTTCTTTCTCCAAAAGTTCTGTATTATAGTCTTTAGTTTTCCGTATGATAGATAGATAATAACAAGTTGACATGCATAAATAGAAATTGCAAACATCAATTTTGAACATTAAGGTTTTCTTTAGAGTTGTTACAATCAGAAGAAAATGAAAGAAAACTAACAAGTCCGCCGTTGTAGCAAGATGAAGGACCTCGACATATAATTGATGGCTCCCTGTCTCTTTGCTTTTGAAATGACTCTTATTCTGCATATGGCTTGCACGTTTTCCACATCTCAGGTCTCAATTTGCGAATTAAATGAAAAAGCTGAAAATCATAATTATCCAAAGTTTCATGCCTGTCCATGCCATTAAAGTTGATAAAAGACACCATCATAGAGTTAAGTATTTCCATTTATACTTGTCAAATCTTAATGATTTTAAGGCATTTAACATTTCCATTCACAGCTTCGGGTGCTCCCAGTCCTTGGATTTATGACAAAATTCAATAGTTGAAAACATGACCAACAAGGAGGCTTGGGATAGGCCTTCCAGTTTCGTGGTCAATTCAAAATTTTATTAATCTGATTATGACCATGCTCGTGTGAGATTATAAGACACTGATGTATTTTAAAAATCCAAGAGCAAGTAAAGAAACAGGAAAATTGCTCCTTTTCCTATTCTTTGATCTGGGAAAGATGGAAGAAAAGGTGAATGATATGAACAATTTCTGATTGTTGCGTCTAAATTCGTTCACTGAAATGAAATATTGGTGTTTTCTGGCCTGATTCATGACAAACTGACAATGTAGCAAAAACATCTCAGATTCAATCTACTTGATTATGTGCCGCTTAGTTTCTAAACGAAGAGTTTTTTCTGCCAACATCTGAAATTTCTCTGTTTCCTGTTGCTGTCAGAGATATAAGGAGTCCGAAAGAATCCTGTATTCTCTTGGGCGTATCCTTTCTCGTCTGGCTTGGGTTTTTGCTGCATTATTTATTGCGTTTGCTCTTCTGATCACTGACTCTAAAGACATACATAGACAAATTCACGTACAATATGACTATATGGTCAATCATAGTACCGATGCCCAGGTTTGCTGTTATCGTCTATACCTTTTTTTGAGGTTCCTTTTTATCCTGCACGTTACATTGTAACAGTGAATCGTATTACGTGCAGCGCATTTTAGAAGCAGTAGGAGTTGTACCAACGGATGATGTTGTTTGTAAGGTTGGTTGATACAATAAAGTTGCAATAATGTCTTCATTGTTGCTTCCAATTGTAGTTCACAAATTTCTTTTATCTAGAATCAAGACAGGCCACATGGAAGCGAGACGCTACCAAAAGGCATCGTTACGGCCACGTCCGACTTGGAAATGCGAGCGTTATGGGGCAACCATAAAATGGTGCGATGCTTTTAGCTGTCACTACGAGTGAAAGTCATTAGGATCGCATGAATTTTAAGGTGTTGGTTTGTTTTACTTTTGTTTTCTGGCTAAGTTGGAAAAGAGCACACGAGGCAAGCCATAAACATATTAATGTCACTCCGAATGTGCTTCTTTTCGAGTGTATTTCCATCTCGAGGGTTTGTCTTCTCAAAGTTTATTACCTAACCTTTATCCTTAGGCCCAGAACTAATTGTAGGGCAGCACTTCAGCCTTCCACAAGTATTGTTTCAGTCTTATAAAACAATAATCAACTTATTCTAGCTCCCTCAATAATTTCTATACTGATTTTGTGATGCGGTCTTGGTGTAGACTCCAGAGAACCAAACCAATTTACTGGGTATGGCCGTCGGAATAAAGCAAAAGGAGAGTGTCGACAAAATTGTCAGGAAGGTGGTCAGCTGTGAACAGTCCCCAGCTTTTTTTTTTTCCATCTTTCATAGCCATATATCCTAAATTCTGCTTTGATTTCTGTGTCACAGTTCCTGTCAAGTGGATTTGTTATAATGCTTTTCCATTATGATGGTAATGTGGATGCGTGGAAAGATTTTGAATGGAATGATCGTTGCATACATGTATCGGCAGTCACTCAAACTAAATGGTAAGTATCTGTACACTTTATATGGAGTATTCTTAAGTCCTTTATATGACATCTAATAAATACAATATGATGGATATCCTCCATGATTTAATTAGTTGGTTTGCAAAGCGGTTCTTGCACCCAGATATTGTTTCGGCGTATGAATACATCTTCTTGTGGGATGAGGACCTTGGAGTTGAGCATTTCAATGCTACAAGGTTCTTCCATATTACTCTCTTTTTCTGTTCAAACTTAAGGTTCAATTTACAATGAATTCACTTCTCTCAAGTCGCTTAAAGGCGGTACTTGCCTGCATAATTTGCCTCAGCAGTCGGTTGTAAGGTTTGAAATGCACAAAGCCACGATAATTCAACCCTGCTCGATGATATAGCAAAGGAGGGCATATCTTCTACTCGAGCCTTTTCATTCCATTAAAATGCTGCTAAAAGGATAACAAATGCCTGCTAAAATATATATATAGCTGTAGAGAAATATGAAAGTCCACTTAGATTGGCCTATCATAAACCATATTCCCAATAAATCCGCTTTTTGGGGATGTCATTATTGATGATTAAAAAAGAAATTGCAGATATCTTTCAATTATCAAAGAAGAAGGGCTTCATATATCACAGCCAGCACTTGGTCGCCATAGTAAAGTGCATCACGCTCTTACTAGGAGACAACCCAGAGATCGAGTCCACAGGTTCTGTTCTGATTTATCTGCATTCACCATTAAACAAGAATGCATATATATATATATATATATATATATGTAATGAAATTGAATTCTGCTTACGTAGGAGGGTGTATCAAAATATTCGTGGAACAGAATGTACGGGAAACAGCACTGGTCCTCCTTGCGCAGGGTTGGTAGAAAATACTAACACTCCCTTTTCATCAAGAAAGTTGATGGGAGCATGATTTGGAAGTTGTTTATTTGTACAGATTCGTGGAAATGATGGCTCCTGTTTTCTCAAAAGCATCTTGGCGTTGTGCATGGCATATGATTCCGGTAAGGTCTCTTTCATGTAGCTCCGTCATTACTTACTACCGGAAGGCAAAATGTATAAGCAAGCAAAAGTGAAAGTGATTATCATAATGAATTCCCATTTCAGAATGACATGGTGCATGGATGGGGTTTAGATTTTCGTTTCGGTTGCTGCGCACAGGTAACTGAAACCCTAAGTGATTGTCTTTTTCTTTTCTTTTTTATTAATACAAATTCATTGATAGGGTAAGCCAACCGAAAACGTCGGGGTTGTGGATTCGGAGTACGTAGTTCATAATAGTGTGCCCAGCCTTGGAGGTTCTGCCAGAGGAAAAGTAAGTTTTCGTGATAAACAAAATGAATGCCAATTTCTTTTGTTCTTCTTGTTGCTTATATGCCCCCAAAAAAGTTCACCTGAAAAGACCCCATAAGCCCCACAACCTTGTTACATTGAGGAACAGATCCTCTGTCTAATATTACCATGTCTTATTCTGTCCATGAAATCTCAACCATTTATTTTGTGGGACCCATGCAGGGTCCACGCGGGACCTACACAGAATTTACAAAAATAAACGACTGAGATTCATTTGACACAATAAAATACCATAATCATTTATTTTGTGGGACCCACGCGGGGTCCACGCGGAACCTACACAGAATTTACAAAAATAAACGGCTGAGATTCATTGGATACAATAAAACACCATAATATTGGACAGAAGATCTGGACTTGTTACATTGTCAAGTTGTTGCGATCCAGAGTAAGCACCAGCGCATAAAGGCTGTATATGGATGTGCCTAAAATTGTGATGGGTCCCACAAATCATAACGAGGCCTAGTGTTCATCTCGGTGCTTCAGCAAATTGCATTTTGCAGGTGAGGTGGTGGTCAGCCCTGGAGGCTAGAATTTTCAAAGACAGGTGGAACAATGCAGTTGAAAATGACAAGTGTTGGACCGATCCATACAACTAACTAATAAGGAAGAGGCAGAAGGAAGTGCTTACTCGGGCGAGGCAGAGTCCGTGAATCATTTCAATTTGGAACTATGTCATTATGTATCACAAATCAAATACTTCAAATTATACATATTCAACGTCATTCCTTTTAGGTGAAGAACCCAATGCTAGTCACAAGCTGCAAAGAAGGAACTCCGCTCAAAGAAGGGCATTATTATTAGTGAGGAAAAAATTCTGTGTTCGCGATGAGTGTTACCTATTCTAGAGATATGTAATTGATAGGATATTTCAAATCCTGATTATAGGTTTAATTTTAGCCTTTGTTCTACCCAGTAAGTAGAAGTCTTAATTTCATCCATATTTTCAGTTTTACCCTTTTTATCATCCTAAGTGACCATTTGCCCTCACAACTAGCACTGATAGGAGTGTAGCCAGCCCACCGGCGCCCTCCCAAAGATTAGTCACCAAAAGCCTTGCGTGTGAGCCTCACGTGCAGTTTGAACCTTATGTCTCCTCTCCCACGCGTCAACGCGAGACAAAACACACAACGTTGTCTCGCCCTCCTGTCAACTTCTTCGATTGCAACACTCTTCCTCTCCATCACCTTTGTGTGCTAGGTTTTGCTTAGTGCTTCTCTATAGTTCCGCACGTATTGTTGTTAGTGATGCTTTATGTGACTTGTCTCTGCTACATTGTGTCCCGGGTGATATTATTGATTTTGTTATTGGAGACTGCTGGTTTCTCAAGCTCTTTCACTCCAAAACAAAACATGAAAGTTTGCCATTTCTTTTCTTTTCCTTTACACTGTGTTTTTGTTTCATTTAGAAGCATAAGGAATTGACTGCTTCAATTTTTGTTTTACCTAAGGACCAATTGCATCTTTAGTTGTCTTTAAACTTGTTTGGGTACCCTTGATTGGTTTCATCATTTTTTTCCCAATGATTGCTGAACAAAAGCACCTAGTTATGACTAGTGTTATTCCCATGATGTCTAAAATCATAAAAATATAAACTAATTGGTTATAGTTATTTGAATTGGTGTAAGACAATTTTGATTTACCTTACAAGAATTTCTAAAGATCATTACCTCATTGATAATCCACCATTGAACCATACTCACAAGGAATGGCTACAAGACAATGCCCAATTATTTTTTTAAGTAAGGAACTCTATTGACAACCAGGTCATCTATTTGATTAATCACTGTGAGTATGTCAATGAATTGATAGAGTATTTAGAATTTTTGTATTATGTAAAAGACAATAGTGCTTATATTTATGCAGTGTGTAAAGGATTTTACCAAAATGAACAACAAGACCAATCTCTTCAAGCATATTTTATGAATTTTAAAAAGATGTATGAAAAATTAAATATTTTGCTACCATTTAATCTTAATGATAAATCCAACAAGCTCAACGAGAGTAGATGATGTTAATAACGTTTTGAGTGGTCATAAATCTCAATTTGAGATTGCTAAGTCTCATGTTCTTTCTAATGCTAACTTTCCGCTGCATGAGGTCTTTACTCAAAAACCCAACACAAATATTATTGCCTTTGTTGCTTTAATATTTAGAGTTTTTGTACTTTTGTGAGTCAGAATAATGGATTTAACATTAGAAAGTCATCTTAGAAGAATAACAACAAAGGGAGAACAGGAAATTGGGACAACAAGAATCAGGATATAGGAGGAATTATTTATCAATATTGTCATGAGCCAGACCATACTAAATGCATGTGCCAAAAATAACAAAATAAATATAAAAAGATCTCATTCAACTCATGTTGAGCTATTAATATTCTATATAGCTCATCCACTAAAAAACGTGATGAATTTGCTAAATTCACTCGGTACCAAAAAGCATTAAGAAATTCATTTTACCCTATCACTGCTATTGATAATTTAAGGAACATACCTACATGTCTTCTTTCTTCTTCCCCATAATAGGTCATTGATTCTGGTGCCTCAAATTATATAGCAAGAAATTCAACTCATTTTTCTACTTTATAGAAACACTTATGTCCTTCCCATGTCACTTTAGCTGATGGATATAATTCCTCTGTTATTGGTTGTGATACTATTAGCTCCACTCCATCACTATCCTTATTCTCTATCTTGAACCTACTAGGATTTTCCTTGACTTACTATTTGTGAGTAAACTTACTTATGCTTTCAGTGGTTATATATTCTTTCTTAATCATTTGACTTTTTTAGGATTTTATGAAAAAGAAAATTATCGGTAAAGGATTAAATTAGGAGAACTATACATTTTGGATAACTAGGTGCCTAGAACCATTGCTTGTTCAAGTGTCTTAACTCTCCTTAAAGCTTATTGTCAATTAGAACATCCCTCTTAAGCTCTTTTTTACAAGTTATGTCTTGAATTTTGTTATGTATCTTGCTTACATTGTGATTCTTCTCAGTTTGACATCATCGTCTGTCTTCACTTCCTCGGATTCCTAAACGAGCTAGTTTTCCTCTTGAATTAGTCTATTTTAGTGTTTGGGGTCCAAGTCTTGTTGTGAAAACTAGGTTTCAATATTTTATTACTTCTGTTAATGATTTCTCTATTGTGATTTGGTTTTATTTAATAAAAAGTTGTTCTAAATTGTTTTCCAATTTTATTGTTTTTTGTTTTGAAATAAAAACACAGTTTCATATCTATATCCATACTTTGAAAATTGATAATGCCAAATATTTCTTCACATCATTCTAAACCTGTATGATCCAAATGACATTCTTCATCAATCTTCATTTGTTGACACATCTTAGCTGTATAAAAAAAAAACTCCTTGAAACTACCAGGGCACTCTTATTCCAAATGCACATTGCCAAACCATTTTAAGCCGATGTAATCTCCACAACCTACTTTTTGATCAACCATATGCCCTCATCTATTTTTGAAGTTAAGATTCATATAATATTCTTTTTTTCTAATCCATAAATATTTGGTAGTACTTGTTTTATTCATGATTTTTATTCTAAAGTCACTAAGTTAGATCCTAAATCTAAAATATGTTATTTTGGGATACTCTCATCTATAAAAATAGTATCTATGCTACTGTCCAATTCTTAGAAAATATCTTTTGCCAACCAATATTACCTTTTTGAAACAAATTCTTTTCTTTCCTACTTCTTCCATTTATGCAAAACAAGATGACCAGTTAGTTTACAAGCACACCTACCAAACCACAAATGTTACCGTCATACATACACAATCAAAACCACTGCCAATTAGCCTAGCTTATTTTAGAAGACGAGATCATCCTAATACAAGATTGATACATGTCTCTTCTTTGACATCAAATCTATTTCTCTTTTGTTTCTTATGATCATTTGTCTTCCTCTTCCTAATCTTTTATTACCTCACTTAATTATGTGACTCTCTCAAAATCTTTTTATCAAACCTTATTTCATCTTGGTTGGCATAATACTATAATAGAGGAGACAAATACTTTAGATGCTAATGGTACGTGGAATTTAGATAACTTACCTAAGAAAGAAGACTATTGGATGTAAATGGTTATCTGAAGTCAAAGTCAATTATGATGGTTTAGTGGTTCAATTGAAAGTACAACATGTGAAAAAAAGAAGAAGCTATGCTTGGCCTTATGGTGTAGATTATTCTAATATTTTCTCACCTTTCTGTAGTAGTTACTTATGATTGGCCCTTGCATCAATTAGACAAAAAAGATTACCTTCTTACATGGTGACCTTTAAGAGGAATTGTATATGAACTAACCACCCCAGTTTGTTGCATAGTGGATTATGGAAAAGTTTGTCATTTTCAGAACTCTTTATATGGTTTAAAGAAAATTCCTTATGCTTGGATTAAAAATTTTAGTCAAACAGTAGAAATTTTTGGAATGAATAAGAGTAAATTTGTTGATGCAATTTTCTACAAACAATCTACTTCTAACATTATTCTCCTTATTGTGTGTGTGGATCAATTGTCATTACAAGAGCTATGGGCATTTCATCTTTAAAATCCTTTTTTTATAGTCAATTTCAAGAAATGCATTTTCATGTCTTAAAGGAAATATGTACTTGATCTATTAATTGAGTCCGAAAAGTTAAGAGTAAGACCATGCAATACTCCAAAGCTCCTTAATTTACAACTCACCAAAGATGTATACTGGCTTAAAGGCCCTGAGAAATATAATATATGGGTTTAAAAGATTAAACTATCTTATAATAACTCGTCATGATATTGCATATTTGTTAAGGCCCCTACTATCACTACAAGAAAACTGTTAATTTGCGACTAAAAATTATTGACTGTCTTAATAACTGTTGAAATTACCAACCGACCAAGTATAGACGTCGGCAAAGATGGTTGTGGAATATAACTTTTGCGACGGTCAAATATTCCATCGCTGAAATAATGGGAGGAGTTTTACCGACACACATTTCAGTCGATAAATATGTCAGTAAAATTCGTCAGATTCTAACCCCATTATTGATACCTAAAACGACGTCGTTTTGGATATAAGTGAACGTTAAAATAATAACCAAAACAACGTCGTTTTGGTTATTATAAAACCCTCCCATCTCTTCTTTCTTCCCCGCCTAGTAGCGCTCTCGCCCACCTCTGATTTTCTTCCTCATCCATCGCCGCCTGTCGCCGTCGTTTGCTGTCATCTGGAGTGGGTTCTCACCGTCGTCCTCGTGCGTCGCCAACGTGGTGTTCTCCAACAGGTAAGCCACTCTTCTCCTCCCTTCTGATAGATGATGTGGAAAATGGTGGGTTTTATATTTATCGTTTTTTTTGTAATTGTTTTATAGTTAAATGTTTATTCTTACAAATTAACAAATCAATTTAATGGGTTTCTGACTAATTAATTAGTTTAATTTTATTAGTATTTAGTTTAAATAGATCCCTATAGGTTACTCTATCCTCCTCGGTTATGTTTGTTGCTTTGTAATCTGTATAGAGTCGCTTTCAATCAGTATACCTGATTTGCAATCTGAAACTAATTAATTTCTGAAGCTAATTAATTAGTTTAATTTTATCAGCATTTAGTTTAAATAATTAAGCAATTTATATTTTAAATTCTAAATTTAACTTGATTTTATAATATTAATTAAACATAAGAATGAGACAATAGTAATTAAACCTAATGGATGAAATTTAAAATTCTAAATTTAACTTGATTTGTATAGTTTTCATGCATATAATATCATCTCATATAAGCTTCAACATCTTTCTTTTTGTATGATATAAAGCGACTGAATGCTTAAATGGGATCATGTTAAATCACAAAAGTCAACATTGGCAAGTTCATGTTTGTAAGTCATTAATGAAATTCTTTATGAAATGAGCGACTTTAGATTTCAAATTCACATTAGTTTTGTGGTACAATGTCTTTTAGCCTATTATGTGACCACCATCTTCTTCCTCACCCTTAGGAAGATGTTATATATTTCTTCAATCAAAATTGTTAAGACTAAAATATTCTCCAATACATTGATCAAGCTTTTTTTATACATGCTTCATAAAAGTATCCATTAGAGGTCTTTGATATGTAACAATTTTACACTTTGTTCTTCAGCTTACAATTGCTTTTACAAAATTCTTATGTTCTTTTAATTTGAGATCAACATTTGTCTATTTTGATAAAAAAATTTAATTGCTTCATTATCTTATCGAATTTGTCTTTTGTGATGTAGCTCACTATCTTAAAATAAACCCCTATATATGTGGGATTTATGTAATTTGGACTAATTAACATAGAGATGTGAAATAAGTTTTCTATGCTTAGCTTTGGGTAACATATTCTTCAATCCTTCCATTAAACCTTGATTACCTAAAAGAAAGGGTAAATAATAAAAAGTAATAAAAATATAAAAGAAACCAACGTAACAACTGAATTCAAGGAGAAATAGTGTAAATAGTTAAATGACTCATGTCAAATGCTTTTTTATTAAAACCTACATGATATGCATGAACAAGTAACTATGTGTTCTCACTTATATCCAAACCTTTACTAAGAAGATTCAAAAATCAATATCATGGTTGGAAAATCTCTTGCTTAATTATAGGCCAAATTATAATAAAAAAAATCTTTGTTTTCATCACGTCCATTTGTAGTTAACAACCCACCTTTGAGTGATGTCTTGAAAAAATACCTCTAACCCAATTATTTTTCTATAACTAACATAAAAAAAACCATTACTTAATGGATCAAACTCCATATAAAACCTCTTAAGCACTGATTATCCAGAAATTTCATCAAATTCTATTTAGATTATGAGTTTTTC
>JANIJH010000009.1:12396766-12417361 GCA_024520975.1 Erythroxylum areolatum | reverse complement strand
GAAAAAGAAGCAACCTATCCACGGCAATAAGGTATTTTCGTACATCCTTGGTATTTTCAATTATACATCATGTTGTTGTATGGTCTTTTCCATAGTGTATTGTGAATACTCAGACCATACGTGATCCAACAGTATATGCTGAAAATCACTAATGGTCCGCATCAAAGCTGCTCTCAATATAAAATTCTGTTTCAAAAACACATCATATGTCTAAACATCATATTCTCAAAGATGCTGCAATTCAAATATCAATGATTGTAAGAAAGCATCAATTTTATGCTTTAGATTTATAGGCTCTAGCACAATCACTGTCAAGAATATATATGTCTTTCATACACATCCATGGAGGAAAATTATAATAAATAATTATGATTGGCCATAATAAATATTGCTAGCCGGATTAACCAAAAGGTTAGAATCCATCCGTCAACATCCCAACTTAACATTTCAACTTTCAACTGCAAACTCAAAATGGGTGTCATTGAAATGTTTCCATGCCAGTGCATCTAATGGATGACTCATTATGTCATCATCCTATTCATGTTCATTATGCCATCTTATGTGAGATGCAATAATATCATAAGCATATAGTATTTAAAGTCTCAGAGTTAGCGGGAAATAATAAATCTGCTTTTAGGGTACTAATTTTTGTTTCATAGAACGCTTTCTAGGCTTAAACTTAGATCGACCACAAAATTTGCACTCTTGTAATTCCACATCATCTTCTTAAATACAACATACATCCCAATTTGCAATAATTAATCTTTTCAATAGACAAACCAAGATCCTAATAAGTTTCTTCATATTATAGAAACTATAAACCATTGTATGATCAGGAGATAACGATTCATTATATCATTATACCAATTTGGCCATAATTCTTGATCAACTGACTATAATAAGTCAAAAAACTGCTTTGCATATGGGTTTGTTCTTTTTGAAGATTTTTCATATTTTTCTTAAAGGTATAACCGACTTGAATAATAAATCATTTTCATGTAAGGATTTTGATTTCCATCCGCATAATTTGATCTAAATTCAATCCCCCCTTCAAACTCATTTAAGTTCATAGATGATTGTGCTTGATTACCCCTTGAGATGCTACAAATCAACGATTCCCCATGTTGTGTCTACTCAAAATAACTGGGGACAAATCCTTTCCTTAGCAAATGTCCATTAACTTCATCAATAGGAAGGAAACGAATGTGTTTGCACTTTTTACATAAACATATGATCTTTGGCTCATCCATATATGCAGGTTGAGAACATGTATAATGAATAAAAGCTTTAACTCCCTTAACAAACTCATAAGATAAGACTTGTGAATCAAGAGAACAAATTCTCGTTATCACTCCTAAGCTCCTGGTATATTTTACTGATAAGCCTCTCAGGAGCTCCATCACGGATTATGGGTTAAGATTAATGAGTTAAGATCAAAATTATTTTTAAATTGAAGATCGATTTTGTTTGTTTGTAATCATATATGTTAGAAGAGAAATAATGTTAGAAGTTTGATATTTAACCTATATTAAATATGTACTAGTGCCAAATATAATAAGTATCTATAAAAATATGAATACTTATTTTGATAAATTATTTTAACATATACAAATTTAAAAAGATGCGTGTAAAAATTCACACATGAAAAGTAAAGAGAAGCTATCCGTTATTTCAAAGAGCATCATATGAAATAACGAATTGACATAATTAAGATAATTGGAACATATAAGTCAAACTCATCCTATATTAATTCACTGATAAACCGAAGTTCATATCACAAACAAGTTTCAATTAGTACAAGCCATTTACATAAAAAATGCAACAAGTTCAAATGGAAAGTTCAAACCGCAAACAACTACCCAAATTAAACCAAGTTCACAAAAATTTAGTAATTAACAAAATCACTAACCTCAACCAACACACAGAAGGATCTTCCTGAAGTACGTGAAGGAAGATGATGACAAAGCTAGAATGAAAAATATAGAAACTGATAAAATTTTGATTAAAAAGTGTGCAAAATCATTGTTGACATTGTTAAAAATAAAAGGAAATGAATGTTATTTGAATACCTGCTAAAGCAAAAATAAGGGATAAATACAAAGATAAAGTGTAAGTTTAGTAGTTTGAGTAAGGGATGTGAGAGATGCATACTTGGCCAAGCGTTATATGCTTTTTCTTATTTACAAAAAAGTCTTTCCTTTCTTATGATATTGATGCTAATGCTACTTTACCTAGTAGTTTTGTGCATTTTCTGGTAGAAATTTGAGGATCTTTTTCAAGAGGATATTTTGAATAGATTAACCCTTGTGAGATGGATTGAGTACTAAATTGATTTTACTTCAAAAACTTAGATTTCAAACTGACCAATGTATATAATAAACTTGGTATAGACAAAAGAGATGTATAAGCAAGTAAACGAACTCTTGGAGAATGTGAGAGGAAGCTTAAGCTTATGTTTGTTCCTGTTTTATTAGTACTATTGAAGAATGAATAATGGAGAATATGTTGGATTAATGCACAATCAACAAAATCGTTGTACAATATAGATATTATATTTTTAAATTAGATGATATACTTGATGAGTTGTTTGATATATGTTTATTCTCAAAGATTGATTTAAACCTAGAAATTAGCATTTGATATATGTTTAAATCTAGGTATAAAAGACATTAGCATTATAGAAGGAGATGGATTAAAAGCTACCTTTAAACCTAAACATGAATTGTATAAATGGATAGTAATGTCTTTTGACTTGACTAATACACCTAGCACTTTCATAAGGACGATGAACTATCATGTTTAGTAAGACTTTTTAGGTAATTTTGTAGTTATGTACTTTGATGATATTCTTATCTATAAAATTATACCTTAGATGAACATGCTTAGCATTTTTGCATGTGTTTAAGTAATAAAAGTTGAATGTAAATTTGAAGAAGTGTACTTTTTGTAGTAATTAGGTTATATTTCTTAGTTTTGTGGTAAGTGAAAACAGAAGGTAGATATGGAGAAAGTGAGAGCTATTTGATTTGTTAGTGATGTTAAGAGTTTCTATAGGTTGGCTAGTTTTTATTGGTGATTTGTTAAACACTTTAGTATAATAAATGCACCTTTAACAGAGATAGTAAAAAAATGTGTAGGATTTAAGTGAAGTAAATATCAAAAGAGAGTCTTTAATCTGTTGAAAGATAAGTTCAATCTAACTCCTTTGTTCGCTTTATCTAACTTCTTCAACAGCTTCGAGAGAAGTATACTGCTTCAGGTGTAGGAATTCGGTCTATTTTGACAAAAATAGAAAATTGATATCATAATTTAGTGAGAAGCTTAATGGAATAACTTTAAATTACCTTAACTCAAAATACAAATATGTATACATTGGTGAGAGCCTTAGAGACTTGGCAACATTACTTATGCACTAAGGAGTTTTGATACATAGGGACTATGAGTTTTTGAAATATAGCCAAGGTTAAATTAAGTTGAGTAAGAAACATACCAACTGTATAAAGTTTATTGAGACTTTTCCTTTTATGTTAAAAGTAAAAGTAGGTTGAGGAAAATATAGTAGTTAATACATTTTCTAGGATACATGGATTATTGAGTACTATGCATACTAAATTATGGGTTCTAAGTTTATTAGAGATGTATATACTGATGATCTTGATTTTGATAATATGTTTAAAGCATGCGTGGATTGTGTATTTGGAAAGTTCTATAGGTACGAAGGGTTCTTATTTATAGGGGCTATCCTTAGGTTTTTATCATCTTCCCTTAAATTTTATTGATACAGACTTTATTATTAAAATCAATTCTCAATCATCGTTGTTATTAAGGTTGAGAGTGAGGAGCAAGGATGGATCATTTCCTAAAAAATGGCTTAAGAAAAGAACTTTATAAAATAATATAACATATTTGGAATCTAGGAAAGGAGCCAAATTATGATAGTCCACTTAAAATGTTTAAAAAATCTCTCAAGCTTTTAGCATCAAGCGTAAATGTCTAAATTTAGAAAACTTGTCGTGTCTTGTTCCATATAAATCCATGTTTTTGTCTACTAAATATATCAAGTATTTTATGAGTAGTTTCATTTTTCGTATTGGTTTGTTATGTTTGAGATTATTTCATTCAGGTTTATCTTTAGTTATCTTTGATAATTAAACAAAATTGAATTACATTTATTTTCAAGCATTAAATTATCACTTCATACTTGTTCCTTCTTTTTAAGCTTTATGATACAACTTTAGGTATCTTTGTCATTTCTTAAAGCCTAATGTAAAACTAAAAAATCTAAGACATTTTCACTTTCAATTTTTTAACTTGTTAACATACTTATAATGTCACTTATTTTAGACTCTCACATTTACAAAAGCTTTAAAGACCTAAGTAACCACTTAGATGGGTTAAATATAGTGTTTAACATTTTTCTAGGTTATACACAAGCATCAAATGTTACATAAGCTAATTAAAAATCTTGATAAGATAGTACATTTAAACAAATAAAGTTCATCTTCACACAAATATATTTTTTCAAACAAGAAGCATTTCATCAAACACCCTCTAGGCATCACACAATCATCCCAATATCACACCCAAATTTTCTTTTTCTTTTTTTCCCTCTTCTATCACTAACATTTCTATCTTAATGTTCTTATCCATTTACAAAACACCAAATATACGAAACAAATCAAATAAACACAAACGTCCATGGTGAACATGTATACCTCCAATGGTTGGAGAAGAGGACGAGTTTCGAACGCAGCACAATATGACCACAACGCCGACCACACACGACAAACTAGAGAGCAGAAATCACCGGAGGAAAAGACACAATAGGGAGGAAGAAGAAAGAAAGGGCCTCATTTAACGTTAAAAAAATGACGTCCTTTGGTGTTTCATTGTCAAGTTGTTACGATCTAGGGTAAGTACCAGCACATAAAAGCTAAAGGATCTACCTAAAATTATGATGGGTCCCACGTATCATAACCAGGCCTTAGTGTTCATCTCGGCGCTTCAGCAAATTGCATTTTGCAGGTGAAAGGTGGTCATCCCTGGAGCTTGGAATTTTCAAAGACAGGTCGAACAATGCAGTTAAAAATGACAAGTGTTGGACCGATCCATATAACTAACTAATAAGAAAGAGGCAGAAGGGAAGCGCTTGCTCGGGCGAGACTAGATAACAACAGATTAGTGTTCTCTTCTGTAATTTAAATAGACTACAGATGCCATTGAGTTACATTCTTTCTACTATAATTAGCAATTCAGTTGGAAAATAAAAGATGGGACATAATCTTGCAATTCAAATATCAACCGAAAGATATATCACACCACCCATCTCCCACTCAATGAAAAAGACAAGATATCACAATCAGTCAATAGAAGGGAATGACCGGGTGAAATTTTTTCCCAGTTCCTTGGGTGAATCTCTTCCATTAAATCATTTATGTTCCATAAACCGAAAAATATTGAAACAGTTTGATCCTTCCAAACTCTGCAGCCTGATACACCAATCATTGGGCTGAATGATGAAAACAAATTACACTCCAAGGGACATCGAGTTGTGTCACAGAATAAGAAGAGACATTGTAAATTGCATAAAACTGCTAACAGAGCCCCTCCTCAGACAAATGGGTATCCATCTCTCACCACTGATTGAAACGATTAATATCAAACACATCATTAGAATGACCTCTTTCTGCTAATTACTGCAGAAATGATTTCTCCAAGTTCCTCACCACAATCCTCCTGCACGTGATGCCCTGCCTTCAAAATGAAATTGTCCGGCATATGTTCAGAAAGTGGACATGTGTACAAGTTATGTTCCCATCCTAAACAAAGTCTTTGTACAGTCTGAAGAAACTAGATCAGTATAAAGTAATTCAGCAAGCATAAAGAAAGGATTCCAACAATATCAAGAATAGGGATATTTATATCAGGAAACTAAAATTTCCAGTGCAATTGCTCGTGACACATCTTATGGTGAAGCTAACTTTAATAAAGGAAACTGTTACATCTAGTAACAGATCCTACAGTGGCTCACATGCCTCCAACGTGTTGGAAGTAGCTAACTGACTGAAAAATAAAGCAAATAAACATAGAGAAATGGAAGAGAACCATCCAAAAGGTCTCTCATTTACTTTCTTTTTGTCTGACTGCACATGAATAGTTTCTGCTCTGCAGGTTTACGTCCTTAGACTCAAAAGCTTGAGTCAGTGAATCATTTCAATTTGGTACTATGTCATTATGTCTCACAAATCAAATACTTCAAATTATACATATTCAACGTCATTCCTTTTAGGTGAAGAACCCAATGCCAGTTACAAGCTGCAAAGAAGGAACTCCACTCAAAGAAGGGCATCATTATTAGTGAGGATAAAATTCTGTGTTCACGATGAGTGTTACCTATTCTAGAGATATGTAATTGATAGAATATTTCAAATCCTGATAATAGGTTTAATTATAGGTATTACATTCCCTAATTAGTTTTGATTTACTCATATGTATATATGTCACTCCTTTGTTCCTTTCCCTACATGGTATCAGAGTCAATCTTTGGCTATTTGAACTTTTAGCCTTTGTTCTACCCAGAAAGTAGAAGTCTTAGTTTCATCCTTATTCTCAGTTTTACCCTTTTTATCATCCTAAGTGACCATTTGCCCTCACAACTAGCACCACTAGGAGTGTAGCCAGCCCACCGGCATCCCCCCAAAGACTAGTCACCAAAAGCCCTGCGTGTGAGTCCCATATGCAGTTTGAAACTTATGTCTCCTCTCCCACATGTCAACGCGGGACAAAACACACAACGCTGTCTCGTCCTTCCGTCAACTTCTTCAGTTGCAACACTCTTTCTCTCCATTACCTCTGTGTGTTAGGTTTTGCTCAGTCCTTATGGTTCCACATGTATTGGTGTTAGTGATGCTCTAGGTGACTCGTCTCTACTACATTGTGTCTTGGGTGATATTATTGGTTTTGTTATTGGAGACTGCTAGTTTCTCAAGCTCTTTCACTCCAAAACCAAACATGAACACTATGGTTTTGATTGGTTTAGAAGCATAAGGAATTGACCGCTTTAAATATCAATTTTTGGTTTACCTAAGGACCAATTGCATCTTTAGTTGTCTTTAAACTTGTTTGGGTACCCTTGATTGGTTTGATCATTTTTTCTGTATGATTGATCAACAAAAGCACCTAGTTATGACTGGTGTTATTCCTTTGATGTCTAAAATTATAAAACATAAAATATTATGACTGGTGTTATTCCTATGATGTCTAAAATCATAAAACATAAACTAACTGGTCACAATTATTTGAATTGGTGTAAGACAGTTTTGATTTACCTTACAACTATTTCTAAAGATCATTACCTCACTGATAAACCACCATCAAACCACACTCACAAGGAATGGCTACAAAACAATGCCCGATTATTTTTTCAAAAAAGGAACTCTATTGACAACCAGGTCATCTATTTGATTAATCACTGTGAGTATGTCAATGAATTGATTGATTATTTAGAATTTTTGTATTATGTAAGAGACAATAGTGCTTGTATTTATGAAGTGTGTAAAGGATTTTACCAAAATGAACAACAAGACCAATCTCTTCAAGCATATTTTATGAACTTTAAAAAGATGTATGAAAAATTAAATGTTTTGCTACCTTTTAATCTTAATATTAAAGTCCAACAACCTCAACGGGAGTAGATGATTTAATGACGTTTTGAGTGGTCATAACTCACAGTTTGAGATTGCTAAGTCACCTGTTCTTTCTAATGCTAGCTCTTCCCTACATGAGGTCTTTACTCGAAAACCCACACAAATATTATTGCCTTTGTTGCATTAATATTTAGAGCTTTTGTGCTTTTGTGAGTCAGAATAATGGATCTGACACTAGAAAGTCATCTCAAAAGAATAACAAGGGGGAACAGGAAATTCGGACAACAAGAATCAGGATATAGGAGGAATTATTTGTCAATATTGTCATGAGCCAGACCATACTAAATGCACATGCCAAAAGTTACAAAATAATTATAAAAAGATCTCATTCAACTCATGTTGTAGCTATTAATATTCTACCTAGCTCATCCACTAAAAAAACTTGATGAATTTGCTAAATTCACTCAGTACCAACAAGCATTAAGAAATTCATTTCCCCCTATCACTGCTATTGCTAATTTAGGATTTTATGACAAAGAAAATTATCGGCAAAGGCTTAAATTAGGAGGACTATACATTCTGCATAACTAGGTGCCTAGAAACATTGCTTGTTCACGTGTCTTAACTCTCCTTAAAGCTCATTGTCGATCAGAACATCCCTCTTAACCTCTTTTTTGCAAGTTATATCATGAATTTTATAATGTATCTTGTTCACATTGTGAGTCTTATCAGTTTGACATCATCGTCTATCTTCACTTCCTCAGATTCCTAAACGAGCTAGTTTTCCTCTTGCATTAGTCTATTTTATTGTTTGGGGTCCAAGTTTATTGTGAAAACTGGGTTTCAATATTTTATTACTTCCATTAATGATTTCTTTAGTGTGATTTGGTTTTATTTAATAAAAAGTTGTTCTTAATTATTTTCCAATTTTATTGCTTTTTGTTTTGAAATAAAAACAAAGTTTAATATCTCTATCCATACTTTGAAAATTGATAATGTCAAATATTTCTTCACATCGTTCTAAACCTGTATGATCCAAAATGACATTCTTCATCAATCTTCATATGTTGACACATCTTAGCTATATAAAAAAAAAAAATCATCTCCTTGAAGCTGCCAAAGCACTCTTATTCCAAATGCACATTGCCAAACCATTTTGGGCCGATGTGATCTCCACAACCTACTTTTTGATCAACCATATGCCTTCATCTAATTTTGAAGTTAAGATTCCATATAATATTCTTTTTTCTTCTAAACTATGAATATACGGTAGTACTTGTTTTATTTGTGATTTTTATTCTTAAGTCACTAAGTTAGATCCTAAATCTTTAAAATATGTTATCTTCGGCTACTCTCGTCTACAAAAAGAGTATCTATGCTTCTGTCCAATTCTTAGAAAATATATACCAATATTACCTTTTGGAAACAAATTATGTTCTTTCCTACTTCTTCCATCTATGCAGAACAAGATGATCAATTAGTTTACAAGCACATCTACCAAACCACAAATGTTACTATCATACATACGCAATCAAAACCACTACCAATTAGCCTAGCTTATTCTAGAAGACGAGATCATCCTAATACAAGATTGATACATGTCTCTTCTTTGACATCAAATCTAACACCCGGTGATCTCCCAATTGCTCTTTGCAAAGGTAAATGCCAGTCACTTATCTTGTTTTCTCTTTTGTTTCTTATGATCATTTGTCTACCTCTTCCTATTCTTTTGTTACCTCACTTGATTATGTGACTCTCTAACTCTCTCAAAATCAGTTAATGAAACCTTATCTCATCTTAGTTGGCATAATACTATTGAGGAGATGAATACTTTAGATGCTAATGGTACGTAAAATTTAGATAACTTACCTAAGAAAGAAGACTATTGGATGTAAACGGCTATCTGAAGTCAAAGTCAATTATGATGGTTTAGTGGCTCGACTAAAAGTATGACATGTGATAAAAAGCTGTGCTTGGCTTTATGGTGTAGATTATTCTAATACTTTCTCACCTTTCCAGTAGCTACTTATGATTGGCCCTGGCATTAATTAGACAAAAAAAATTACCTTCTTACATGATGACCTTTAAGAGGAATTGTATATGAACTAACCACCTCAGATTGTTGCTTAGTGGATTATGGGCAAGTTTGTTATTTTTAGAACTCTTTATATGGTTTAAAACAGATTCCTTATGCTTGAATTGAAAATTTTGGTCAAACAGTAGAAATTTCTGGAATGAATAAGAGTAAATTTGTTGACTCAGTTTTCTATAAACAATCTGCATCTGACATTATTCTCCTTATTGTGTATGTGGATCAATTGTCATTACTAGAGCTATGGGCATTTCATCTTTAAAATCATTTCTTTACAGTCAATTTCAACTGAGAGATTTAGGAGTTTTAAAGTATTTTTTGAGAATAAAAGTGACAAGCAAGAAATGCATTTTCTTGTCTTAAAGGAAATATGTACTTGATCTATTAATTGAGACTGAAAAGTTAGGAGTAGGACCATGCAATACTCCAAAGCTCCCTAATTTACAACTCACCAAAGATGTATACTTGCTTGAAGGCCCTGAGAAATATAAAATATGGGTTTAAAAGATTAAACTATCTTATAATAACTCGTCTTGATATTGCATATTTGTTAAGGCCACTACTATAGGATCTAGTTATGGGTCTCTGTTCAACGAAATCAAACAAGTACTGTGAGTGTTTTTCAAACTTTCTTCCCTTCTTGTTGAATTTACTCATGAATATGAGAGCTCATTGGTGATGAGAGAACTCATTGATCTCCGATACTTTGTTTATGGATAAAGGGCAACTTATCTTGCTGCTTGTCTTTATTCAATATATATAAGAACATAACTGTCCCTTAGATAGGGAGTACAAGTAGTTTTCTAACCACTAAAAAAATAGAATAACTAACCACTAATAACTCCAGAATAACTAATAAAATAGACCAAGTACTTTGACTTGTTCATTGAGTTGTTGCCCGATCCTTTGGCTTTAACTTCCCATGCGTAAACCGCTCATACACTTTAGGAGATGTAACACTACTCCCCTCCCCAACAGCATGCTTGTCCTCAGACGTGAAAAAAGGATAATGTTGGTGGATATGATCAACATCCTCCCAGGAAGTATGAGCTGGTGATAGTCCTTGCCAATGAACTAACACTTGAGAAATACCATGAAAAAGGCGATGGTCCAAAATTGCCTATGGTTGGGGTCATGCGTCATCAGAAGGAAAAGAAGGCAGTGTTGGCTGAACAACAAGATCTTCATGAGAATGGTAAGGCTTCAAATACGAAATGGGGAAAACAGGATGGATGCGGGACTCTAGAGGCAGCTGCAAGCGATAAGCAACCTAACCGAAACAAGCTAGTACAGGAAATGGACCATAATATTTTGGAGATAACTTCTGATTGGATCTTTCGCGCAGAGAAAGTTGACGATAAGGCTGCAACTTGAGTAACACCAAGTCCCCAACCTGAAATTCTAGATTGCGATATTTAGCATCATAATTAGTTTTCATATTGGATTGAGCTTGCAGTAAATGATCACGAAGTGTACATAGCATGTCATCCTGATCTCGAAGAGAAGATCAACAGCAGCCAACCTAGAAGAGTTCGGAACAGATGAAAGTAGACGTGGAGGAGGACAGCCATACACCACCTCGAAAGGTGTGCACTTCAAGGAAGAATGGAAACTAGTGTTATAACAATATTCTGCCCAAGAAAGCCATCCAATCCATTTCTTAGGCTTATCACTAGTGAAGCAACAAAGATACATCTCGACAGTGCGGTTGACAACCTCCGTCTGACCATCTGTCTGTGGATGATAAAAAGAACTGAAACAGAGTTGAATGCCATATAATGAGAAGAGTTCCTTCCATAAAGCACTAAGGAACACAACATCCCGATTGTAAACAATAGTTTCTGACAGTCCATGTAGCCTAACAATCTACTCACAGAAAAGATGAGCCACAGATACAACAATATAGGGATGAGAGATTGCCAATAAATGAGCATATTTAGAAAAGTGATCAACCGCAACAAAAACAACAGATTTGCCACGAGAGACCGGTAACCCATCAATGAAATCCATTGAAATATCCGACCAGATTTGAGTAGGAACATATAAACATTGGAGGACGTCTGTCGGATGGAGATGCTCGACTTCGTGTCGTTGGCACACCTGACAAGTGCGAACAAATGATTGAACAGCAGACTTCAAGCCTTTCCAACAAAAATCAAATGCGACACGCCTTAAAGTCTTTTGATAACCTTCATGTCCCCTATTGTGTAGTGAAAGTATTGTCTCACATAATGGAGAAGAAGACAGTAGGTAAACTCTATTTTTGAAAAAAATTAGACCATGTGAGAACTTCCAAGGATCAACTGCTTCCCTTGCTGAATTTTGCTAATCAATTGCTGTAATTCAGAATTGGTAGCAATTTCCTGACGAATGTGATCAAAAAGAGTCAATAAAGGCATAGAAACAAAAAGTAAAGACTGATCATTGTCTTCAAATTGACGAGATAAAGCATCTGCTACAATGTTTTCGCAGCCAGCCTTATACTCTACAGTAAAATCATAACCCAAAAGTTTACTCAGCCAACGCTGCTGTGGAATCGTGGAGTTTTGTTGCTCCAATAAATATTTAAGACTGTAATGATTTGTGCGAACCAAAAACTTAGTTCCCCAAAGGTATGGGCACCAATGAGACACAACTTCAGGCAAAGCAATCAATTCTTTTTCATAGGCTGGAAGACGAAAATGTCGATCAACGAAGATTCGACTAAAATAAGCCACAGGTCGCCCATTCTGGTGCAGAACCGCGCCTATACCACTCCACAAAGCATCACTCTCGATCTTAAATGGCATTGAGAAATCTGGTAAAGCGAGAACTGATGTTGTAGTCATGGTCGCCTTTAAATGCTTGAAGGCTATAGTTGCCTCTAGGGTCCAATTGAAAGAGTTTTTCTTAAGTATGGATCTTATGGTCGCAACAATTTTATCATAATCCTTAACAAACTTTCGGTAGTAACCCGTTAATCCAAGAAAAGCCCGTAAGCCTTAATGGTGGTTGGTTGCGGGCATTGACTCATCGCTTTGATTTTATTAGGGTCAACAGAAACTCCTATAGCAAAAATTTGATGGACCAAATAAGAAACTGCAGTCTGAGCAATAAAGCATTTAGAATGCTTTAAGAAAAGTTGGTTCTGATGCAAGATTGAGAAAACCTCCCACAAGTGAGATAGGTGTTCTGCTAAACTCCTGTTGTAGATCAAAATATCATCAAAGAAGACCAAGACAAATTTCTGAAGATAAGGACGAAAAATGTCATTCATGAGAGCTTGGAATGTGAAGGGTGCATTGCTGAGGCCAAATGGCATCACTAAGAACTCGAAATGGCCATGATGTGTACGGAATCCAGTCTTGGCCACATCATCTGGAGGCATGCGAATCTGATGATATCCAGACTGTAAGTCAAGCTTAGTGAAGAATTGAGCACCATGTAGTTCCTCTAACAAATCCTCGATGACTTGTATAGGAAATTTGTCCTTGACGATCTTTGCATTAACTCCTTGAAAGTCTACACAGAATTGCCAAGTATAGTCTTCTTTCTCAGCTAATAACATCGGAGAAGAATACGATGATTGGCTTAGGCGTATGAATCCCTTCGCTAACATCTCATCACATTGCTTTTCAATCTCTATCTTTTGTGCATGCTGATATTGGTAAGGGTGGACAACAATTAGGTCTGTTCCGCTTATTAGAGTAATTTTGTGATCACACCAACAAGGAGGTAACCCCACTAGTTCCTTAAAAAGAGTCTCAAACTCCACTAGTAGGTGCTGAATTGAGTGGGTGACATGGTCATCTTGCGGCATTACCTGATTAAATGAAGAAGGACCCTGCCGTTGTAGCCCTTGCAATTGGAGGTCAACGCCATCTCTCACAAATTGCATGCATAACCTTTTAAAATCCCACACAATTGGTCCCAATGTGCCAAGCCAACTGATATCTAATACTGCATCACAATTGTGGTTTCCTAAATGGAAACAAACATTTTTGCAAAGTCCAAGACATTGCAACTTCTCAACATTTTCCACCACAACCTGAAGATGATTTTTCTTATCAATATTCAAATTAAGATTAGTAGTCAAAGAAGAATCTAGAAAACTATGTGCTGCTAGTATCAACCAAGATGCACAGAGGCCTTTTATGGGTGTGGCCCTAAAGTTGCATCTTCTAAGGATTTGGAGTTCCTGTGATAGTATGGAGCGAAATCTGCAGGTCTAGGTTGGTATCAGGCGGTAATTCATCCTCTGACAAATCTACAAGGCCATCAATGAAAAATAATTTCGAACAACGATGTCCAGGCAATTAAGTTTCATTGCAGTTAAAACAAAGATTCTTCACACGACGGTCTGCCATTTCAGCTTTAGTTAACCGCTTGATATATTGAGGTGGAGTTGGTCGTGAGGATGGATCTTTGTCTGAATTAGCCCAGGCAACTCGTGGTTGTGGCTGCTGGATATTTTCTTAACGTCTCGCTCCACGACAACATTCATATAATCGGGCTAAGTTCATGGCAATAGTGAGATCCTCTGGTCGACACACTTCCACTTCCACGCCGATCAAATCCTGGAACCCACTAATAAAAATCTCCACTTCTTGATCTGGTCGAAGGAAGGATGCACGAGCAGACAATTGTTCAAATTGACGCTGGTAGTCTTCTATCGAGCCAGTCTGGCGAAGTCGAACCAATTACCGACTCCCCCAACTTACTGCAACTGCTTGTAGTTGCAGGTGCAAATCTTCTGAGGCAATAGTCCTTAAATTCCTCCCAATTCAAGTCTGGACAATCCTTGTCCAATTTCAAAAACCAATACTGAGCGTCATCTTCCAAATGTGGAGCAACCATGCTCAACTTATCATGATGTGGAACTTGCTAACGCCGAAAGTAGTAATCACTGCGACTCAACCACAATAACGGGTCGGTTGACCCATCATAGCGTGGGAAGTCCAATTTGCAGTGGTGGTGTGGACCACTGCCTCTGCTGCCTTCCAGACCCCCATCATCCTGGCAATTCGAGCGATCACAATTGACGCTTCCCTCTCCATGTCCCCAACAATTGCGAGTAATGTTAGATGCTTCTCGCATCATCTCTTGAAGTTGGGCTTGCAATTCATGATGATCACATTCTCGTTCTTCCCTATACATCTCTTGATCTTGTTGGTATTGGACAAGAAATGCATCCAACTACTGCTGCATTGAATGGTTTGGGTCACCCATAGTAGTCTCTAATACCAAATTGTTAAGGCCCCTACTGTAGGATCTAGTTATGGGTCTGTTCAACGAAATAAAATAAGGACTCTGAGTGTATTTCAAACTCTCTTCCCTTCTTGTTGAATTTACTCATGAATATGAGAGCTCATTGGTGATGAGAGAACTCTCTAATCTCCGATACTTTGTCTATGGATAAAAGACAACTTATCTTGCTTGTTGTCTCTATTCAATATATATAGGAACATAACTATCCCTTAAATAGGGACTACAAGTAGTTTTCTAACCACTAAAAACAATAGATAATTAACCACTAATAACTGCAAAATAACTAATAAAATAGACCAAGTACTTTCACTTAATCACTGAGTTGTTGCCCGATCCTTTTGCTTGAACTTCCCATGTGCAAAGGCTCATGCACTTTAGGAGATGTAACAATATTCTGTTAGTGTTGAAAGTCAATTCATGTCTTCTCCAACCGTTCATCATTAGGTTGCCCTACAACATATCTTATGTTATCTAAAGGGATACTGTGTGAAATCATGGACAATCACGTTGAATTATTTTCATATGCTAATTAGTCAGGTTCTAAGATTGACTAGAAATCTACTACTGGCTATTGTATCTTTGTTAGAGAAAATTTGTAGTGGGAAAAGAAAGAAGTAAAATGTTGTATCCACATATAGCGGAGAATCTGAATATAGAGCTATGGTGTAAGCATCATGTGAGATAATGTGGATATATCAATTATTTGAATTTGGTTTTAAAGCCTCAATTCCATCAGAATTGTGGTGAAGTAATCAAGTTGCTATGTATATTGCTTCTAATCCTGTGTTTCATGAACAAATTAAACATATTGAGATTGACTATAACTTTGTTTGTGAAAAGTGCAATCAAACTTGATTTCTACAGGATATGTCAAAGTTGGAAAACAACTCAGAGATAGTTTTACAAAAGCTACAAACGGATTCAAGTCAACTATATTTGTAACAAACTAGGATGATTAAAATCTAAGCTCCCACTGAGGGGAGTGTTACAGATTCTAGAGATATGTAACTAATAGGATATTTCAAAGCCTAACTATAGGCTTGATTATAGGGATTACATTCCCTAATTATTCTTGATTTATTTTTCTATAGATAACCCTATTATGTACAAAAAATTAAGAAAGAAATCAAATAACTTTCGTCCTTTCGTTACAATAAGCAATCATTATCCTATGTGCAAAGTTGATGGATTTGCATGATATACAATGCAATGCATTAAAAAAAAAAATTAGATAGTTCTTTTTACGTCAAGTTAGATAGTTACCATTGGAAGCTCGATTAGTTTATGTCCTGAATTTTTACAGAAGGTTTCAACTCCATCATAGCTCAACCAACGATCTCTTTGACCCCAGCAAAGAGTAGTTTGGACTTTCCAATTTTGATCCAAGAGAACCATCCTCATATCTTCAACATATTTCTATAACGAAACCAAAACAAAAATGTAGCAGAACACTATACAAACATCTGAAGATGAAAACTAGTATGAAAATTTTCACTTGTTTTCTATAGACAACAAGGTGAAATTGCTCCTAAATCCACTTACAGAAACACTTGGAATATAGCTTTAAACAAACAAGATAACTTTCTATACAGTTAAATTACATAAAGCTTATGAAGTACACTACTAAATTAGGTGTAGATTGTGCTTATTGTTTTCATTAGAAACGTGGAACTTGCACTTGCAATACTCATATGTGTCAAGGATATCTTCCTTTTAAAAGAGATCCATAGATATTTGGATAAAAGGAAAATGATTAAGTCCACCTGTTACTCTCTTTTACTCTCTGCCTCTCCATATTTCTTTGCATACTATCCAATTATAAGAAAATAGAAAGGAAGAAACTAAGCACCTTTAGGTCCTTCTTCATGGCCCTACTAATTGCATTCAATGCAAACCCTGCTGAACCTGATGTGAGATAAGGTTTTCTATACACCATTGCATCATCTTCTTTCATTTTATAAGGACCACAACTTGTCAAGGCTTTGTCACTGGCCCTTAGAGGATCCTATGCGGGTGCAGAAGTGAACCATAAGTTGTGTCAAACGGAAATTGTAAAAGATTTGAAAATTAACTAAGCATAATAGTTGTACAAAAAGATGACAGATAACAACAATAAGTCGGTAACCCGTCTTGCACATAACTTGAAACAAATCTTTACCTGAGAAAAAATTTCACCTAGCAAGAAGTTGCTGAAAATAGACAAAGCCGATGGAAGGTTCGCATGTGTAGCTATTAACTTTGAGTGAACGAGAGACAAAAACAATGTGTGTTAGTGATTGCCATCCTAAAAATTGAAAAATAAGAGAGATTCTTTTATATTTTTTGTTGAAGATGTAGGAAGACAAATTCAGCTGACTGTATACACTTCTTATAAAGTAGCAAAGTAAGTCAAAGCATAGAAACTATGAGATTTGCTATGGGAAACCTTTATTAATTACGTGGAAGAGTTAGGATGGCATACCCACTCACCAAGATTAAGATCGTTGGGAAGAAGGGTGGTCATCATACAAAAAGCAAGGTCTCCAAGACAAAAATGAAAGTGAAAGTTTTTTCTTCTGTTCTTTGAATTTCTAGTCAGATTAGGTGTGTGCTATAACTGCACAGAGATGTATAAAGTTTAATATTCTAAAACTACATTAACCTGCTGTCTCTAGCATGAAAACACAAGATAAGTATTGACATGAAGAAATAAAAGAAATGGTGAAGGTTGAGAAAATCATTACAGGAGGATTCAGGAGTACTAAATCTTTGAGCTTTTCCTGATGATTGTAAGCATATTTAACAACCACTGGCGAAAAGTAGCCCTACAAGGTGCATCAATTATTAGAGGATCATCAGTTATATTTCAATGAAAATAGTATTTATGAGGTGCATCAAACACTTGGAAAATTATTTTGCGAAACAAACCTGCACAACAATTGAAACCTTATCCACAGTCATTTCATCAATAAGGGACTTCAAGGCTGATACATATTCTGCCAAAAGAAATAAAAAATTCATGTCAGTGTTTTCCTGGTTTTTTTTCCCCTCTCATGGATAGCTACAAAGTACAAAGTATAAAGTTATTATTAAAGAGATATTCCTTTGCTTGTTTGTGTAGCTATTTAGGCTTAAGCAAATACCATCCAAAGTGTAGTCAAATCCATATCTAGGTTGAGGTTTATCTGAAAATCCAAAACCTGTGACAGAAAGTAAGACAAAACCAATTGAAACAATATTGAAAACAATCAGATTTCAAAAGCAGCTAAACTCATTTCAAAATATTGTTAAGGACAAAATGAGCTTTGAATTTACCTATCCAATCAAAAGCAATGGCACGAAAGTTCTTAGAGAGTTTGGTAACAACTTTGCGATAAGAGTACGCCTGTAACATAGCTAAAAAGATTTCTCTAGGTCAGATCTTTATAAATGACTCATAAATAGTATCATTATTCTTCTATTAGGCTAATATCAGGAACAAGGTGTTCAAAGAAAGGAAATGAGCAGGTCCTATTGATATCCATATTGAGAACAACCTGTCGTATTACGCTTTTATATTTAGATACAATAATCAAGAGTAGAAAGGCCATGAAGTGATTGAAACATCCTAAACAAAGGATCAATCCAAGCACCACATGGATACATACTTAACCAACAGAAAAATGTTAAGACCTAGATGAAATTTTTGTTTACAACTGTTGCAATTACATGTCTATAATTTCTCTTAGAAAAGATAATAGTCTATCCTAATTCATAAGGAGTAATACCATAAATTTAAGAGACGATATTCAATGCTAAAGGCAATCAAGTCATAATATTACTTATCTAGCATCATTAGAACTGATCAATTGAACTATTGCACGGTAAAAGGATTTTTAGCATACTCCTAGTCAATTTCTAACACCCATCAGAAAGAAAAAGACGCACCTGTGAAGGAAAACCATGAATCAAGACAACTGTAGGATAACGAGCATTTCCACTTTCAACACAGAACCATCTGATTGCACAAAATCACACATGAATCATAATTCAAAGGATATCCCTGCGAGTAATCCATTTGAATTTACACTCATTAAGGACGCCTATGAAGTCAAAATGCTTATGAGCTAGTAACCCTCCTAATGGAGCTTTAAGTTTTACCTGAAAACATCACCTGAGGCCTGGGAACCAGCACCCGTTTTAAGTCCAAATATAGGATCTTTTGCCCTGTCAGCAGATCCTAGAATCGGATGAGCTTTCACCTATAAAAAAACACAATGATATTTAACATTATTCCACAACATTCAAACAGTAATAAATACCAGTTTGTGATATAACAATATACAGTAATTGAGCAGTACTAGAACTGAAACCAGAACAGCATACAGTTTAGTAGAAAAATGTACATCGAAGTTAGATAAAACTAAATGAACTTGAGCACAATCTTTAGTAGGAGATACTGAGTAGTAGAACACACCATCTTTCCTTGCTTAAACCATTCATCAGACGGACTTGGTTCATCCGAATACTTTCCTGCACAAGCACCAAACACGGTATGTGAAACAGGTCCAAAAAACTCGAAATAGATTAAAAATTGATAATAGTGACAAGTAAAAGGCACCTCCACTGAAAGAAAATCCATCCCCAGCAGAAAATGGAGCATCTACGAGATAGTAATCCTGCTTTAAGATCCAGAATAACGAATGAAATCCATCTGGAGGCATAACAAAATAGGCATGTTAATTTTAATACACCAATCAAATGATGAAGGTGAAAATATACGTCATCCTGGCCATTGGATTTGCATGTGAGCCGAAGAACTTTTCTTTGGCCGTGTGGAGTCAATGGTTTAAAGAGTGTGCAAAGATACGACGAAGGGGGTGGAGCAGAGAAGAGAAAAGGGAAATGGAGTTGACGAAGATGAAGTGAGGATGGGGTTTTAGCTTGAATTGCCATAGCAAAGTTGTCGTGGCGGGAGAGAAGCGGAGAGATAAAGAGAGAGGGGAGCTTTGTCTACCTTAAATACGTGTTTTTGAGGATTGCTATCCTTCGGCTCTGGCTCTTCCAGTAAAACTTTGAATAATGAGAGAATGCCCGTCGTAATGTTTCGACGGCATATTAAAAACATTTAAGTCTTTAGTTACTACTGTCGACATATGTAACCGAATAAAATATTCGGAACTTTACACTAGATCGACGTTTGCAGATTTAACTCTGCGTTGAGTACTTGAGTTAGCCAGGGGGTGCGGGGGTTGGGGCCCTCCACCTGAAGATAGGTAAAATAATGTTATGTCTTGTGTATTCTATTTTCTTAGGCCCCGTTTGGTTGACACGGATTGTTGTCTGGGAAAGTAATCTTTTTCTTAAAATTTAAATTATTACGTTTGGTTCGTTTTTTTGAGTAGTTAGGAAAGCAAAAACTTTCCTAATTTAGGGAAAATAGTGACACTTTCCTTGGATTCTAAATCCCAACACCCTCTTGGTATTTAGATTACTTCCTCCAAGAATTTAATCTAAAAAATACATTAGATAATTTAAACCTTCCTTCTCTCTCAACTCTGTGACTTTAAAATACATAAATTTCAAATAAATTTTGATTTAATAATTAAAAATATATAAAATAAATATTAGTTTATAAATAATAATTTTTAA
>JANIJH010000009.1:12353202-12373685 GCA_024520975.1 Erythroxylum areolatum | reverse complement strand
CCACGACGTTGTGTGCGACGTTTGTATTGACGTCGAAGATAGTGTTCTACGACGGCAAATTTCCTTTAACGACGTTTAAAAAATGACACAAAAGGCCTCCTTTTCTTGTAGTGAATGCGGCCACTTATAGTGTGCTGTTGAATTTGTATGAGAGATATGATGATATTCGGGAACTTTTCTTGGAGATGAAAGTGAGTAACACTATGCCAAATGCTGTCATCTATAATATTCTTGTCCAGGTATTTGGTGAAGGTGGGTACTTTAAGGAGGTGGTGACCTTATTCCATGATATGGTTTAGAAGAATGTGGAGCCAAATATCAGAATTTATGAGGAGTTGATCTTCTCTTGTGGTAAAGGAGGCCTGTACGAAGATACTAGGAAAATTTTAATTCATATGAGTGAGAATGAGATAGTTCTGTCAACAATTGTAGCTGATAGATAGGTATTGAATTCGATGCCTACCATGCCTAGTAAGTAAAAAATGATCATGCCTATTATGCTTAGTAAGAACAAAATAGCTAACCATTTTATCATCCATTTACATAAGGCACTCTTGCCTATGAAAAGGCAGGAGTAGCATGAAGAAAACAAGACAAGCAGAAAAAGAGAGATGTGTGTGAGAGAGAAAAAACAATATATTCTATGTATTTTTGTAGGTATAGTTTTTTCTTCTTGAAATTCTCTAGTTTTTTAGTAATAAAATTCTTTTATCCTTGCCCGTAGTTTTACCATAATTTAAGGGTTTTTAACGTAAAATCTGTTTGCTTATTTTATCTTCAATATTTTTAGTTTTATCTTAGCTGCGACTCAGTTATATCCAAGTCCTAGTTTTTCACAAGTGGTATCAGAGTCAGCCTTTGGGTGCGTATATCTGCTTATTGTATACTCTGTAGTTGCCACTAAGAGTGGATCCTCTACATCAAAAGATAAGTTAGATTATTATTTACCCTTCTGAAGTCATTATTCTTAAAGTATTCGTGGTAGCAACAATGGTGGCAGAGTACGAAATTGAAAAATTCAACGGAAGCAATTTCTCACTGTGAAAGTTGAAGATAAAGGTAATCTTGAGGAAAGATAACTGTCTGGTGGCTGTTAGTGAAAGTCCAGCTAGGATCACAAATGAAAAGTGGAATGAGATGGATGAGAATGTTGTAGCTTATCTTCACCTTACACTAGTTGATAGAGTATTATCCAACATAGAGGAGAAGAACACGAAGAAGGAAATATGTAATCAGCTCACAAAATTGTACGAGGCCAAATCACTAAAAAACAAAATTTTTCTTAAGAAGAAACTATACACTTTACTCATGGCATAATCCACTTCGGTGACGGAGCACTTAAATACTTTAAATACTCTATTTTCCCAACTCACACACACAATAAAGATAAGTGAATGTGTGGAACTTCTACTCCAAAGTCTACAAGATTCGCATGATTAACTCATCATGAATTTAGCAAACAACATAGACACTCTAGTCTTCGACAATATTACAGCTGCTATTCTGAAAAAAGAGAGTTAGCACAAAAGTAAGGAAGACAGGCTGACAAATTTATAACAAGCGGAGGCCTTAACGGTGACGAGAGGAAAATCAATGATACATGGCCCAAGTGGGAGTCATAGTCATGGTAAATCAAAATCCAAGAGTAAGAAGAATTTCAAGTGCTACAATTATGGAAAGAAATGGCACCTAAAGAAGTATTGTTAGAATCTGAATAAGAAAGATTCTATTCCTCAAGAAAATAGGGTAAATACTTTAGATGATGGAGGTGCAATGGTCTATGAAGCAGCAAACTATTGGAGACAGGAGAACTCAATTCATCAGTTACTTTTCATATGACCTCTCGAAGAGAATGGTTCCATCAGTATGAATCTGTCTCTGGGAGATTTGCATACAGTTGTAATGATCAAGCTCTGAAGATCGTTGGTATCGACACCATCAAGTTAAAGATGTATAATGGGATAACTCAAACTATTGAAAAAATGTGACATGTGGAGGGCCTTAAGAAAAATTTGTTGTATGTAAGGCAACTAGATGATCTCAGTTTCAGATTTGAGATTCAGAACAAGATCATGAAGGTAATTAAAGAAGCGCTTGTATTTATGAAAGTAGAGAATATAGCTGCAAATTTATACATGCTGAAGGGAGAAACTTTGCAAGAAGGAAAAGCATTAGTTTCTGTGACAAGTCCAGGTGAAAAATCTACAATGACATGGCATAAAAAGCCTGGACATATGTCTAAACAAGGAATAAAGACACTTGTAGAGAAGGATCTACTTCTAGGTCTTACAAAGGTATCACTACCCTTTTGTGAGCATTGCATTGTGAGTAAGTAGCATCAATTGAAGTTCAACACATCAAAATTTGGAAGCAAGGAATTTTTAAATTGATTCACTTTGATGTATAGCAACACTAGCGACGTCCCTGGGAGAAGCAAATTTCTTTGTATCTTTCATTGATGATTATTTGAGGAGATGTTGGGTGTTTTTTATCAAGAGGAAGGCAGATGTATTTTCAATTTTCAAATTTTATAAAGCACAGGTAAAACTCGAATTTGGTAAGAAGATCAAGTGTTTACACTCAGATAATGGAGGCGAATATACTAGTAAATATTTTGATGAATTCTGTAAGCAAGAAGGCATGAAAAGGCAGTTCATAATGGCATACACTCCTCAACAAAATGGATTGGCGAAGCAGATGAACAGAATTCTGTTGGAAAGAACAAGAGTAATGATGAGAATTACTGGCTTAAACAAGAAATTATGGGCAGAAGCAATAAATACCGCATATTATGTAGTGAATCGGGCTCCATTAACTACAATTGAGTTAAAGAAATAAATGAAGATGTGGACTAGTAAACTAGTAGATTATTTAAACCTCCATATATTTGGAATTCTTGCCTATGTAATGTTCAATGCCCAAGAAACTACGAAATTGGATCCAAAATCTAGAAGATCTATTTTCTTGGGATATACTGAAGGAGTCTAAGGATATCGTCTATGGGATCCCATCGCCCACAAGATTGTTATCATCAAAGACATTATTTTCTTGGAAGTTAATGATCAAGAGCCAACAGAAGATGTTAGCACTTTAAAAGAGAATTCAAAGACTACAACAGTACAAGTGGAGGGAATTTGATCAAAATGAATCTTCTGAAGCTGCACCAAGCATGAGGAATAAGAACCAATTGAATATGATGTTTCAAATACTTGGAGATTAACTCGCACAAGAAGAGCACCGAGCTGGCACTCATATTATATTATGAAAAGTAATATTACATACTATCTTTTAACTGAGGACGGAGAGCCATCAACTCTTCAAGAAGCAATGAATAGTTCAGATGCATCTCAATGAATGGTAGCAATGCAGGAAGAAATTGAAGCTCTGCATAAGAATAAAACATGAGAGCTGGTATCACTACCATAAGGAAGAAAGCCTATTCATAATAAATGGGTTTACAAGATTAAGCGGAGTGGTGACGATCAAGTAAAGTGATATCGTGCTAGATTGGTGGTAAAATGGTATACTCAGAACGAAGAAATTAACTTCAATGAAATATTTTCTCTTGTGGTTCGGCTCACTATAGTTCAAGTAGTCCTGGCAATGTGTGCTACATTTGACTTGCACCTTGAGTAGTTAGATGTGAAATTGCATTTCTTCATAGAGATCTTAAAGAAAAAATTTTGATGCTCCAAGCAGAAGGTTTTGAAGAACAAAGAAAAGAGAACTTGGTTTGTAGGTTAAACAAATCTCTGTACAATCTAAAGTAGGCACCAAGGTGTTAGTATAAGAGATTTCATTCTTTCTTCATAAGCCTTGGATATAGCAGATTGAATGTAGACCTTTGTGCATATTTCAAGAGGTTTGATAAAGATAATTTTATAGTTTTGTTATTATACGTGGATGACATGTTGGTTGCAGGCTCTAACAATGATTGTATCAAAGAATTGAAGGCACAGTTGGCTAGAAAATTTAAAATGAAGGACTTGGGACTAGTAAACAAGATTCTAGGGATGCAAATTTATCGAGACAGAAATAATAGGAAGATTTGGCTTTCTCAAAAGAATTATTTAAAGAAGATCTTGCAACGTTTCAATATGCAAGATTGTAAATTAAAATTTACCCCTCTTCTTGTTAATTTCAAGTTATCCTCAAGTATGAGTTCTAACAATAAAGAAGAGACGATAGAGATGTCTTGAGTACCGTATACATCAACAGTCGGAAGCTTAATGTTCGCTATGATTTATATAAGACCAGACATTGCACATGCAGTGATAGTAGTTAGTTAATACATGACGAATCCTAGTCGAGAGCATTAGAATACTGTGAAGAGGATTCTTAGATATATAAAGGGAACCTTGAATGTTGCATTATGTTGTGGAGGATTAGATTTTACTATCAGAGGATATGTTGATGCTGATTATGCAGATGATATTGATAAAAGTAAATCCACTATAGGATATGTGTTTACACTAGCTATGAGCTGGGTTTTAAAACTGCAATTAGTTATGACTATGTCAACAACAGAAGCAGAATGTATAACAGCTACACAAGCTAGTAAAGAAGCAGTGTGGTTAAAGTTGATGTTGGAAGAACTTGAATGCAAACAAGAGAACATTACTATATTTTGTGATAAACAAAGTGCTTAGCATCTTGTAATGAATATAACATTTCATTCAATGACAAAACACATTCAAGGTTAGTATCACTTCACTCGTGAGAAAGTGGAAGAAGGAATAGTGAACATGTAAAAAATTCATACAATGGATAACTTGGCAAATTTTATGACAAAAGCAATCAATGTTGACAAGTTTATATGATATTAATCCTCATGTGGCCTGATAGAAACGTAAGCAACATAAAGCAGTAAAGTAGAAAAGAATAGTGTGAAGATATGATTGATTATCAATCAAATCTTCAAGTGGGAGAATTGTCAACAAATGTGGTCAGTAGATACCAAATTTGATGCCTACCATTCCTAGTAAGGACAAAATGGCTAACCATTTTGTCAGCCATTCACATAAGGTACTCCTGCCTATAAAAAGCCATCAGTAGCTTGAAGAAACACACAACAAACAAAAAAAAGAGACGTGAGGTGAGAAGAAAAAGAGAGACAAAAATATTCTGTGTATTTTTGTGGGTCTAGTTTTTTCTCCTTGTAATTCTCCAGTTTTTCAGTAGTAAAATTCTTCTATCCTTGCCTGTGATTTTTACTCTAATTTAGGAAATTTTCACTTAAAATATGTATGTCTAGTTTATCTTCAATTATTTCAGTTTCATTTTAACTATGACCAAACTCTATCCAAGTCCCAATTTTTCACAACAAGTCCTTAGTTCGAAGTCATACATAGGAGTTATTGAAGCCTATAGACAGGCCGCATTATATAAGGAGGCTGATTTTATGTTAAATATCATGATCGAAATGGGAAGCATGCCTATAGTTGAGACTTACAATTCACTTATTTACATGTTTACTGGAGGTGGGTTGTACGAGGAACTTGAAGTGGTATTGACAAAGATTAGCGAGTATGGGATAACAAGAGACAAAGCCTCCTTCAATGGTATGATTAAAGGTTATCGACAAGTAGGCAACTTCAAAGAAGCTATTAAGGCTCATGTTGAAATGGAGAAGGCAAGATTGATGAGTGTACCCTTGAAGTTATTTTAAGTGTCTACTATATTGCAAGTCTTGGTAAGGAGAGTGAGGAGTTCTAGGAAATTAGAGCCTTGGGGAAAACAATTCCATGAAGTGGGACCCAAAAATTGTTTTTTCCCCAGGCTCTACTTTCCTATAACTCCTCACTCTCCTCATTAAGACCTGCAATATAGTAGACACTTAAAATAACTTCGTTTGCCCCATGTAGTGGCAATTAAGAAAGCCACACTGTCAGTGTGTAGGAAGAACAAAACCATGAAGGGTTTGACCCAAAGAACAATTCAAAGCAGACAATATCTGTAGGCGGGTAATTTGGGTTATTACAAATGGTATTAGAGCCGGTACCTAAACTGTTGTACTAGCTAGGTTGGGCCCTAAAGAGGACTGGGCCCTAAGAGGGTGGAGAGTGCGAGAACTCACATCAGTTGGAGAGGAGAACGAAGTATGCCTTATAAGGGTATAGATACCTCTCCCTTACAGACGCATTTTCCTAAAGGTGGGAAGAGCAAAACTATGAGGGGTTTAGCCCTAGGGCAACCCAAAGCGGACGACATCTGTGGGCGGGTGATTTGGGCTGTTACAAAAGGTATCAGAGCCGGTTCTTGAACTGTTGTGCCAACGTAGGACGCTGGGCCCTAAGAGGGGATAGATTGTGAGATCCCACATCAGTTGGAGAGGAGAACGAAGTATGTCTTATAAGGATATAGATACCTCTCCCTTACAGATGAGTTTTCCCAAGGGTAGGAAGAGCAAAACTGTAAGGGGTTTGGCCCAAGGGCAACCCAAAGTGAACAATATCTGTGGGTGAGTGGTTTGGGCTGTTATAAATAGTATCAGAGCCTGTTCTCGAACTATTGTGCCGACGTAGGACGTTGGGCCCTAAAAGGGGGTGGATTGTGAGATCCCACATTGGTTAGAGAGGAGAACGAAGTATGCCTTATAAGGGTATGAATACCTCTCCCCCTTAGGTGCGTCTTCCCAAAGGTGGGAAGAGCAAAACCGTGAAGGGTTTGACTCGAGGAGCAACCTAAAATGGACAATATATGTGGGTGGATGATCTGGCCTGTTACATTAAATTATTACAAAATTAAAAGAAATTATATTCAACTTAATAATGATAATAACATACATTTCCTAAAGTTTTAAATTGTATCAAATAAAGAATAAGTCCTTTAATCTTTTGTGTTTCAATCTATTCCTTTTATTAAGAAAGGATGAATTCAATTATTATCCAATTCCTTTCACACCTTGTTGTACTCACACATTGACTTATAATTCAAATATCAAACCTTTGCAATTCTAAAATACCACTTTTGAGTTGGTCCGTCTAAGCAACTATAAAAAAAACAAAAGTAACATTATAAACAAAATAAAGTAATAATTAATTTTTAACAAGTAGCAAAAGTGAAAATATATATTCTTGGACTAAGTATATATCTTTGACAAATAGCAATCGACTTCCTAAAATCACCAAAAGCATCCTTATAAATCTCCGTTTGTGAGCTTAGGAGATCTTGCATTTTCTTATGGGGGCAACAATTATTGTAATAATTAATAGCATGCACTCATATTTTTTTGTAAAATTTGTTATGAAATATACACTACAATTTAAGAATGCCTTAATTGCGAACAACAGAAAATAAAGTTGTCTTTTCCATATGTCATTAATGATTGCAAGATAAGTTGTGTATTAAGAAGGCTTATTTTTCATATTAGCCTTGATTGCTTCATTTGTCCTCTCCATGACATCATAAAAATAACCTATTAAAACCATCACTATCAACCAAACGAAATATTCTCACCAAAGGCTCATAAACTTAAATGACCAGTTGATATTAGGACCAAAATTTATGATTTTTAAGTATAATTCTAAAAAATCCAATCTAGCATTAGACCTAGCATGCTAAGATAAAACTCACTTACCAATTGTAAACATTTGCCTCAACTCCTGATTCATCAAAATAAGATTAAAAAAAGGGTAAGAAATTAGTTACAAATATTGTAATAATAGGATTACACAAATTCTTACCTTTGGTGAAATCCTTTCTCCTTAAATTTAGGACTCATGCATGATTGTAAATGAACTTGGTCACTTTTTTTGCTTTCTGCAAAGTCTCGTGAATAATAAGAAAATATCCAACATCTCCTATATATTCCAACATCAAGTCAATGTAACGTGAAGTATAAGGAGTCCAATAAAAAGAACTGTACCTGCTTTTACAATTTTCTTCCAGTTATTTTATAAGCAAAATCATTGTAATAAAATGAATAATATTTTTGGCCCTCTTTCATTCACAACTTCATCAAATATTTAAAAAATGATCAGCATTCCTAACAATGTTAGATGCATTAATAAACTTCAAAAACTTTGTCGCCTTTGTAAAATAAACCAAAAAGATTAATAATAGGCTCTTGTTTTCTATTTGTCCAACCATTAAACGTCATTAAACACCCATAAATAGCCCAAATCATTCCTCTTTTATCCAAATGACTTTTCATTTCTTAAATATAGATGCTCATATATTTACCATTATAGTTATCAGTTTAAAGAGCTTTGTATCATGGACCATAAGAGGTAAATGTATCCACTATAGGCAGATAATAATAAGACTGGATAACATTAAATGTTATACTTGAATCATACCACTATTGAGTCATTGTCTTGTCAACATTATGAGACATTTCTTTAGATTATAAGTCACTATAGATTGAAAGCTAAGCTCTAGGAGTTATTCGTGGTGCAAAAAAATTAGATACCCTTCTTTTTCTTTTCCTAACATCAGGTGCAAAATTTCTTTCTTATTGGATAGAAATACTATCACCTTTAACATCTCCACTATCATCCTTACTACTAAATAAAGAACTACTACCAATTTCGTAATTCAATATTTGTCTTCTATCTTTCTCATACGAATACTTTTCAAGTAAAATCTTTATTTGTCATTTCACATCATAACTTACTTTCTTACTTGGCTCCACATTAGCTCTAACCCTATCTAAATGATTCTTTAATTGGTTGATTTTTCTACCTTTCAAATGCTTGTTACAATACAAATAAATAGTATGATTCTTCACTTTAGCAACTGATCTAGCATGAGTCCAAACTGGATCATCAAATCTTCCTAAACATGAAGCGATTGAATTATTAGGAGTACTTGAACTTTCCTCAATTTATCTATAAAAAAATAAATACATAAGTTAAAATTAAATTAATAAATTTATTATCATCTATTATCAAAATAATGTGTATCACTCAACTCAAAATAAATACAAATGCACATCTTAGATTCTAAAAGCATACACACAACTTGAACTTTAAAAATCTACATGCATTTTATATTCAAAGTTAGTAGTTCAAGAATCATTATTACCAACTACAGATGCATAAAAATGTAGAATAAGTTACGTAAAATAACTTGAAGAAATCGAGCAACAACTTCTCAACATTCATATGATATAAAAATACAAGCGAACTTTACTAACTTATATAAATTATTGTTGCTCTCTTATAACTTTTAACTCATTTTATGCGATTATATAATTCAACCATAAGCTCACGACTATAAATTATTTTGCTCAATTAAATAATTTAACCATAACTCACAAGTACAACCTATTTTGTGTAATTATATAAGTTAACCAAACTCATATAGCGTGATTACATATATAATTCAACCATAACCATAACAATTTTTGTGAGACAACCGTAAACTTACAAATATAACTCATTATTTAGGATTACATAATTCAACTATAAATTTACAACTTTCTAAGTTTTTAATCAATATTAAAATTTAATCCTTCAATTTTTTAATATTTATGAAATTATTTCAACATTTACTAATATTAGTGGTACCGATCTGTATTTGAAGAAATCGCTGGTATTGAGTGGTACCTATATTCGGTACAATACATCAAAGTTTTGTAACATTTTTTGGCTAGTGTAGCCGGTATGGTATGGAATCACTGCCTTGGGTAACACTGAACTAGGGTGAGATTGTTATGTAACTGTGCCTCAAATTTTGAGATGCTTGGCGAGTGAATCACATATAAACGTGTTAATCGGGCATTGCAAAGTAAGGATAAGCTGTGGATAAGGTTCAACCCAATGAGAACGTTACATGTTTGGCACCTCATCACGTACAGCCGCAAGTTTGTGAATAATAGATACTCTATGGATAGCCCGTGGATAAGGTTCCAAGCCAATGAAATCTTCACAAGTCATCAACTAGAGCCTAAAAGTTTTTGAGTAATAGATATTCAAGTGAGTCCGAAAATCTTTACATTTTTTTTCCTTGCTTACGTATTTGTAACCTACAACCTCCAGAGATCCTGTTAACAAAAGCATTTGCAATGGCCACTACCACTGCTCCAATGGCCAGCCAACTTAAGAGTAGCTTTGCTTCTTCTATGACCAGAGGGCTTGTTGTCCCCAGTGGCATCTCTGGAGCTCCCTTTAGAGTGTTACCTTGCAAGAGACCCTCTTGCTTCACTGTCAAAGCCATTCAGTCAGACAAGGTATGAATGCTTTGATTTTCGTGCTACAAGGTATGAAATGCTTTGGTTTTCATGCTGCCCGTGCCTCGTGCTATTATATGGAAAGTAGCTTTGAATTGTAACTAAGTCATTGAATTTGTAATGAATTCGAATCCTATATTCAGCCAACAATTACTGCTTGTTTTAGATTTTCACTATAAGATAGATAGAAGGCATGACTACCATGATAGCTCTGTTGCGTTAATCGTAGGCTCTTTCTTATCTGAATTGCATTGTTAATTGTTTTGAATGTAAATACTTTTTTAATTACTTCTGTGACTTGATTGACATGCAAACACTTGTCTGAACATTCCAATGAAACAACTTTATATGTACCAAATAAAACTGAAGCATGATACGGATCTTTAAATAAAGTTAAAAGAAATCAACTTGGGTACGAATAATTCCTGGCTCCTAGGGGAACTCCTACTCCTAGCATTTGTAGCACTAAGTATATCAGCGTTAGGTACTAATGGTACAACCACGATAAATGCTGAAATGTGTTATGGTCATTATTATAGTCGACAACTCAGGAATTCGTTTTTTTGTTGCACAGCCAACCTACCAAGTGATTCAACCAATCAATGGTGACCCCTTCATTGGAAGCCTTGAGACTCCAATAACATCCAGCCCATTGATCGCATGGTACCTCTCCAACCTACCTGCATACAGGACAGCAGTGAGTCCACTTCTCCGAGGAATTGAGGTCGGGCTAGCCCATGGCTTCCTCCTTGTTGGTCCATTTGTGAAGACAGGTCCTCTAAGGAACACAGAATATGCAGGAGCAGCAGGGTCATTAGCAGCTGGTGGCCTTGTTGTGATACTCAGCATTTGCTTAACCATGTATGGAATTGCATCCTTCACAGAAGGAGAGCCCTCTATAGCCCCTAATCTAACATTGACTGGTAGGAAGAAGGAACCTGACCAGTTGCAAACTGCTGATGGATGGGCCAAGTTCTCTGGTGGGTTTTTCTTTGGTGGAATTTCTGGTGTCATCTGGGCATACTTCCTTCTATATGTCATCGACCTTCCTTACTACTTTAAATAGAGGAAGTCAATTTTTATATTTTCAATGTACATCTTCTCATTTGGACACTCGTCTGCAAATGGACATCCTTCAATATCTATCAGTATTGATGAACTTAAACTTATATCTATCAGTAGTTATTAGTCTTCATGTTGAATACCGATAAACTTACTTCCACTGGTTTTGTTATGCCATTGTTCAATGCTCTTGGTGTTGTTTTATGCCCTACAAACAATTGCTTTAGTTATAGTTTAGTGACAAATTATTTAAAGGCATTATTTATCTTGTACATGTATATGATAAAGTTCATAGGATAATTGTACATTGCAAGTGAAATTATAATGAGATTATAATTATGATATTCATATTACATTTATGTATTATTCATAAATGTTTTTAATCATTGTTCTATTAAAATTGGACATTAATAGAACGTAAAAAGACTAGCACATGTTTTTGTTTTTCTTTATGAAGGGAGTAGTCGATCTTATAGGCTAAATTATAAAAATATTTAAATAAATGTGTGGGTATTTGCTAGAGAATAAGTTTACTGAACAGACTCGATAGTAGAAATCTATTTGGAGCATTACTTATAAGTCTATGAAATTCTCACTGTGATGATTTTATAAGTGATCATTTAACTTGAGGTCATCAAAGTTATCTATGTTTTGATACTACTTATGATATATTTAATCATAGGTCCTTTAATCGGTAGTTATTGGATGTAGCATAAATTATATGGAGATAGTTGAATGATCAAGATATGATTCATCACCCTAAAGTAATTAGGGAAAATGTTTCGTTATTTCAATTAATATTGATTCAAGAAATCATTGGTTAAGGTGAAATGATGTTTTGTAAATAGTTTACAAATGTCATTAATTAAATTGATAACTAATGGTAGAGAACTATTATAGTTAGACTCAAAATAGAGTAGATATTAATTTCATGCTCGATGTCTAATTGGAATATTGTATGATAAAAGGGTTGAATTATCCGAAAAATTATGCACGGAAAGATTAGCCAAAACTACTTTGACATTCCTAAATATTTAGGTAGTCATGATACGTTGTTAGATGTCAATCTTGATCTATAATTATAAAGAGTTTAATTAGAGAATTAAAGATAAATTAAAAGGAATTTTAATTTATCTAATCTTAATTATGAATTAAAGTTAGATTTTATAATTATTGTCAACATATTTGAGAACCTAATGAGTCTCATATATAGAATGAGTTGAAGAGAGCAAAGTTAATTTTATCAAATTGGATTTTATTATAAAGTTTGAAAAACTTTATGATTAAATATAAGATATTTAATAAATAAGGATCAATATGAGATATTGAATCTTATATGAGCATAATTGATATTTAATTAAAATTATTTGTAATTCTAATTAAAGTTTAATTAAAATTAGGGTTAAACAAGAAGTACTAGCTCCATAAAGCTTAAGCCGATTTATAATAAGTTTTGGACGTTTTAGTAATTTAATTGAAATTAAATTGTACTTCTTGCTTAGCCCTTTATGTAAGAGTTATAGAATTCTATCAACCTATTCTATGAATACCGTTAAAGGTCGGATACTTGTGTGGCTACGATGGTTGAGACAGATCAGCTTCGGGAATAGTTTGAGGCATACGACAAGACAAAGATTAAGCTTCAGAATAAGGTACGAATTAAATTTTCGCTTTATTATAATTTGTGTTGATCAGTTTATAGAATTAAGTATATCTTGATTTTCAGAAAATCAAAAGTTACAAAAAAGTTTTGTGATTATTCCACTACAATCGAGATCATATCTCAACTCGGTTTCCTAGTAGTAGTATCAGAGACAAAATTTAATTCTATGATTTGATTAAATTGTGTGATAAGGATTTATTTTGTGGCTGTTGGGAATTGGTGTTGTGCTTTCTTTAGTTCTGGAAAACAAATCCTCTAAAACAAAAATAGAATGCATGCTTTTTTATTGTGAAAAATTGATTCTATGTATGCTAATTGAATAAGATTCTTGAAAAATTATGGAAAGCATTAAAAAAAGATTAGTGGAGTCTTCACCAGCGGCATAATGCCGTTGGTGTTCATTGATAAAACGATAAGAGTCTTCACCAATAACGTAATGCCGCAGTTGTTGGTTGATAAAACGATGGGCAATTAACACTCATCAAAGGTGACGAAGCTTCTAGAAAGAGGTGGTATGAGATGCCACAGAAGGCCCCACCGAGTTGAGCTTTATGAGATGGAGCTATTTGCTGCGGTTCCGTCTGCAGGTAGCTGCAGCCTTCTTCAGCAGACGGAATCGTAGCAACTAGCTCCATCTCATGAAGCTCAACTCGGTGGGGCCCTTAGTGACATCTAATACCACCTCTTTTAAGAAGGCTGCAGCTACCTTCAAATGAAATGCCAACAACTAGCTCCATATCATGAAGCTCAACTTAATGGGGCCCTCAGTGGCATCTTATACCAACTCTTTCTAGAAGCTTCATCACCTTTGATGGGCGTTAATTGCCCATCGTTTTATCAACCAACACCAGCGGCATTACGCCTGTAGCTAATGGCTTATGGCAGCAATTGTTTTAAGGTAGATGGCTGCTAAGGTTTTTCTCTTATTATGAGAATAAGATGAAGAAGAAGTAGAAACATGTTTAAGACTAACAGTGTTTGGACACAAGTTTTGAATGAATTTGTTTAGTCATAAGGATAAGTCCATTATAGTAATAGCATAGGGGTTGTTTGAATGTTGGAATAAGGTATTCCAAACTTGGTTTTGGACTTGTCTGGATCCTAAATTAGGTGTAATTTAGCTCTAAAATAACCCATAACCAAATATTTTTTAAAAAAAGGAGTTTTAAATTTAAAATTTAATTTCAAAATTAAAGTAATTATTTTTCTTAATATGATTAAGATTAATAATTATATTGATTCCTAATTAATTTTGGAAAAGTAGTTCTTAAAATTAGAATTAATTAGTTTCAATTAGATTGAAATTAATAAATTAGAAAAGTTGTTTCTAAAAATTAATTATTTTCAATTATATTGAAATTAACTAATTAGACTTCTTGAAATTAAGAAAAATGTTTTCTTAAGTTACTAAGAAAGTTGTTTCTTAATTAATTTATTTATTTCAATTTAATTGAGATAAATTAAATCTATAATTTTATTTATTTAGAGAATTATTATTCATTTTATTTAGAAATTGTTTCTTTATTTATAAATAATAAGTTTCTTGATTTATTAGAAAGAGAAATGTTTCTTGATTAATTTTTGAAAAGTGTTTTAATTTATTAATTAAAAATATGATTTCTTTAATATTTCAAAAATAGTTTTTAATTTTTAAGGAAAGATTTTCTAATTGATCAAGAAATTAATTTATGAATAAATAACATAAAATAGTTTCTTAATTATATTTGAAAGAAGTTTCCTTTTAGTATTAGAAAATAGTTTTCTAATTAAGGAATAGGAATTTCTAATGAGATTAAAAATTGTAATTGCTATTTAGATTAGAAATTTTTTAATCGGATTAGAAAGAGTTACTTATGTAAATTTGATAAAGGAGTTTTTCTAAATTATACTAAGAAAGAAGAATAATTTACTAAAAATTGTTTTCAGTTAAATTTTGTCCAAGGGTTCAAGATAAATTGGAAATGGTTTCCAATTGGATTTAAAACATTGTTTTCAAATCAAATTAAATTTCTATTCAGAATATGAATTTAATTTATTTAGGAATCAATAGTTTTAATCTAATTTAATTTTTCCAAGGAGACGGAAATGTTATTTTATATTATGAAGATCAATAACTAGAATCAAACGAAACTTGATGTTTTATGCATATAATTTGATTATAAGTGCATAAGTTGAATACTAGAGTTCTGTTTATTGTAGGCTTGTTGAAAAAACTTAAAGTTGCTTTAACCCGAACATGTTTAATATTATGATAGTGGGTTTTACTTAACTAAATTTGTGTGATATGGATGAGTAAACTCATAATCGCATGAATTTAGAGGCAAAGTTAAGAACAATATATAAGACATATTTTGGCAAGAGTTGTCATCTAATGAATCTAGGAGTCACATGAGATGTGATTGATAAAGTTATTTTCTACCTAATTTAAGTCTAGTTGGTTTGTTTAGCAAACTCAAGATCAACTATATTTGAATGGGATCCTAGTCTACTAGAAATATTAGAGTAATCTTTCTGAATAGTAGTGAAGACTATTATTTCTCATAAAATAGTGGGAGTAACCAAATGCATGATTAAAGTTCTAATCTTATTTGGTAGTCATAACATATAATTGATTACTTGCTTTCTTAAATTTATTTTTTTCTGAATAAAACTTACCTTGTTTAGTATATTTGATGCTAAGTTAGTGAACCCAAGTTCTTGGACATAGGATATGTTTGAGACAAATTCTCAAAACTTAGATAGAAAATTGTATGTTCATTATACACTTTTGCTATAATCCCCATTGAGGATATGGCGACAAAGTTGTAGAGATATGTCAAAATCATATAGATGAAAAAATATATTGACATTTTGAGTTAACTAATGTCTCATAAAATTTGACAACGACATGTAAGATATATGTCAACACCATGATAGCAAAATGCAAGGCATTACATAGAGCAGGGTTGAAAGGTATAGTACTTTGTTGAAATTATTTCACTTAATTTAACCTACTAAAAGCATAATTGTGGACTACAATTAAAGGCTTAGCAACAGTATGATAATAGTTGTCATTAAAAGAAAACAATTGCATAATTTTTCTTGCCTATATGCGATATGATAGAGATCATATATATTTCTAATTCATGCTTATGAGTATTCGATACTGAATTTAGATTCAACATTATTGTAATTTTCTTTGCATTGTTACAAATAGATTGTTAAGTCAAAGTAATTGATCCAAGTTTATGTAAATAGTTTGTATATATATTGGATCAAAGGAGACTTATACTTAACATAAATGGAAAGAATAAAAAGTTGGATAATCGAGACAATCTTTTTATGTCATGTTGGTTAAATCAACAAAACGAGAATCATAAAGTTACATATAAGAATATGTGTATCATTTTGATTATGAATCATATGAAACTTGTCAAGTTGAAGAATAACCAAATTGACCTTTGGTGAAAGGATGATGATTGTATTGAATTGTTAAATCTTAAACACGTGACGTATTGGATAAAATAATAATTCATAAAAAGGATAATACTTATATTTCATTAGATTACTAATGACTTTATATGACATAGTCATACGTATCAAATGAAATAATTATTTAAATTTTGAAAAATTCAAATTGTTTGAATCTAAGTAGCAATTAAGCATTGAGAATGTTGAAGCATTTCGATGACATCGACTTGGTGAGTTTTAAATTTTTTGGTTATCTAAATGGAATGTGATTTTCTGGTAAATACCTTCATAACTAAATTTATAAGAGTATGAATTAATGTATGGAGTAAATATACAATATGAGATATTGTATGATGCAACAGTATTTCTTTTATAGCAATGCCTAATATAATGACTTATCTTCTATAGTTCCAATTGAATCAATTAGTAAGATTTCGTATTAGATATAAAATGTTAAGTCTTTGAAAGAATCAATGCTAATGATTCAAGAATGTAAAGCTTGGTTGAAGCATATATTATCCATTAAGTTTAAAACTAAATTGGATAATAATAGGTTAAAAGATATCCAAAAGTTTGGATATAATCTTACAGATTCATTGAACAAATTGTTTGATTCAATGTATACTTATAGGAGAATAGTTCTTAAGATAAGTAGTGGAAGTAAGAAGGGATTTGAAAGGTTCAAATCTTATATCATTACATATAATTGGAACTAATGCCTTTAATGATACATTTGATGTATAGTTGAAAGGCTACAAGACATTGAAAGGTTCACTTTCATGATGAATTCAAAGAATTTTTTTTGGAGATGATTATGAATTTATCACGTCTAATAAGGTAAGTGGGAGTATAGTTGTCCTCTTTAGTAGGACTATGTGGAGACATATTGCTCACAGAGAACAAAAGTTCTAACTTACAATTGTCGAACATATAATTTTCCAAGAACAACTCTTGTTGGATATGAAAAGCTAACAACCTAATTATGGAACTTAGATCTATAGAGATAGATTGGTCGTTGTTAACTTATTCTAAGTCCAAGTGCATAGATAATGTACTAAAGATGTTTAGTATTTAAGATATTAGATACTTATGAAATATTAAAGATATTTATTATTCTATGTGTGAGTTGATATTTGAGTTTAAGATGAAAAGAATATAACTTTAGAATTAAATCCTAATTAATGTTTATTTACTTAGAACAATATAATTTAAGATTGAAAAAGTTCCAAGGTAGCAAATGGTTGCTAATTAAGCCTTAATACATTTTTTGTTTAGAGGAAATGATTAATTGGATCAACAAGTTCTTTAGTGAACTTGATATAGTTTCTTTACAATATTCAAGACAATAATATACTGTAGAACATTAGAGCCATTGGGTATACATAAAGAACTAATATCCCATCAAAGATCCAAGAATGTGTTTAGGCATATTTTCTTAATTATGATGATAATTAAGATGGGAGTTGTAAGATTTAATCAAGTGTTCACTATAGAGAATCTTGTAGAATTCTCTCATTAAGCCACTGCCTCAGCAGTAGAATAATCATCATATGATGATATGATATGAGATATTTAAATGATTGGCTTAGTGCAAATGGGAGATTGTTGTTTTATGCCTTACAGCCAATCGCTTTGGTTGTAGTTTAGTGACAAATTATTTAAAGGTATTCTTTATCTTGTACATGTTTAGATGTATATGATAAAGTCCATGGGATAATTGTACGTTTCAAATGAAATTATAATTATGAGATTCATATTGCATATATGTATTATTCCTAAATTTTCCTAGTCATTGTTTTATTAAGACTGGACATTAATAGAACATAAAAAGACTAGCACACGTTTTTTTTTCCTTATAAAGGAAGTAATCGATCTCATAAGCTAAAGCATAGAGAAAACAAATGTGTGAGTGCTTGCTAGAGAACAAGTTCATTGAACAGACCCGATATAAGAAATTCATTTAGAATATTATTTATGTGTCTATGGAATTCTCATTGTGATGATTGTATAAGTGATCATTTGACTTGAGGTTATTAAAGGTCTCTTGTATGGGGATTGTTATATTTTGATACTACTTATAATCTATTTAATCATAGGTCGTTTAATCGATATTCATTCGATGTAACATGAACTATATGGAGATAATTGAATGATCAAGATATGATTCTTCACCCTAAAGTAGTTAGGGAGAATGTTTCGTTATTCTCGATTAGTATTGATTCAAAAAATCTTTGGCCAAGGTGAAATGATGCTTTGTAAATAGTTTACAAATGTCATTAATTTAAATCGGTATCTAATGGAGGAGAAATAATATAATTAGACTCAAAATAGAGTGGATATTAATTTCATGCTCTATATCTAATTGAAACATTGTATGATGAAAGGATTTAATTACACAGAAAAATTATACGCGGAAAGATTACTCAAAACCACTTTAACATTCCTAAATATTTGGGTGGTCATTATGTGTTGCGTTGTCTGAAGAGTCTCCAAAGTAGAGAAAGTTACCGAGTGGCAGGCGTTATTTCAAAGTGATATAGATCTAATGATGAATGAGTGATACCAAAAGCAAATTTTTCATGGTTGTTTTAAATATACAACGAGTAAATGACATGGAAGAATTCATACGTGGTACTATGTGTTAGACCCCAAATTTTTTTTATGATCTATATTTGATGTTATTAAGCATGATTATGTTAATTGTGTGTTTAAGGTTTGGTTTGGATTAAATTGGACATAGAAGTGGATAATTGACATTTAGTTGAGATTAAATATGGTTTAAATAGGAATTAAGGGATTAAATGTGTGAGGGCATTTTGGGAAGTTTACTTAAGTTAGAATGGGTTAAGGCTTTGCTAGAAGGGTGTTTTGGTCATTGACCATCCCTTTAGGTTTAAAAGAAAGAATTATAAAAGAAGAAAGGAAAAAGAAAGAAGAGAAGAGAAAGAGGAGAGTTGCCGTCGATAGAGGAAGAGGAAGAAGAGATTAGGGCTTGTGAGTTCGTGGGATTTTCGACAGTTTGGAGCATTACCCGGTAAGTTTGAGTCCTTTAAATCTTGTTTTCGGTTGGATTAAACCTTAGGATAGCTTATTATGAGTAGAATCGGTGATTTAGGGTTTTTGGAGTAAAATGCATAGAAATCCTTGGGTTGTTGATTTTGTGACGGATTGGAAGGTTAGAATGGGTTAGAAGTGTAGTAGAGGACTTGATCTAAGGGTTAGATGTGTTGTTTTTGCCAATGGGAAGGAATGAAGTTGAAAAATGGTGGAAAATCGGGTTTCGGAGTCGTTCTCCAGGCCCGCACGTCGCGACGTGTGGGGAGGAGCACGTCGCGATGTGCATGAAGGAGCACGCCGCGACGTGCGAGGTAGTGGCCTTCGCCGCGGCGCACGCTTGCATGCATGCCGTGGCGAGCCTGGGTTGTTCGCCGCGACGAGTGAAGCCTTCGTCGCGGTGAGCGCGGCTCGTTCGCCTCGGTGAGCGAAGCCCTCGTCGTAGCGAGCGAAGCCCTCGTCGCGGCGATCGAAGCCCTCGTCGCGGCGAACGTGTCTTCGTCGCGGTGAGCATCCTGTTTCCAGCAAAGATGTGTTTTGATATTTTGGACATATCTTTTGCTGTGGATGTCCAAATGAGGTGATTTTGGATTCGTTGAGATCTAGAAATAAAGGATTACAAGTTTTATGAAAAAGGAAAGTTCGGAATTTGCCTCTTAGGATTCAGGAAATTAGATGGAAGTCGAGTATAGATTGTTAGTATTAGCGTTTTGTTTTGCGAAGCTGATTGAATATTTCCTTTGACTGTTATTTGATTTGGGACTTGGTTTACTATAGGAAACCAAGCTTATCTGATCCAATCGTAAGAGGAAGGACAACCGTGAGTTGGATACTCAAGCGATTTTAGGTGGGTAATATATTTATGGTTGTTGTGTGTATGGGCACTATGTGTATGCTTGCTTGCATGTGTGTGACACTGCTTGTGTTGAATTATGAGAAATATTGAAAATTCATTGTGATCATGATTATGAACTACCCTGATAGGCATTATGGCATTTTACATGAATGAAAAGAATAAAAGTATGAAATGCTTTGAGCATGAAATGAATCGTTATGTGCTTTGTTTGGGTAAGAGAGTTA
>JANIJH010000009.1:12342637-12353102 GCA_024520975.1 Erythroxylum areolatum | reverse complement strand
TGGAAAATGGAGGCTAGGTCTTGTTAGGGTCATTAATGTTCTTATATAGTTCTTGTCACTTGGGGTAAAAACTAGGTTTTACCTAAGCCAAAAAGTCCAAAAAGACCCTTCAAATATCAAAATAGCAGGAGATTCTCGCATTTGGCAAGTTCCTTTCATGATTGTGAAAGAAATCAATCATGACATAGATGTCACGACTATGACCTAGTGTGATCCTCCTCTATCACGATTGTGATAAGGGTATGATGATCGTGACTCTAGGGGAGACCTTCTGTCTCAACTGTGACACTCATCTCACGATCGTAACCTAGCCTTTTTGTCCAAGCTTGCTCCAACTTACTTTAATCTTTATTATCTGGGCTCGTACACTAATAAATACATCAAAATACCTCAAATGCACAAAATGAAAGTCCAAAATGATGTTCTAAACAACGAAACAATCAAATTCGCAAGCACACAATCACATTAACATATTTCTAAAGCTAAACATGTGCAAATCATTTAATCAACACCTAAAAACACGATAAAATACCTACCAAAACATAATGTACACTACAACTATCAACATCCCAACACTTAAACTTTTTCTTGTCCTCAAGAAAAAAACAAAACAAATACAAACTCAAGCTCAAGCTCAAACCAGAAACACATACATTCATGCACATGTAATAATGATATAATGGCATCTAACTTCACGAAACTAATTTAACTTCAAACAATAATCAATCAAGTTGTTCTAACATATTAAATATATGGCTAAGCACTTTGGAGTGAATATACATACTAATCAAGACCTTAATATCATATTCATTCACCTTAGGCACTTGTACTCACACAGTGATAATTAGCAGCCAATCAAAATTGTAACTATCACTAAGTAGCTTTTCATTAAAATTCTTGTTATTTTCAAATATCAATAGTTTTTGTTCATTTTCTTTAACGTTAACCTAGTCTTTTGACTCAAAAGCAAACATTTGTGATGAGTGTCCCCTAGTTAATCAACTATGTCACGTATTATTAATAGGTTTGGTTAGAATATCATTCTAGTCTTTTGACACAAAGGCAAACATTTGTGATGAATGTTCCCTGATTTCTCAGCTATATCACATTCTCAACTAACTACTAATTCTATTCATAACCTAAAGGTCGACGGAATAGTTATTTATTAAAGATACATAAACATTTTTATCTTTTTTAACAATTTACGTAGCCTACTTCATTTCTTTTAGCTAATTGTCCTCATGAAAAGTTACTAATGATCCTACTTATTTAATTGACTTATAATTAAAAATATAACAAATTTCCTAAGGTGAATGAACTAACGTCATATTTGATCAAGGTAAGTTTTAATATTGTAAACCTTCAATATTCCATAAGTGCACAGTTCATAATGTAGTATTAAAATTGTCGATCCCATGGGGAAATAAAGTAATCTAATCCTAAAAATATAAGGCCAGAAAAACTATAGAATTGAAAATAAAAGATATAATAGATATTAATCACGGGAATTGAGTTCAACCAATCAAATCAGAAATTAAACATAAAAGTATTAACAAGTGAGCAATATGCAATCACAACAGAAATCAACCTAAGGAATTTACCAATTTATAAGAAAGGGGATTTTACTTATCATTAATGCTAACCTAGTCGATTATGTGACAATGGAGTGTCAATTCTAGACTATCCTAGGGTTGATTACTTTCTCTTGAGTTATAACCATTAAATCCTAATTCCATGTATAATATAGGATGTAGTACAGAGTGTGCAAATGGAAGTGCTGAATGGGGTCAACATGAATGAGATTTAGAAATTTTCTTCTCGGGTCTGTGGGATTCAACATATTGACATATGAATCAAATATCCCATATTGACATAGGATCGAATATATATATTTATTACCAAAACTTCCTTGTATATCATTGTTTAAGGATAGTAAGGATGTATATAACATTGATGTGAGCTTATGATGTCACAGATATTGATACCTTTTCTATTTAAGGGGCTTAGGCTCTGTACGTCTTCAATTTGAAGGAAACAAAGACAGATAATTGATACCATTAAGGGTAATTCGGGAGAAGAGCTTGTAGTACTTAAAGCTATGATGATTTTTTATCTGTAATTTATTTAACAATTAACCATGTCTTAATATTCAATGCATCGATCATTAAGAAACCAATCTCTATTTTTGCTTCCAGATATTTTGAATGTTAACAAAGAGTAGTTACAACTATTTGATTCATTTTTTTAGACATTTATAATAGTCTTAGAAAATATGTCACAATAGAGAAACGTTTCAACCATTTATAAGGAAAATATTTATGATGAATGTTCCCCAGTTACTCAACTAGGTCACGTTTTATTAATAGGTTTGGTTGTAGCCTTTTGACTTGAAGGCAAACATTTGTGATAGATGTCCCTAATTACTAAATTATATCACATTCTCAATTGGCTACTAACTCTATTCATAACTCGGAGGCTGGCAGAATAGTTATTTATTGAAGGTACAGAAAAATTTTCTTTTTTTTTCACAATTCACGTAGCCTACTTCGTTTCTATTAGATAATTGTCCTTATGAAAGGTTACTAATGATCCTAGTTATTTAATTGACTTATAATTAGAAATGTATATAACAAATTTCTTAAGGTGAACGGACTAATGTCATATCCTAATTAATATGCATATTGAATCAAAGATACTTAGAACATAAATTTCACAAGCTAATATGTCTTTACAACTTAAAAAACTATGTTCAAAGCTACACTAATCCCATCAAGTTACATCTTATTGATGCATTCACACAATTCATTCCTATAATACACACCATGTCAACCTAAACAAAAACTAACAACATGAACATGCAAAATTTACATATATGATGACAAATGTAAACCTCCCCACACATAGACATCATATTGTCCTCAATATAAAGAGGAAAACAACACATAAAAGAAACAAAAATGACAAGAAAAGGTAAAATCAAAAGGAAAAGAGAAAGGTTAAAGCATGAACCCATTACGGTGATTGAGGTGGTGACGATGTTATTAAAGGAACTTGGAGATACTTCCGGCTATGAAGTTCCAACAATTCACTCCCTATAAAATAAAATAACAAAATATTAATAAAATAAAATAACACAAATAAAATTGAGCTTAATTCTTAGGTTCCTCCCACGTAGTGCTTAGTTAACGTTATTAGCTTAACGTGCTCTTCCTTCCACACTCAACCTGGGTCAATTTTAAGTGGCTTGCATCCACCTGTGTTGCCCAATTTTAGCTTCATAGATTGTAAATAAGCTACATGTTAGAAGATAATGAAAAGGACATAATCAATCGAATCCAAAAATCTAAGTAATTTTGTAATTCCCTTTTTTATAACAAATTGTCAACATAATCAGGAATAATGAAATCTTGTAAATTTTCAATAGAATAAAACAGTTTGTGTTGTAAGACGGTGAATTACTCATCTTCTTCTACAATCATCATCCTCCACTCTTCTGCTTCAAATTCTTAAATAGGGACATCACAATATTCCTCAAACTCTATATCCTTTGTCACCTATTCCTTGTAGCTTACTTCTTCAAAGCAGCCCTTCTCTTGTGCTATGATATACTCATCCATTACATCAATTTTTATGCAAGAGTTTTTTTTCTTTTGGATTATTCAAGATTTTGTTCATAATGAACTCTACATGTTCATCACCAATTTGAAGTAGCGGCTTGCCTTCATAAACATCTATCAATGCTTTTTTGATTTTCATGATGGGTCGCTTAAGAAATTGTGGATAAATCTTATGCTCTCGAAATCTAATACGATGAAATCCACAGGAATAATGAACTTGTCCACCTTAATGATAACATCTTGCACTACACTAAATCGTTTTTTTATAGATCGATCTACCAATTGAATAAGCATTTAAGTTGGCTTTATATCACCGAGCTTCGATTTACAATGGTTGACAAAGGCATAAGGTTTATACTTGCACCTGAGTTGCATAAACATTTTGCAAATTCTAACTTATCAACAATACAGGGCATTGTGAAGCTTCCAAGATCCTTTAGCTTAGAAGGCATGTCAGTTAGGGCTACTCAGGTGCTACCTTTTGATTCTCTTCCTAATTCTGCTTCTTTGTTAACATGTCATTTAGGAATTTGGTGTACTTGGACATGTGCTCCAATGCCTTGACAAAAGATAAATTGATTTGTAAGGTCTTTAATTTCTCCACTAACTTTGCAAATTGTTAATCTAGTTTATTCTTTTGTAATCGTTAAGGGTATGCAATCTTGGGTGGATATGACTCCTCACATTTCTTGTTGACAATGCATTTGCCAGTTAACACATTTGTACCTCTATGTTATGAATATAAGAGGCATAGTTTTTAGTGACTTGCTTGAACTTCTCTTCCAATCCCTTATGATCTTCATCCATGTTTATGAGCTTGTCTAAAATTTTGTCCAACTTAGAGTCCATAGAATTGGATTTCTCTTGTTGAAATCTAGGTAGCCCTTAAGGTCGGAATTGATCTCCTGTATTATTCGACCAAGAAAATTTTGAGAGTTTCTACCATCTTGGGTTGTAATTGTTTGAAGAAATGTTGTTTCTTCCTTCTTGGCCAAATTGTGTATCCATGTAGTTGAGTTGCTACATGTTGTTATTTTGCATTAAAAACAATTAGCACTAAAATGATTATATTGACTACATAATTTGCATTTATGTTGAATTATTTTAAGTGGAGCGGATAAAGAGGCTTGGAGGCTATTAAGTTGTCTTGTTAAATTGTCAATCTTAGCTTGCATTGTTGTCATTAAATAAACAACAATGACTCCTTTATGATCTCAGAAAGTAGATTGTTGTCTACTTCTATCTGATGACCAAAGACAACTATTGTTAGCCGTCTCTTCTAGGAAGTCCTTTGCTATCTTTCGCATAAGAGATCTTCCATAAGTTGCATCTATGGTGGCTCTCATGGGGGGATTAACTCCACTATAAAAGGTTTGTAGAAGGAATTCTTTGGGTAGGTTATAGTGAGGGCACCTCTTTTACAAGTCTTTAAATCGTTCCCATGCTTCATAAAGTGACTCCTATCAATTTGTTGGAAATTTATGATTTCCTTTATCAACTTTGTTGTCTTGGCGAGGGGGATGTACTTTTCTAAAAATTCACAAACTAACTACTCCCAAGTTGTGATGTTTATAGGGCTTAACGAATAATACAATGCCTTAGCTTTATCCCTTAATATGAAAGGAAAGAGTTTCATCCTAACTGAATCTTTCGACTTTCAATGATATCAAAAAGTATAACATATTTTCCAGAAAATTCACTAAATGAGCATTAGGATTCTCATTAGTTAACCCATAAACTACACATTGGTTTGTAGATGTTCATGAAAGCTGGCTTAATATCAAATGATGCAACTTCAGCTGGTGGTCAAGTCATGCCTTGATGTGTAGCATTTAACCCTAGTCTCATGAAATCTATAAGGGTTCGTTACTGGTCTTCTTGATTGAATTCTTCCGCCATTGTTTCTTTGATCTCTTCTTCTTGGTATCTTGCTCTTTAAATTACTTGTTCTAATCAAGTGATATTAAGTGTTAAAGTTTTGGTGATCTTGCTTGAACTCTGAGTGAATCTTGTGTTCACGCAGTAGCATGAACATAAGAAAGAAAAAAATTCCTTAGAAAAAAGGAATCCAAATAATCCTTAGCTAACTCCCCGATAACGGTACCAAAAACTTGTTAAATAAGTTTTATCTACTGTAAAACCCTCAATATTTTAAAAGTATATGAATTGTAACTCGTAGTCATTAAGGTGTTGATCCTAAGAGGAATTAGCTAAAACTAATTGAATCCTAACTTTGTCTAAGGTTGTAAAACGTGATTTAAATGAAAATAAAAATAACCAGAAAAATAAACAATCAAGTATGAGTTGAATGAAATTAAAATCCTGAAATTAACACAATTAAATCAAATAAAGCACTAACCACTGAACAAATGAGAAATTGTAATAAAAACAAGATCAATCAATTATGAGAACATAAGATTCAATTTATCGTCATTTTGTTACCTTAACCACTTTTAATCTAATCAATATCGATCCTAGATTTTTCAAAGGGTTAATTATTCTCTCTCAAGATCTAATTATTTAACCCTAATTAATAATCCCTAATTGATTCCAAAATTTTGATTTTGAAATCTCTCGATTAACAAAAATAGTTTACGTCTTCAATTAGTTCTTAAGCGATCTATTAGATAATTGGGTCCTTATACAGGATCTCTTTTCGTATGATTATTGATATGATACTTATGTGATCTATTAGGTTATTAATTTTTATTACCTAACCTAATCATGTTGCTATCAATTCAATCTCTCGATTTATTATCTAAGTATGCAAAAACCATAAATATCACAATACTCAAACATTTCACTGACATCAAAAGTAATTAAGTCACAAAATGATTCTAGAATATATCCCATAATGAAATTAGAACATCATCAACAACATGTTTCAACATTTTCAAACCTAAGTGTAATCAAAATGAAATAAATAAACAAGAGAAAGTAGAAAAGAACTTGAAATGGATGGGTTGGAGTGGCTGAACAACAACTACAGATGCTCCTCTTTTCTTCTCTCCTCCTTGATCTTCCTGAGGCTCTTTCTCAATTTATCAAATGGAGGCTAGGTCTCATGAGGATCATTTAATGTTCTTATACAGTTCTTTTGTCATTTAGGCTAAACAATAGGTTTTACCCAACCCAAAAAGTCTAAAAGACCCTCCAAATATTAAAATAGAAGAAGATCCTCACGTTTAGTGTTTGGTGGGGAGTTTTTAGTGGTGTAGAGAGTAGAGAAAGAAACTCTCTTCCTGCTCTACTAGTGTGGACGTGTATTTGAAGATCTGAACCTTTGAAGCTCGAAATCTCTAAGGAATTGTGAAAGAAAAAGAAGATTAAGATTCAGACCTACATGATTAAGAAGTGAGGAAACAAAACCCTCATCTATTAGGCATTAAGATCATGCATGCCTTCGGAGACAACCTAGAGGAGGAAAGCCCTAATTTGGTTATCTTTTCATAGGTGTCGAAAGAAGATTATGAGATTACTATCTACCAATTTTCTCAATAGGGAATTTTAGTATGCGGGTCTAAACTGCAACGTTTTAGGTTGGGCTCCTTGTAAGACTATCTACTGTAAGCGTTCTTTTATATATTCAATCAATTCCTTTTTTATTACTCCCTCCTATCTAAAATAAAAGTCGTTTTAGAAAGATTTTAATTATTCAAAATAAGTGTAGTTCACAATTTTTCATGCATGTTTATAATTTTATTTTTAAAATTACCCTTTAATTTCTCTCACATCCTAATTATACAGATTACATTTTAAAGGCAATTTAACATGTAATTAATAAGGGTACATCAAACATTTCACTAGCTTTCTTAATAAATATGTATCTCTTTAAAACGACACTTTTGAATAGGATGGAGTATAAAAAAAGAAGATAGATAGAGGCAATATCATGGTGGGCTGAGTGGAAAAATTAAGCACTTACGAACCCATAAAAGAACATAATCAAGATTAAGCACTTATGAACCCGTTAAAGAACGTAATCAAGCTTCTTGGGGTGACATCTTCTATGCCCATAACCTAGTTCCTACTTCGTGTTAGAAGATTTCAATCACAGTCTCACTTATTTGTGTGGATGAAATCTTCTGCCATAGAATTGGAACTGGGTTAGTGAGATTGTGCCTACACTACACTACAACGCTACAATAAAAGAAAAGGAAAACATAAAAACGCGACGTCGTATAAAGGTCAATAATAGGCAGTGTCTGATAAACTAATGAAATGATTGTCGAGGACGAGTTACTATGGTTGGTTAAGGTTTGACGGTGTCCAGATTACCCATAATTGGGTGACTGCTAGTGCAAATGGCTCTCTACTTTGTCAAGCTTCCTGCTCTCTTACGCTCCCCCACAACCTCCTTTTCCTTGTCAAAACCTCTCGCGCCTAATCCAACAGGTTACTCTCTCTCTCGATGAGTGATTTTCACAAACATCTTGTGGTTGCCTTTGTGACAATGCGATCTATTTACCGTCAGACGTTTTTTTGGAAGTTTTGTGGCGCGAAACACGAAAATACAAGTTCCATTTCTTCAATAATTTGTGCTAGTCTATTGTGGTCTAATCATTTGATCCCGTGGACTTTTCAGTTAGATGGGTCGGTCCAGAAATGCGTTCTATGTTCAGAAGATTTGCTGCTAAAAAAGCAGCAAGCATTCAAATACCCAGGAAGTAAGCCGTTTTTTGATGCTGTCTTTTTTTTTTTTTTTCCTTTTTTCTACATTTTCTTGCTTATTTAACATCGCCAGATTGCTGGAGCTCAAATTTTCAGAACATTTGGTTCCAATACCTGGTGAATTCCAAAATGGTCTCACTATCTCCTTTTAGCTGGGCAATTGTTACTGTCCCTAGCATGCTTACGCACATGCGAGCCATATTGCTAAATTATTGTGGTTATGGTGGTAAAAGATGTCATTTGTTGATGAGATTTAGCTTGGTGAGTTGAACTTTGTGAATTTTGAAATGAGAGTTTATCAGGTCAATCTTATTGGTGTTTCCTGTAGTGACCATGCATGTGTTTCTGAATTCTGATCCAGTTGATACCTTAATTGTTCTTTGTTCTAATGACTTGATTGTCTTGGTTTTTTTCTTTTGTCTCTGGTACCAAATTTAGATCACGTTATTCTAACTTAGTGGCTGATGTACACTACCTCACCTAGACAAATATAATGAAGTCAAAGACATTTCTTGCAATCATTGTGCCAAAAAATAAAAAAACTTGACGAAAGCCCATTGGTATGTCTATGCATTGATGTTTCATATTGAATCACATTTCAAACATTTACAGAAAAAGGAGGCTCGATGAAGTATGTGTTGAAAGGTATCAGCAGTACAGTAGGTCACTCATCCAGTCATGGATTTTGCAAGGTAATTTTGTTCTTAAATTGGTATAATCATCTTTGTTTTCATAATAAAATTCACTGTTCTACTTTGTCTTTGACATGAAGTAAAAACGTCCAAGAGAGTTTAGGCTTAGACTTCCTGCTAATTTACCACTATCAACTATTACAATATTGGTTACTTAGACCAGTATATTTTTGGATTTAAGTTTGGGTAAAAGACATTCTTATGGTTTAAAATTACTTAGAAAAACCCCTTTGTAGTATCTGAAATGTTTTGTCACATGCTTAACATTCAATCACATGAAAAATTATGTTAAAATACTTGATAGGAACCCGATAAAAGGTCCTTTTTAGTATTTCTAATACCACAAGATCTTCTAGATAACTTAGAACAATAAGAGTATTTTAAAGAATAACCGTACCATAAAGAAGGTTCCTATTTTTAACCCTTTAATTTTTCTCATACTATAAAGGGTTCCTGTGTCTCAAATTTTGCGCATTTAATTGTCTGAGAGGGAATAGTATTAAGCAATTTGTCTATTATGTAAGATTTTCACATTAGCATAAATGTCTTATAAACTCAGTACTACTCAGTTTTCTTGCAGCTGAGCACCTCTGGGAGTTGACTTCTGTTGTTTCATATTTTTGTATAGGGAAAGTGCTCGTGGATGGGAAGATGGTGAACAAAGCTGGGACACCTGTCTCTAACAAAGCTATTGTAGAGATAACAGCTGAAGTTCCAAAATATGTATGTAGGTGATTACTGACCCCAGAAGACCTTTTCATCCACTTTCAATGCATGAATATTAGTTTGCATCAGCATTTAGCTGATTTACAATTCCGTTTGATCTTTTCCTGATCCAGAGCAGGATTTAAGTTAGAAGCTGCAATTGAACAGCTTAGTGTTGATGTGGAAGGCAGAGTAGCCCTGGATTCGGGATTGTCTACTGGAGGATTTACCGACTGCCTGCTTCAGTATGGGGCATCATATGTTTATGGTGTAGATGTAGGTTATGGACAGGTACTCTCAACCTAGTTTCTAAAAGTGCAAGTTTATACCTGCTGCAGTGTGTAATATCTGATTGTTCTTATGACTGGGAGTTTAAGATGTAAACAGTCGCTTCTACAAATGTCTTACATCAGGTGGCAGACAAAATTCGCCGTGATAAACGTGTTTCTGTAATAGAGAGAACAAACCTAAGATACCTTTCTGGGCTTCCCCAAAAAGTCGATGTAGTAACTTTGGATCTCTCATTCATCTCCATCCTCCTGGTACGCCTTCTGATAAATGCAATATTACGTCACTTCACAAATTACTGGCAGAGTTTGTAACCATCGTGGTAGATTTAATTCTGCTTGAACTAATGTTCATTTACTTGTCCAATTTAGGTCATGCCAGCTGTAGTTAACGTTATGAAGGAAGATGCAACTTTGATAACCCTTGTTAAACCTCAATTTGAAGCTCGAAGATCTCAAGTAAAGATTTTTCTTGCCCTTTTAATTGTAATCA
>JANIJH010000009.1:12331600-12342537 GCA_024520975.1 Erythroxylum areolatum | reverse complement strand
GATAACCCTTGTTAAACCTCAATTTGAAGCTCGAAGATCTCAAGTAAAGATTTTTCTTGCCCTTTTAATTGTAATCATAAGCCAGTGAAGTTCAATGGAGGCTAAAGACTCCGGATGTTAGTAACTTACGTTACTTCTAAATGTGGCAGTCAAGTTCTGCTACTTTTCTGGTAAAGCACATATATAAATCGTATTTGCCCATAGACAACCCCTAGCCTGGGAACCGAGAGTCCAGCAAGAGATACCTACACAATTTTAAACTCTTTTGATGTGCTAAAACATGGTCATTAAAAAAATTACATAGTCAAAATCTTCTGTGCAGGTGGGTGGTGGTGGAATTGTAAGGGATCCTGAAGTCCATCAAGAGGTATGCTTTTTCTCTCTCCTTGCTAGTAGCTTTTCCTTACCAAATACCTACAAGCTTTAACTTGATTTGTATGATGCCCTTCCCACACATGATATTTTTACATGCTTTTGGATATGATCATTACACATAAATCATTATATGGAGAGAAATTCATACTGATTTTGGACCTAATTCATCCATCTAAATAGAGATGTTATGCATATGGTTGGAATTAGGTTCTTTCGAAGATTATTAATGGTGTTGAGAGCTTTGGGTTTCGCAACAATGGCTGGATCGAGTCTCCTTTAAAGGGCGCTGAGGGTAACACAGAATTTCTGGTTTACTTCAGTCGAATAACCCAGCAACAAGAAGTACTGAATTGAAGGGGAAGAACATTCTGCATTGTTTTGTCTACATGTTACGCCCATAAGGAACGCATCAGATGAATTTTTCCGTGTTATAAAGGATCCGATCCAAGTAGCTTGGCACCTTCTATTATTTGAGGACAGACCCAGTTCGATGCGCTATTGCATTGAAATAATGAAGATCAAGGGGCCCTGCTATCCCATTTTTTGCAATATACTTATCATGTAGGGCTATTAATATATATTCATAGCAAGTTTTCTCCATCAATTATCATGTATGCTTTTCACCATTTTAATAGGCGTTCTAAGACCAACAACCTGCCCAACAACAGAAAACCATGAGACGAGGTATTGATCAATGGCAAGTCCATTTTTGGCCATAACAGCATCGGAAAGGAAAAGCAGTTTCATCCACTCGCTGGTGCCACAGGGATGTAACTTGTACCATGGTCTGTTCATGTATGGATGCTCCTGAAATTTTCAAGATGCATGTCAGCTTAGACAAGTTATGGGATAAATCTAACAACATACATGGCTTTGACAGAAATAAAAGCTCAAAATGTATCAATAACTATTTACTAGACCAGAAACTGCAAATTATACGTCATATCAGCATCTTGATCGATTGAAGAACGCATATTAAACATATATAAGCTAAAGTTTGCTTAGTCCATAAAATATTTGCTTTGTATTACTGATAAACAAGATCACAGGACTAGTTGTCAATGGACAATAACACGATTAAATTCCCCATAAAAGGCAAAACCCAAAAGTTTGAGAATCATAAAATTGTGACTGAAAATGAATTAGTACTATATTGATCTATCCAAACTACAATCAACTTATCTATTTCAATAGCCTCCAGCCACCAAACAATCAACAATTTAAGAATAACATATCCATTCTCAAAACTTAAGAGAAGATGAAATAAATATACCTCTAGAGTGATGAAAGACCACTTTGATTCCAACAAAACCTTTTCAGAGCAGGAAGGAAGGTCCTTTTCAATTTCATTCAACATCAAAGGCCTACCATCTGTATGTTCAAAATAATCGTTATGAAAATTAACCAACAACATATTCAATTGGAAAAAGCCCAACACTTGAATATTGTATATACAAGAACTCATTTTGAGTGAGGCAACCTTGACTGCATATTCAACCTAACTATTCTGAGATGTTCAAGAATACTCAAAAAGAATAGTAACGTAAAGCATACCACAGCAATATCCACGAAAATATAAGGCCGGGACCCGGTATGAAGCACTATAAACTATATGAAAATCATAGTAATGAGCTCCATCGTAGCTTTTATTGCTGTGGACCTTGCCAGGAAGATCAGAAAGAGGATAAACATCGTAAGGAGAACAGAACAAAAACAGTGGCAACCAAATAAGTACATGAAATTCCACAAGTAAGAAATCGACCTGTCTTTAAGGTTCAAAGAGTTTCACGTCAGGTAATTGTAACGCAAAAAGGAAAAGAATTAGAAAAACAAAGAGCACAAAACAGTAAAACAAAGATGAAACATCTACCAAGGTGGCATCATCGTCATCAATTGTCTCCTCCTCATTCACTTCTTTTTGGATGAGATTTGCATCGAAGAGACTTTCCTGTACAGAACAAGTGATAAACCATCAAATATATTGAAAATCAATCTTAGTTTCGAAACAATAACAAAATCTAAATTCCAATATATGGAACCTGATGCGATGAGGGAAGGAGACAGAAGTTGTCCAATGAGAGGTAACCCTCCATCTGGGAAAGAACAGAGCTTTGGGGAGGGTGAACCCAAATCCAAGAAGGAGAAGAAGAGTTGAGGCGTTCCCATTTGTGGACAAAAGTAGGAGCTGCTGCCACTGCAAATTCCTTGTACGACAGTGTTCCATCCCACGAGAATAAATCCATCTCTTTGATTGTTTTCAGAATAAACGGGTAAGAAACGAGGGATTTGGAAAAACTTCGATTACTTGTTTTGGTCGCTCCTCTTCTGAGGAAAAGGGAGTGAAGCGCGAATTCCAGGAGAAATGATTTCAGTGAAGGTTGGAGTGAGAAACAAGGACAAAGGCTTCAGGTGCGGCTATTGTATTTGTGGGTAGATCGAATAGTCACGGGGACTTTGTTTTGCAAAGGAATATGCAATTATATAGCTTATACTAAAATTTAAAAAAATTATTGATACAAAAAAATACTAATAAGATATGATAAAATTTAATGTTATATTATTATTATTATTATTATATTTTTAATTAAAATTATAAATTTAATTTTTATAAAATTAAATATATAAAATTAAATTTTTATAAAAATATTCAACAGCATAATAAAAAATATAATATTCATATTCTTATATTTTTTTAAATTATGATTTTATAAGTTATATTGATGATATAATATTCATATTCTTATATTTTTTTAAAATTATGCCTTTATAAGTTATTTTATACATCAACAGTTAATATTAAATAGCTAATTTTACTAAACATTTTTAATAAATTGATATTATTTTGATATAATCAACTACTAATTATCAACTAACAGCTAATATAATTGGTGTCAAACAGAGACTAAGATTATATAAAAACTAACTCCAAGGTGTAAGTGAATTGGTAAAAGACTCTCCTAGCTTAAGTGAGATCATGGGTTCGAATAACCCTCATGTATGTAACCGTTTAAAATTTAAGGCCAAAACTTTACCTCCCGCAAAAGACCGACCCGACTCGAGCAGAGTTTAATCTGAAAATGAATGACTTAAATATATCTTATCATAATTAAGTTCTTTCTAGAACACCTCGTGAAAAAAAAAAAAGATTATATAAAAACTAAAAGCGTAAGAAAAAGCTCAACGGATAGGATGGCAACAGTTGACCCAGATGTTTTTAAGGAGCTAATTTATGGGTTAAATTAGGTACGTTAACACAAGGGACTATCCATCTGAATCTGAAGCTTAGGCCGAGCGGTGTACATTTTGGTGTTCTGCTGGAAAGAGGAAGGGCGAATAATTTCCTTCCCTTTCTCGTGGCTACCGTACCGGTTCCATCAGGGAGATCGAAAGAGACATAACCTCTGTGATTGTAATCACCATTATCCAAGTACAGTTGTAAGATTACAAGATGGCAACCAACTAAGTTTGGTTATGCCTTTAGGATCAAACATTACTAAAACACAGCGCAAGTCAAACTGCTCCATTACTTGAAAGCAAAGTTGCAGAATTCTCTCGTGGAAATTGTATGTGAATGGTGACACTCCTACACTCCATGCACTAAAACTTATCCACCACGCCAAGAATGCTCAAAAACTAGCATTCTTCATTTTGTCCATGCAATCTTAAGAATGCAGAACAAAATCTGCAAGATATATGAATGCAACAAGAATAATGAATCTGACGCAGGAGGGGACCCATAGCAGTCGTGAAACCTCTGACAGAAAAGGATGAACTACTTTACATTACAATTACAGCATCAGTTTCGTGGCTTTGATGGAGTTGGAGAAGACGGAGGTTTCAAATCTGGGTACTGCATCCAAAAAGACGTTAAGTAGCTTAAGTTGTCAGGCATGTACACAAGTTGGTCCTAACACAATTAAACATTAAGATGATACTAACTATTGCAAAACTGATGCAAGGAAATTACCATTACAAAAACATGGGTGATCATGGCCATCATGCACATAAGATAATAAAAAAGATAGAAAAAGAGTAGACACCATACGTTAGGGTAGGGACATCTGTAGTCACTTGTCAAATGTGATTTGGAATTCATAATCTCGTTTACAGATCCATTGTCTGGAACGCGGCTTTCTCCAGCAGGCAGGGCAATGGAGGAAGCACCGTCCTTGACTTCAGCTAACTGAGTACGTGCTCCATCATCTCCAAGTTTTCTAAGTTTAGATTTCTTCTTCTTCTTCTTTGGGTAGACATGGACAGAAGGAGGCAAGAGGTTTTCCTGTATTTCCTGCAATATAACAAACAGCAAACCCAACAGAAATTACCAATAATCAACAGATTTAAAATATATCACATCAAAAAATTCACCACAATCAGAATGGGACAAGATGCAGGAGAACCTTCCTCTGTACATAATAAGTAAGTTGGGTACCATTTCAAGTAACAGTGTCTATATGCCTCAGCTATTCAAGTTCAAGATCAAGCTCAGACAGGCTAAGTGAAATATAATGATCATAATTAATGGTTTGGTTTCAACAGCCAAAGAAAAAAATGAAAACAGAACCAAAATGGAGCTTAATAAAGGAAACCAACATATGTGAAACCCATAGTTTACATTGGTGATAATTCAGCACCGAACAGAGGAAAGAAGCATACCAACCACCCCTTTTTCCCTCTGACTCCGCCTCTGATTGCATAAGCCTCTTTGAATCCATTTTTGACTAGCAATTCAGCTGCTTTGATTGAATTGCCATCAAAACTACCTTGCAGACAAAATGAGGAAGCAAAATCAAATGTAGACCCCTTTGAAACCAGCTAATTTAGTAATTCTCAAGAGCTTGAACGCATGTTGCAATGCTGCTAGAAATTAGAAGTAGCACAAAGGTGTGTTTAGAAAAATGTGCTATAGAAAACTATATCAACCAAGCAATCTTTGAAAAACTCAAGGAAGACACAGAAGAAGCTAAAAGATGGGACATTCATGTGCAAAGATGAGAAACTGACATATTAAAACATCAATGGATGTCGTTCACCATATACATAAACCTCCAGAAGCTGGCCTGTCCAATCTAGAAAACATTATGCTAAAGGCCTACTTCACTAGAGCACCAAAATTTTATTGCGAAAGGAACAATTATTCACTCTTTATAACTAAAATCTAGAGCGTTCAATCTACAGATTCTTATTTTTGACTTTACTCTTGGACTATACTGCCTAAAGTAAATTGATCGAAAGTTATTAGCCACCCATTATATCTAGTCCAGTAAAAGATCTGAATAGCTTTGCCGAAATTACTTTGCTTGATTGTTCAACTATATTGTTAGACAGAATGATTGCAAGGTTTACGTTACATCATCCTTTGTCATCTGTTACTTTACTACTTTCTCAAGGACTTTTAGTTCTCAGCCAAACACAAAATAGCCACCCCTCATCGAAAATAAGCCAAAATGTCCCATTTCCTAAGTTCCTCATTTTAAACTCCCTGTTGTAAACTCTTAATATTGCATGCCGTTTATAGAAAATTTCAAAATTAAGGTGTTAAGAAGCCAAAAGAGAGAAAGAGGGAGAAATCCAAGCAGTCAACAACCGACTCTAGCGCTTACTTGTCCAGAATACACAAGATGGTATTTGCTGGGTCCTGAAAACTATCCAATACGTTTTTCACAAACAACATTTCGTCCCCCTCCTCAGGGAACTCAACCTGAACCGCACTCTTATTGAAAATCTTCAAATTGGGGGACCCCAAAGATATCAAAGTCTTCGCCTTTCTGATATCCAAAAGCTGCGAATCTGGGTTGTCCCGGAGCTTTCGAAATGCATCAATAGCAGAGATAAACTTGTACTTGCTTAAGTACTCTTGGGTCAGAGGTATAACAAGCAGCCAAATGAAAGTACAGCCAGCAACAAAAAATGGGTTTCTGTTAAAGAAGTCATCAATTGAGACTAACACTGGTTCCAAGTTTATTCTTTCGAAGACTTGCTGGGGATGGGAGCTTACAGCTTCGGAAGCTAAGCAAGGGCGACAAGTGAAGAACTCGAGAGCAGCGAAGGAGAGTGAGGTTTTAGCAGCAACAGAGTTTCTGAGCAACGAGATAGAGCTCAGAAGACAGGGCTTTGAAGGTGTGAAGTTGAGGGCTTTCGGGTGGTTTTGGATGGTTAGAGCAGAGGCTAGCACCGTGGAAAGAGACTCCATCAAGAAGATGCAGGGAGAGGCGTCTTTCTTATCTTAAGTTTATTCTACTTTTACAAGGTTTTTGAGTTTTTGGTATTTTCAAGACGTCGTGGGAAAAATAATCCTATTTCACTTTAATTCTTTTCAGTTATTTCAATATTTTTATATCATTAAAGAGTTAACAATTCTAATATTTTAAACATTGTATGAGAAATTAAGCCAATAAGCAAGAGATTTATGGTTTTAAAGATTCAATCGATATTAATTTATTATAAAATTAACTAAAAATTAAATAAAATTTTAAAATTTTAAATATAATTAAAAATTGCCTTTATCAATAAAAAATTTAAGTTTAATTAAAAAATCTTAAATAAAAATTAATTAATTTATTTTAATTTATAAGAATTTATTATTTTACAAAAATTAACCGATTAATTAATAAATTAATTATTTTTAATAATAAAAGTTATCAAACTAAATCGAACTAGAAAGTTGAAAATCAAATCAGAGAGTTGTGATCAACATTGAAGAGGAGTTTGAGAACCTTTGGTCTTATGCTAAAATCATTAGGCAGACAAACTCAGGTAGCATAGTTAAAATGACAATGTCTCCGCCAATTTTAACATTTCCACCAATTTTTAAGAGAAGACACATATGTTTAGAATATCTTAAATAAGAGTTTAAGCACCAGTGCAAGCATTATCTTGTTTGCTTCCTAATACTTTGTTTATATAGAGCTCCCATAAGTATTATTAGTGACCCAAGATATGAAAAACTTAGGGGTGACCCAAGATATGAAAAACTTAGGTTACATTTTCAAAGATGCTATCAAGTCAGTTAAGTATTAATATATCCACATACTAATGAACAAAGTAAGATGATCAATATGAGTTCATAGACTTTACTCTAAGCTATTATAAAAGTAACTTAAAAGAATTAGAAATATTGTTTATCTTTTTTTGAATTTGCATATAGTATAAGTAATCATTCTTCCATTGGTTGTAAATCACTTGAGGTTGTTTATGGTTTGAATCCTCTAACCCTTTTAAATTTGTTACCTTCAAATATTGATGAGTGAGTTAGCTTAGGGGGGAAAAGAAAATTAGAGATGATGATGAAGTTTCATGAGTGTGTGAAAAGTCATATAAAGAGTAGGGATGGCAAGGTTTGCCAACTTAGCTTAGCCTCAGTTGATTGGGTTTCTGGCTCAAGCTTAGGCTATGGTTCAAGCTGCTCAACCTAGCCCAAAGCCTAAATTTTTTAAATAAAAATGGTCATTTTTAATTTTAAAAATTAAAAACAAATATTTAATTGAGCCATATCTCAGCTCTAGGGGTGAGCATTATTCGGGCCGGCTCGATTACCGGCCCGGACTGAATTAATTCAGGTAAGCAAATGCTAAATTTCAGATAATTCGGGCTAGCCCGGGTATTACCCGAATTATTTTCAGGCCGTGACGGGTAACTTTGAAAAAATTCGGGCCGGCCCGATTACCCGAATTAGGTTTAAAAGAATTATGAAATAGGGTAATTAGGATAATTCGGGTAAATCGGGCCAGGTAAGTTCGGGTAATTGAAAGTTCGGGTTCGGGCCGGGTAAGGGAAAAAAAATTTCAGGTAATTCGGGCCGGGTCCGAACAGTGAAAATTGGGCCCGAATTACCCGAATGCTCATCCCTACTAAGCTCAATCATAAAATTTTGGGCTGAGTTATGGTTTGGTCAGGGTCAAGCTTGACCCAACTCTTTATCACTCCTAGTAGAGAGTAAGAATGAAGAATATGCTACAAAGGATAACAAAGAAATTAGGCTTGTAGAGTTTGAACATTTTAATTAGATTTTGGTGTATATGTAAAAGGAGACCTTTCTCACTAAAAAGATAGATGGTCCATTCCAAATTGTGAAAAGTACTAACAAGCAATGCCTATGAGATTGATCTCCAAAATGTGTTTAGTATAACTAATATATCAATATTTTATATATGTTATTTAGGTTTAATTTACTTGGTATCTAGCACTTGGATGATATGATTTATATGGATTTTGTTATGTTTTCTATGTTTATTTCATTCTTATATATGATGATTTGAGGAGTAAATACGAGATTTAGTGCAACTTTATCCACATTGATCAAATTGAGGTGATTTTGACATCATTGGAAAGCTAATTTGATGCAAAACAATTTTGTACAATAAATGAGGAGCCAATTCTAACGTACAGATTTCTAAGAGTGGAAAAGTTTAAGTGTTAAAGTATAACAAGCACACCCATTGTTTGCACAGTAGAAGACCCATACCAAATTAATCTATGACTGAGACTATAAGGTTTCAGTCATGCATCTCATACATAATATACATCAAATATATGCAATGGAAAATAAAACGGAACCTTAAAAATCATATCTACTCATGCATATAGATATAGAAAACAAAAAAATGAAATGTAAGATATTATATACCTTTCCAATAATCTCCTTCATTCTTTAATCTTCTCCGCGTTGGGTTATCGTAAACTACAACAATCAACATAGATCGTCTCTAACGAAAGTCTACACAAAGATAAAATGATGAAACCTCACTAGGAGATAGCTATAATTCTTGTCTTTGCTATCCTTTGTAAAAGACAAGAATTCTTGTGAGAGCTAGAGAGAAAATGAGTGTATGTATGAGAAAGAACCTTTCTTCTTCTTATGTCTTACACAATATACATGAAAATGATGATTATTTTATACCCTCTTTGACCTCCCATAACCCCTATCATCAATAAGAAGTTATGGGAAGTTAATGGTCATGAATAACATGCATTAATGGAAGTTTTGGGAAGTTAATGACCAAATTGGCAGCCAATAACACTTGTTTCTAATCCATTCCATGCGACGTTTTCTACCACGATCACATCGTGATACAATCTTAAAACACTCTCTCATATCTTGAATCACCATTTAAGACCATTTTACTTATCCTTCGGATCTCCTATGTGTGTGACCCATTAGGTTCCTAGTTATGTTTGTAACAACCCAAACCACCCGCCCACAGATATTGTCCGCTTTGGGCCTTGGTCTTAAAGAGGGCTAGACCTTAAGGGAGTAGAGATTGTGAGATCCCATATTGGTTAAAGAGGAGAACGAAGTACGCCTTATAAGGGTACGGATACCTCTCCCTTACAAACTCGTTTTCATATCCTAACTTATCAGATCCCATCATAACTTCGAGGTTAAATGTGCTACGGCAAGAGTAGTACTAAGATGGGTGACCTTTTGGGAAGTTATCGAGAAATGCAAACCGTGAGACCTTGGCCAAAGCGGACAATATCTGTGAATGAGTGATCTGGGTTATTACAAGTGGTATCAGAGTCGGTACCCAAATCGTTGTGCTAGCTAGGCTAGACTTCACAGAGGGTTGGGCCCTAAGGGGGATGGAGAGTATGAGATCTCACATCGGTTGGAGAGGGGAATGAAGTACGCCTTATAAGGGTACGAATACCTCTCCCTTATAGATGCGTTTTCTATGCCCTAACGCACCGGATGCCATCAGAACTCTTAGGCTAAATGTGCTAGGGCAAGAGTAGTACCAGGATGGGTGAGCTCTTGGGAACTTCTCGAGAAAAACAAAATCGTGAGGGCATGGCTGGGCTAAGGCCCAAATCAGACAATATCTGTGAGCGGATAATCTGAGACCTCCTGGGAAATTCTCGTGAAAAGTAAAACATTGAGGACTTAGCTGGGCCAAGGCCCAAAGAGAACAATATCTGTGAGCGGATAATCTAGGCTATTACAAGTGGTATCAAAGCTGGTATCCGAACCGTTATGTCAGCTATGCTGGACCCCAAAGAGGGTTGGGCCCTAAGGGGTATGGAGAGTATGAGATCTCACATCAATTGAAGAGGGGAATAAAGTATACCTTATAAGGGTATGAATACCTCTCCCTTACAGACGCATTTTCCATGCCCTAACATGTCGGATCCTATCAGAACTTCGAGGTTAAATGTGTTAGGGCAAGAGTAGATCCAAGATGGGTGACCGCCTGGGAAGTTTTCGGAAAAAACAAAACCGTAAGGGCTTAGCTGAACCAAGGCCCAAAGCGGACAATATCTATGAGTGGGTAATCTAGGTTGTTACAACATGAGCCATTTGAATTAACACTTAGTTCAAGTAAGTCAAGAGTGGTATCTAGCAACACGTTATGATTTTCAATTGATCGAAAAATTAGTGGTTTGATTATGAGCCCTTCCATATGCAATGTTACCATGCAATTCATCCTTTCACCATGTATTCTCCACTTGGTTCAGAGTAAGGTCAAAGTGTAGCGCCCCCTTACTGCAGGGTATCCACCGGGACAACCGGAGGTCATTCCGGCACATATCCTACGATGAGGGCACGCTACGATCGATCACTA
>JANIJH010000009.1:12301646-12327268 GCA_024520975.1 Erythroxylum areolatum | reverse complement strand
ACAATTATTTCAAAGCTTACTTGAGAGTTTATTGTGCAAATAGCTAGAGCTGTTTTTACTGTAACAAAGCTCGAAACATCTTTCTGTAAGAAAGTAGTACAGATAGCCTGCAGAGGCTAAGAATAAAAGAATACTGATTGTAAAGAGACCTGAAGAGGCTCAGAGGAAAAGAATACTTATAAAGTTGTTGAGAGATAGTGAAATCTCAGAAAGACATTTGAAGACTGGACGTAGCCCACGGTTTGGGGTGAACCAGTATAAAAAATACTGTGTCAACTTCTCACTCTTTATCTCTCTTATCATTCAAAGTTTCGATTTTACTTAGTTTTTAAACAAGTTTTCGAAGAATACGATTAACTTTGATTTACAGTAGTTCTTGTGAAGAGAACAAGTTTTTCTTTTGACAAAACGATTTTGAAGGTTTTTCAAAAAGGGGAAATACACAATTCAACCCCCCTTTTTGTGCATTTATACATTGTATAATAAGCATTATAATAATGTGTGATTCACTTCAATCCTTACAAAACCCTATATACCAATTATATTATGCATTAAATTCTAACTTGTACTAGGGTAAACAAGTTCATATTATGAACCACATGGATGATTCCTTCTCACTTTCAAGTTACTAGCTACCCCTTATTCAGTTGCATGTCTACTTACTTCAAAAGTTAACTCTATAAGATGATTATGTCTTAACTCGGGCTCTTTAACAAAGGCTTCCTACTTCAATCTGTTATCTTGTTCCCTTCCATTGCACAATTGGTCTCACCTAGTATAGTACTCCTTTAACCTCCCCAAAGCAATTTTTACTATTTGGTTAGCAATTAAAGGAAGGTTTAGCACTAAGGAAAGGATTTTCTATAAGTTATTCCCTAACCTAGGTTGTAGCCTATAAAATGGCCACCAAGATGATGTTAATCATTTGTTTTTTCAATGTAGATTTATCCACCAGACGTGGGAAATGGTGCTCCATTTATGTGGACTTAATTATCAAACCTTGAATTAGAATCAAAAAGTTAGTTGGGCTTCCTTAGTTAGGCTAATAAAAGTAGAGTACAAACTCTTTCTTGGTGCCTTTAGTGGCTCAGTTTATGCTGCTTAGAAGGAAAGAAAAAAAGGTTTTTAACAATAGAAAAAAGTTAAATTTAATGTCTATGAATATGCCTCTCTTTATTGTTACAAATAATACATTTTAAAAGTAAACTACTTTTTTGTATTCCAAACCCATCACCTACTAACTAATAAAGAAGAATTTCAAACAAAATGCATGTAAGATAAATTAATTATTTTCTTTCATACTCAAAATTATGTATCCATTCAGATACAAAATAATATGCAACTAAAATGGAGTTCAACACTAATATAAGAAGTAATGCATACTATTATTGCTAGATTAAGTAAGAAAATGGAAATTATTATTCCCAGGCATAATTGCATTACTTATCTTACTAAAGTTTTACTTTAGTGTTAAGTCTTTCTTATCTTTCTTCCTAATAAAAAATTCATATATAGTGAATAAGAAGCAAATGGATGTGATTAAAGTTATAATAAGATAGTTTGATGTAAAAGAGTGATGATTATAGATTTATGCAAAAGAATGGTGATTCATTTTATAGCGCTCAAAGTAAAAGTGAAAATGACACATTTATAGTAGGAAAAAGTGTAAATTTAAACCTAATGTTTTTTATTGAAATAAAAGTAAGAACCTAACCTTTTAGGGCATTTAAAATGAATCCTAACATTTACAAAATGTTCAAAATAAACCTTAAAAGAGCGATATTAGAATAAAGTTAAGATTTTGTATGTTATGTGTCACGTCAGCACTAATGTGACATACACTTGTTTTTTTAATTAGATATTAAGTTTCACTATGATTTTTTTTTATTTTGCTTAATTCTATTTAAGTTTTAATAAACCTTAGTTATGCTTATTTAACATGATTGAACTTTAATAATATGATTTAAAACCCCAAAAACCTAACCATTCAAAATTATCAAACTAATTTGTCTCTTCCATTTCAAATATAAACAATCCTAATTCTAAAAATTTAATTATCTTTAATATGGAAATTGAGAAAAGAATTCACCATCTTTGATTGAACCTTAATTGTGCTACATCTTTTTGCTTGATTCCATATTATTATGGGAAAAACTTAAAACTGCTTCAAACTCACTTTATAAAAAAGAGGATAAGGTAGAGAGTTGTGTCTTTTAAGTCTAGGTTAGGGTTTACTTGGATCGAGATAAGAATGTTGTGTTTGAAGCTTATTATGATTTTATTTTAACTAAGGATCTTGTTACTTTTCAAGTTCAAAGGCTATTTGGTAGGCATGTTGAGGAGGTCTTAAAAGTTTCCTAATTTTATGGTGCTTTTTGAGTTGCAACATAGTTTGACTAACTAATAATGGATTTTTGAATATGTTGAAGTTAATTGTTAAGAAAGGTTCTTGAAATGTTTATGATGGTTGATAAATTAGTGGGCTTGATCAAATCACCAATTTTAATGAGGGTGGAAGTTAGTGTACGATAAATTGTACATATTTAGGATGTTAAATTTAAAGGGAATTTATAAAAACAAGATATCAAGAAATACAAGAAATTTATTCTTCGCAATATATAGGTCCTTCACATTATAAATCCATTAATATCATAACTTGAACATTTTTTATTTATTTTTGTATCAACAATTAAAGAAATATTGAACTTTTTCAAATTTTAAGTTTCATGCAATTAAGAAAATAGGTTTAAAAAATTGTTGAATCTAAGTGTATTTATCACTTTAATGCTTCTAATTTAACAAATGTGGTCTTAATATGTATAATAAAAGCAAGTTCTAGAGTCATCCAATTATGCATGATAATATACACAACAATAAAAGAGCTTAAATATTGATGAATTTGCTCTGAGGTTCAAAAGCTCCCAAAAAAGGGATCTTAAGTAAGTGAATAATATGTAATCTTCACTTAAATTATCTCAGTTATTACTAACAATATAACTTATAAAAGCAAGTTAATTATAACTATCATCCTTTTATGTACTAATTCAATTAAATGATAAATAATGATGCCAAGCATTTATGGACAAATTTTAACTTATTGAAGATATTAGTTAATAAAGTTCAATAAAAAATTATGATAAGATTAAGAAAATTATATTCCCTTTCCCACACTTAAAATTGTACATTGTCTATAATGTACACGATATAAGCATATATAAACAAAAAGGAAGAAAGGGTTAGAATTTGGTACTTCCCTAAGCAATAAGAATTTCATATTCTAATTTCGATGAGCTTCCAACCGATATGAGATAAAATCATCCTTTCATAATATAAACAAAAAGGGATAAAAATAAAAGAAAATAAAAATAAAGAAACAAAATCCGAAATATGAAAATAGAGATAACATATAATAACATTAAACTAATGTTTAGACACAATAAATAACAAAAGGAGAAAAATAAGAAAAATACAAAAATAAAGAGAAAAAAAAGAGAAAATTAAAATTAAACAACTCCATCCTATTATGATTCTAGCCTGTCTGTTAATAGAGGGTCCTCGAGTTGTTAATCCTAGAAGGTGGAGGAGTAGGTGATGATTTATTTGCTCTAGATGATGGAAGTTGAAAAGTTATGCCAGATCGCTTGCCATCTATATCATAAGGTCCCTCATCCATCTAATAGAGGTTTTGAGCTGGCCTATCCACTTCGTGATCTTCACTTGTTATACCTTGATAGTCCGTAAAGTACCTATAAGCTACCTTAACCATCTCTCTAGCTGAGCTATCTTCGGTTGATCCATCTGTGGTGTCCATACCCTAGGTACTCTCATACTATCCTCCTCCTGTACAGCTCTTCCTATCTAGGATGGCAGTGAATGCAACTGCAGTGACTACTCCACTGTATATGGCTCCTCTCTAGTTCCTCCCAATGCAACTAGCTCATCGGGAACTCCAATTAGCCTATAGATATCATCCGTAAGTCCCCGCCATTTACTCACCATGTGTATATGTTTTGTTACATCTAGGTTAATGTATATGCTTTGTTACATCTAGGTTAATTGTTATCATAGCTCCCACCAGTCGCATCGCTGGTAGTTTGTTAAAGGCCCTTAATCTTCATGCAAGTTATTGAACACATTTTATAACTACTAAAACTCTCAATATACAACAATTATACGGACTGTATTTTGTACTATAAGAGGTTATCATCCTAGAAATTTTATTTGAAATATATTTAAATAATAAAAATTAAAAAATAATAAAACAAAACAAATAAACAATGAGCTACCAATAAGGTTAGGGTTTTGATCAAGATGGAATACTTAAGACTGAATTTTTTCCTTATTTCGTTTCCTTTAATGTTATTGTTCCAATTATATGGTTGATCCTAAGTTTCTTAAAGTATTGATTACTCTCTCTCAATATCTAATCAATGAACCCTAATGGAATTTGAAAATTTCAGATTTTTAATTTTTTAATTCATAAAACTATCCCTAATGACTCCATTTAGATCTGAAGCTATTTAATAGATAATTAATTTCTCAAACAAGATCTCTCTTTCAATGATTATTAATTTGATAATGGCAGGTCTATTAAACTGCTAACTCTAATTGCACAATCTAATACTGATTACTTTTGACTTACTCTCCCGATTTATTGTCAAGTTTGTAAATGAAAATTTATTAAAAGCTTCTAAGTATGTATTGAAATCAACAATAATCAAAGTCACAAAATAATTCCATAATAAATCCTAATATGAAATTTAGAACTTCATGAACATTTTTAACATCTTAGAATTCAAATTTACACATCAAGAATAATGAAAGAATTAAAGGAAAAGAAGAAAAACTCTATTGAAGCGTTGATCTAAAAAGCTGGAATTCTTAGATGTTCCTGATCTCCCACTTTTGATTCACTTTTAACTATGGTTGTTGTTGTTGTTTATTGTGTTTCACATTCTTAAATATTGTTTTAGGGTTTTGGGGTAATGTCTAGGGGTTTTCCCACTTTGTTCGATTCCAAAAATAACCTCGAACTCTAAAATAGATGAAAAAATTTGCACCTGGAAACCTTCTATCACAATCGTGACATTGGACTCACGATCGTGTGCCTGGTGTTATCTTTTCTTTCATGTTGTGGTCCTTGACGCACAATCGTGACAGAGGCCATACAGCCCCAAGCACGCCTATCATGATCTTTCTCCTTATACACGATCGTGACACCCTTTATGTAGCTTTTATCTTCCTTGTTCTTCAATTATCTGATTTCTAACACTTTCAAACAAATCAAACACCTATGAAATATAAAATTAATATTGAAATCATGCTCTAAACCACACAAACACTTATAATATAAACAAGCATTTACAATAACACAATTCTAAACCTATATATATGATAGTCTGTCGCTAACTACTAAATAATAAATTCCTAACTACCAAACTATGTAGTAAATGGAGAGCTAGGGAACCACAAAGAGCTGGGATGCAAATGCTATTTCAAATGTTGCAAATAAAAGAAAACAAAACGCCCTGAAATGATGAAAACGAAACAGGTAATATGTAGTCAACATAAACAAAAAGACCAACAAAAAGCAAATTTAGAAAAGACTAATAACAAGGACAAAGAAGTGGGTTGGACATATCTTTAGGATTCCAGGATGTTTATTGATCCTTGAATCTAAATAAAAGTTACTTTCATCATGGTGTTAGCCTATGGACTCGATTAAGCTCTCAAACCTTTAATTTATTTAAAATAGGCAAAACTAACTTTAGAAATGCCTTGATCTCCACTATAACCTAGAATACGCTGTCTAAGTTCAATAGCTAAGACGTATTAGGTGCTAAGAAACAACTAACTTAGGCCACCTACTCATAAGCTCGAAAGATGTAACCTGAAGGTATAGGATCCTAGATTACTTGATTAAGTATCCTGAAAAATTCAACTAACCTATTACTACTTCCGAGAATCACTATGGACTATTACATATCACATGCTCAACCTTAGCCTTCGGATTAGAAAGTACCTAAAGGATGATCAAGCCTATAAGCAACTCTTAATTCAAACCAACCTAGACCTACAAACATCAATTCAAGACAAGTTTAACTCCATTCTTACAATTTCCATCCCTTCATCCTTATAATATCGCCAAACCCTTAAGTAGTCTAGCCACACATGTTCATATTAAGCAAAATGGACATTAAATAAACAAAACTCATAATTAAATAAAACCAAGGATGGAAATTATAAACGAAGTAATAAAAACAAAAATTCAGCACTAACTTAATAGAAATCAAAGCTTTTTATGCTAAAAAATAACTAATCATAACCCAAATTACAAAATCTAAACTAATTGCATCAAAATAGAAATTTCAGCATGTATAACTTGCACAAAACCTAAATTAATTGATCATGAACCTAAAAGCATGCATAAATCCTAACTATTAAGCACAAATTAATCAAAAGCATCACAAATAAGCAAAAACTCATAACATAAACCATTAATCATTCAAATATCCAATCAATTCAGACCTGAAAAAGCACATAAATAAGCTCAAACAACCAAGATTAAAGCTGGAAAATTGTAGGAAAAAACATCCATTGATATAACATAAAGACTCCTTACAAAATTCATAAATTTCAACTATAAAATCCATCAAATATTCATTCTAAATATTCTAAAACATGTAACAATATGATTAGTACTAAGAAAGATTTAAACTAATAGAATGAATATTAATAGATTTGGACATATGAAAATAAAACATTGAAACTGAAAGAGAATAGCTAAGCTTATAGAAAGTAACAAATGAACACATGACTATAGCTAAAAACCAATGAAAAAGCTAAGGCAAATGGAGTAAAAAAAAAGTTGTAGCTATCTCTATAGTGGAGAGCCTCTCTTGGAAAGTTAGTTCCGAGCCGCCACCTTGCTAAAAATTTGAAGCCATCATAAACCTCTCGCTCCTCTCCTTTCTCTCTCTATTTAGAATTTCCAAATGTAGGCTAATTGAAAAAAAAACTCCTTATAGGGTTACCTCATAATGCTTTTATAGTCTTTTCCAATTAAGGTAACCCTAGTTTCTTTTAGGGTCTGAAATATTTGAAATGTCCCTCGAAAACTCAAATCTAGAAGCAATCTCGCATTTGTCTACGTGCCAGTCACGATCCTAGCCCTTAGTGCACGATCTTGGCTAGTTTGTCTATCTCAGTCACGATCGTAGCTGACTCCCCACTATCGTGGTCCTATGCTCGAGCTTCTATCACGATAGTGACTTGAAGACCATGATCGTGGGCTTGTGTTTTAGTTCAGACCTCCTTCGAAACTCCTCCGAATGCCCTGAAACATAAAAAAAACTTATCATGACATCTTATATTGGCAAACTTGGTCAAGCTTCTTCCTTTTAACCCCTACTTGTGTTCAGTCCTCTAATCTGTACGTAAGCACAAAATGACCACAAATTGAGTATTTAACACAAAATAAGATACAAAAGACATTGAAATGCATATGAAAGTATAAGATAACTTAATCCTATCAATATATATATATATATATATATGATAATCATCTAATAAAAACCTAAAAACACACTAAAACACCTAGGAAAATATAGTATTGACCTTCTTCTCCTCGCTCTAATCATAAGTCTAATCATATAGTACCTATCATAAGTCTAATCACATAAGGTTTGACATAGATTGTGTTGACCTTCTTCTCCTCACTCTAACACCAAATAAATTAGGCCAATACATGCTCCATGTGGATTAACAAAATCTAAGTGCCTCACAATGCCATGACTATCACCCCATCAGTTTAGCATGTGGCTCAGAACTCTGTGAATATATCTAAGTATCTGATGTCACAAAGGTGGTGCCTTAGATCTTCTAGGTTCGTGCCTTAGATCTTCTCGGGCCGTTCTCATCGTCACTGTTAATTGTATTCTAGAACTATTGGGAAGACATCCTATACGAGAAGTCTATCAATAAGGATAAATAAGCTTGCATCCCTATGAATTCTAAGTCATATAGCCCCATCCTTAATAGTCAAAACTGAATGGTATTCAGACAATACCAGTCATGTCTTCCTTTCTCCACTAAGAATGTGGAGAGCACCTTGAGTGTTAACTCCCAAAAAGAGAGCTCCATGATCTCAAAAAATTAGGGCCAACCTCCAACGTCGATAAGATCCCAAACCTATTAAATGAAATCAACCTACCATAGCTCCTCCCAATCAATGCTAGGAACCTTCAGAAGCATCTTGTCTTTAAATTGCTAATATTGCTCTTCATGCATCGAAGCATCGATCAATAACATCTAAGGGTGCTCTACTGGCTGGATTGAACAAGATCCTCTCAAATCTCTAGAGGATCCTTCTCCTTGTTGTCACTTCCTTGGAAACCCTTTTTTCCGATCTTATCATTGTACCTGAAACTTGCACAAATGTGAGAAAATTGCATATAAATTATGAAAATAACCTTTTCCCCCACTTATTTCTTATGCACACTAATTTATTAAATATGAACACATATTAGAAAAGGGAAAATTAAACACACAATATAAACTCTAACGCAAATGAATAAATAAAATAAATAATTAGAAAATTAGCTAATAACCTAAATAATCACAAAATTAAAATTAAAAGAATTGCAATTAACAATTAAAACTAACCTAATTATGCAATTATGAAATTAACCCTCAAATTGAAATTAAAAACTTTGATCTAACAATTACATAAAATTAACAAAATTAAATAGTTGTTTATATGAAAATCAAAATAGAAATGAAATTAAAATATAACTCAACTTCAATTAACTATTAAAAAAACTAATTAATCCTAATTTCATGCAAAAACATCACAGTTTAATAATTAGTGAGCAAACTAGCATAAACTTGCAACTCCAATTGAAATTTCATCCAAATTTCATCTAATTAATCAAATTGAATTAATAAATCAAATGAGTATGGATGAAATTCAACTATTAAATCACAATTAATCACAAAATCTCAAAAATCCTAAATCAAGCATTTTTGAGTCAAAAATCCCTGAAAATTGCAAAAAAGACCCACTTACTCATGCATAAATAAGTGAAATCAATAAGAATACTTAGGTGTTGCTAATTTGAAAGAAAAACATAAGAAATTGGATGGCAAATTAATAGTGAGAGAGAAAAGGGAAAGTGAGAAAATTGAGGAATTAGGGAAAATTTAAAGGTTATTATGGACTTGTACGGTCTACTACATCGTCGTGTAGTTGATCGTGTAGGTCACTAACTTATGAATTTTCACAAACTTACATGGTCTGTTACACGGGCGTATATCTAATCGTGAACTTCCATCTGTTTCTCCACATAAGAGTTTCTTGTCTTGTAAATAAACCATATGTTATAAGATAGTAATAAGGATATATAATGTATCAAATTAATGACTCCAATGGACTCTATTAAATTTCAATAACAAACTGTTGATAAAATAATGAATAATAAAACTCCTTGAATCTTCAGTTGGCTCAAACAACTTATCTTTTAGGAAGTGGGATACTCATGGTGATTCATTAGTAGTTTTCTCAATTGGCTCCTCCTCTTGTTCTTCCTCAATCTCCTTTGTCCATTCATCTACTTTCTCTTCGTGGAAAAAGGCTTCTACCTCTTCTTCCTCTTCAATCATCTTTTGCCTTTTCTTTACTTCCTATTCTTTGATAGAGGCTTCCTCTTCTCCTGCTTCCTCTACTTCCTCTATCATTTGTTTGTCCTTCTCTTTTAAAGCATCAGTTACCCCCTTTTATTTTTAGAATGCAACTTCATTCGTGAAATCGACCTTTGTCTTTTCTTCATTATGAGGCACTAATACGCTCAAATAATATGTTGTATTATGCTCAATGTATTCAGGTGAAGAAAAATTTTCTTTGAATTCATGTCTGCTAGCTTCACTTTTAACAAGGTATTCCATTATTATATCTGTAAGGCACTCTTCTTGCCACTATCGTTCTACCTATTCAGTTAAAAAATAAATTTTCCATTTATAAGCATAAGGGTTGCTCCACTATGATTTATAATTATTCTCATTGGGTGCATTTTGAGAACAATTTTGCATGCTTGGTTGCTCCCATATATAATATGGTGTCTGACATTCAGGATTGTAATGCTTATTCCCACAAATTTTGCAACATAACATGAATATCGATTGAGCCTTCGAAAACCTATCACTATGACTTTCTTTCCAAAATTGTGATGTTGTCATAGGCAATGACATATCATAACTCCTATGAAAATACTATCTTCTCCATCCTTCCATTATAGGTTGTGGTGATGGATCTCTAATCCTAATAATAAGCTAAACATTCAGAGTCAAAGTAGAGAAGTTCAAAAGATAAATAAATTAGTAATTCAAAAGGAAAATAAAAGAAAATAAAATCAATACAAAAATAATTCTTATATTAATAAAAGCTAGATTTCCTAATATTACTAGTCCTTGGCAATGACGCTAAAAACTTGAATGATATGCTTTCTATGTTTACAGAAATTATTAATATTAAAAACAACAATTGCATGGTGTAGTAGCAGCTAACACAGGTAAGTACAAATTGATCCCACAAAGACTGTAAGCACTAATAATTACCCTTTATTAGGTAATGAATCCCCCTAAGAATCCTTCAATATCAACCCTTTATCATGCAAGTATATTATTGATTATTAGACTGTGAAAATTTCTATCTTATGTTAATATCTTTCTCAAGACTATTAATAACTATTCCATCAGTTGAGTAACAGAAATCTTTCTAGTGAAAACTCTAAGGATTGTATTATTGATTTATGAATTTCACTATTAGATTTGACCTTAATCTAGGGAATTTACATCCACCTATCTATAGGTTTGCATACAACTCCTTCCAATTATGGTAGATCTATTCATACAAAAGGATTTCTCAATCTCAATCATATAAAATCAAATCATGCACTAATATTTTGGATATATTAGAACAAGAATAAAACACATAATTGAATCTTAATAAACCAATCAATAAAATTGCATTAAATAAAAGATCGAATTGTATTGTTATCATAACTTATGGTTTATAACCCCTATGCACAAAACAAGTTTAGCTCCTACTATAGAAAACAAAACCAAAGATAAATATGCATAAGAACTAATAGCAAAAAAAGAAATCATAATTCTAAATCTACCTTTTTCTTCTAATGGATCTTTCTGCAAAACTGGATTGGATGTTATTATCTATTGAATCTTTTGCCGCATTCTTCATGTTTTCCTCATCTCTTGATCATAATTATCTCCTCTCTATATGTTTTATGACTCAAGATCTCTAAAAACACCTGAATTTGCTATTTCACATGAGCACAAAGACTTACATGAGCAACATACATGGTCGTGTATATTAACATACACGGGCATATAACTTCACATGACCAAAAGCAAAATTCTTTAATCTTTACACATTTATAGAGACTTACACAGTCACTGGTCACAATCATGTAAGTCCAAGTTGTTTCAAATCTTCGTTTCATGCCACGATTTTATCCGAATTCTCTCCTTTATTTTGAGAAGGCAATTATCACCTATAAATGCACTTGAAGTGAATTAAGTACCAAAAATATAAATCACGTTAAATATGGGTAAATAATTATTGTCAAGTAAGCATTTATTGTAGGATTATGAAATAGTAGTAGTACTAACAGTGCAATAAGGGGATTTGGTTATAGTGAAGATTCTATTCCAAACATGGGAGTCTCGTTTTGTCATGTTGTAGGCATATAGTGTACTGAGACTCATATGTCTAATAAAGATAATAAATATATATCACGTCAATGCTAATATGATATATAACTAATTAAGAGTTATTTCTTAATAAATTTCCATCATGTCAAATTTCATTTTGAATGTTTTACAAACAATATAATTCATTTTAAATGCTTTAAACATAAAGATGTAATTTATATTTTAGTAAACTATTAAAATTAAATTTACACCTTTTTAATATAATACTTTACAATATTAGAATATATGTTGAGATGACATCAATGACTAACTACTTATTCATTATCCAATTGAACTTCTGTTTTAAACCTACATCTACAATGAACCTAAATCCACAAAGACTAAAATGCTAAGATCTTTGAATAGACATTTAATAAAAAAAGAACCTAACAAATATTAAGCGTACTTATGAGCTAGGCTTGCCTAAATTTGAGCCCAATCAAACAACTTTTAACTAATCGTGAGTCCAATATGAGGCTTGATCAAGCCAAACTATAGACAAGTTTCAAGAGCCATGCGGGATGGCAAATGCGGCCTAACCCCGACCCAACCCAACTTCAGTCTAGATTGATCAAGCCATAGGTCAGGCCACGATAAGAAGGTACAAAATGATGACGTTTTTAAAATTTTTTTTTAAAAAAATAAAGTCAAGTTAGGCCAATCCAGGCAACCCGACCCTTTGAGCCACGAGGTAGGTAACCTATGATGCCATCCCTAAAGCTATGAAGTCTTTGGAGGCTACTGCAAGTTCTTTGCAAACTGGCGGGCTAAATGCTATGTGAAGTTAAGAAAGATTTAATTTAATGGCCATAACAAGGTTGATTGTAGATCTGAATTAGAGTTTTATGAAAAATTTCTTGCGATCAATTTGAGAAATAGCAAGTCTTGTTTCTTGTACATAATGTGAGAAATAACGATCTTCTATCTAGTATCTTCTATATAATTTGGAAATCTGTCTTTTACATAATTCATGGAAAATTCCATTGAGATAGAGTGCTTTGTTATAGATGGCTGAAATGGTAGGTTTGAGGACGTAGTAGTGTGTGGTCTTACGTTACTTGTTTTGGGTATCTGCAGCTTGACATCCAGAGGTAGCAGATAAAAGACATCTGCTATCTGCTATGCACATTATGAGCAAAAAAGACATCTGTGCAAGATGCATGCCTCCAGAGTTGTAGAAGAGGCTTGCTTCAACCGTTAGTCTGTAATTGGATGTTTTTTTCAAAAGCAGTCAAGAAGTCCGTCATGCATGCCTTGTAAGTCTCCATTCCATCAACCTTCTCAGCAAGCTCCAATCCAACACTCATCCACTTCTTAGCTGTGTCAACCTTCCCCAACTTCATAGGCAATGCTGCCCTGTTCCATGCGGTCAGTGCAAGCCATTTGCCTTCATCAGTTGGATATTCACCTACCTTTAAACCAACCATGATCCGGTAGGCTTGCTTGTAGATGTTATGCACAGAATCGTCATCTGAATCCCCTTTGTGAATGGTTGAAACTGCAATAAGCCTTCTCAGAATAAGCGCAATCTCTTTATAGTTTGGTGAAGGGGAAGAAAGAAGGGCTGAGAGGGACTCGTTCAGAGCAAAGACAGCTACTTCATGGTTGGCCCTTGGACCCTGCGAAGCACAAAGTCCAATTTGCAGAAGATATTTAGGATTGCTCGCATTTGAGCTGACAAATTTCTTGACGAGGAGGAGTTGAAGGGGCCCTGAATTGTCAATTCTTCCATGAATTTCCAAGGCATTAAATGTGTACATGAAAAAGAGCTCAGGCTCAATTCCGGTGATCTGGTCATCAAGAAGTCTTTTATCCATCGAGATTGAGGTTAACATCTGCATTCATGCAACAAAACTTTCAAATAGAGATGAAGAGCCGCTGAAAAGGGGCATAATGAACACAAATCATTTCATTATAGAAACAAAGAAAGAAGATAGTTAATAAGACATACCTTGCGAGCCGTATCCAGGAGTACAACGGCTTGTTTGACCTCATCGGCCACCAGTGCAATCTGTTTTTGATTCTCCGAAGCTATCATAGCAGAAACAGTCAATACCAGGGATTTGAAAACAGTAACACTTATTTCGCCATCAAGAAGGCCATCATAAAAGTCTGGTACCAATCTCAAAAAGTCAGCACATAATTCATATTTCTTCTCCTTCCCACACTGAGTCCCAAAATTCCAAGAAGTTACTGCAAACCAGTTTTGTTCTCGTCTTCCAGTCTCATCTTTTCCGAAAAAGCATTGAGTCCCAAGCTCTGATACCCGAGCATGTGCCCGTTTCATAAATTTGAGAACTTCTGGTTCATTACCTGGACCTTGAGAGAGAATTGTGACTAATGTGCGTAAAACTACAACTTCTGTTGTTGGCATGGGCTTTCCTGAGGTGTAGAAATTCAGAAGATTGGACAGCGAGGCAACTGCAACAGGAAAAGCATGGCAAGCAACAGCTTCATGGGCTGAGAGTGAAAGAAAGTCTGGAGTAAAATCAAGGCATAGTTTCATTGCTTCTATCTGATTGATAGCACCAACATGGTCCTTTCTTTCCAGATTAATTTTAAACTGCATAAATCAGAATTGTAATTTGTAACCACTCAGAAACAAACCATAAAGAGACCCAAGTTCAGCTAATCCAATTGAAATAAATTACAGATGTACAAACATTCATTGACACATTTTCCCGGGATCAGTATATTAACAGCATCAGACTGTGCACACGCGACTACGAAAAAAGACAGAGAAAAAGAGAGAACCTTAAGGAAAGAGGATGCTACATTAGGCTCGAGCTGAAAAAACATATACTAGAGCATTAGAAGGTTGATTCAACTTCGCATATTTATGAGGTAATTAATTCTCAGAGTAATGCTATCGACTGAAGCAGTGGGATTTAGTTGGGATACCTTTTCAGCCTCGTTGATGTACTCTTGAGCTCGATCAAGTAAAGAAAGGCCAAGGTAGCATAGACACAGAACTCTAAATCCCTTAGCCCTGAGAGCTCTGTTACCCATGCTAGATGGAACATAAAGCAGTGATTTCTCAAACATCTCTGCACTCGTTTCATAATCTTTTGATCTGAAACGACCTGAACCGCTGTAGAAAAAAGCAGAAGATGGTAAAAGATCTGACATGACGAGGCATTTGTACCCTTGTCGAGTAGTGTTTCGTCTGTCAACATATTTCCCTCATTGAACTACAAACTAAACATATGGAGCTCATTTGAGGTTGACCAGTGACCCAGATCATCATGTTAGATCACAGACATGCATCATTCTGTTCACAAAATTCAATGCACTGAACCAAAGTTGCTGGACTCCATCCAGGTAGGGGAATGATAGTGTTTCAGGTAGCGAACTGAAACTGGCAATCTTAAAAATTTAAGGGCATGTAGAACCTATGCCCTTGACTAAAATGACACCTCATCTGCTTCGGGCAATATCATGCTTAAAGATTAGAATAAGTTATATTTTAGATGTAAAATTTACTCAATCAATTTTGTAATAAAAAAATTTAAAATTTTTAATTTCAATCATTATTTTATTAAAAATTAGATGTCATATAAATTAAATTCATTTATAGTAAAATATTTAACAAATTAAAATTTCAAAAATTTAAAATTAATACTTTATTTTTATTTTTGATATACTTTAACAATTAGAAATAGACTAATTTATAAGATATTTTACGTTAGTAAAAACTAACGATAAAATTAAAAGAAATCACTGATAAAATATATTTGTAATAAATTAAAATTTTTATATGTTTAATTAGTATTATAAAATTAAATATAATTTATCCTGAAAAGTATTACAAACCGCCAGACTTGGCATATAAGAAGTAGAGGTTACCAATTCCAAAGAATAGCATGCATTGCCATCCTCTCTTTGGCAGCAGCATCACCAGCAAAAAGTGCCACGACCCTCTCATCAGATACCAAATCCGCGACCACTTTAGCCCTTACCTCGGATCCTTGAACACAACCTGCAGCATCAGCATCAGCATCACCAACAACTCTATGGACCACCCTAACTGCAGAGCCTGCACTCACATGGCACCTTCCAAGAAGCCCCAAAAACACTCCCTTAGCAGTCTCAGCCCCTGCTGTACCCGCTGCCTCAAAGTAAGCCTCCACCGCCGATACCCATACTCTCTCCGGAATCCCTTTGTTCACAACCATACTTCTCAGCTCATTCTCCGCTTCTCCATATCTACCTAATCCCAACCACGCCTTCATCGCCAAAACTGGCAGACTAGCGTGCTGCTCTCCATCATTCCCCTGTCTCAAAACCCTCACGCATTTGATCACATTCTCGTATTCCCCCTTTTGCAAATGAACGGCCGAGATGAATCGGAGAGTCTTCGACCTCAGTTCCTTGAGCTCCATTGTTTGATCTCTTGTTCTCGCTGCACTCAATCCTTTCTCGTACAATTCTAGAGCCTCGCTCATGAGTTTTAATCCTTCGTTGTTATCATTCTTCGATAACGCATTCTTGCCAAACGCCAGGTATTGACTCGCTAGAAGTTTCAAGTGGTCCGATGAGCCGAAAAGCAGAGATTTGGCTCTGTTTAGTAGCGTCAAAGCGAGACCCCGATCCGACGCTTCCCATGCAGTGCGAGATCTCGCGAGATTCAGGTCCATTAATAGTTTTCTCTCTCCCGCATCAGAGATCTTGGAGGCATCGAGCTTCGAGACGGTGTCAGTGGCTCTCTCGAAGCAAGTGGAAGCGAGTTCGAAGTTTTGAAGATCGTTCCAAACCAGGCCAGTCTTGTAGTAAAAGGAAGCGGACTTGATGACAGGAGAAGGAACGCCGGTGACGTCCACTGCGAGGGAGAGCATGTCAGCGGCGACGTGTCGTAGCATGGCGACGGACGCCAGGGAGGGGGAGGAGGAGTGAGGCGAGGGACAGATGGAGACGGCATTGGAGATGTCGACACAAGCGTTCCAGAGGCGGTAGCTGAGCTTCCAGATGTGAAGCTTAAGAGAATTTGGGAAGGGAGAGAGTTGGAGGAGCTGAGTGAGAGTTTGGCGGAGATCGGAGGAGATGTTTTCGGGTAAGGAAAGAGTGGGAGTAAGGGGTTCGATTTGTTTGATAAGAGAGTCGATTTGCGAGAGGAGGTGGTTGTGTTGGTTGGATGGGGAATCCGGCGAGGAGAGCTCAGATATCCTCATTTTTTTGGCGGGTAAATAATGGTTACGGGAGATTTGAAAGTTTGATTTGGAGAAAGTTGCTGTAGTAGTTTTCACTTTCTATTAGTTGGTAATTCAAACTTGAAAGTCGTAAGTAAGCTACAACCGTTTCAGTTTTCTCTTTTCTCCAGAAATATGTTGTACAATATTAATCCTAATGCTAATAATGGAATTGCATGAATCCACCGGTCCACTTGGATCCAATTTTTTGCATACAAAGTGATCTTTTCAAATCCTAAGCATAAATTTTTTTTAAAAAGAGGTGGTGCAAATATTAGAGGATCAAGATATCTCTTGTACAGTAATAATAGATTAAAGATCAACATAACACTTTTTTTGTTTTTTGGGGTTCATGGTTCTCGGGATTAAGAAACTAAGTTCATTCATACACATCATCAACCAACCAACTGCAGGGTTAACGCTAACAGTTAAAAGAGGATCCAAGTCACCTTGTTGACATTTCAACTAACTAGTGAAGATATGGGGTTTGGTACTGGTAGCCACTTCCAAAGTAGTTGCCGTGCCCATGAGTGGGAGGGAAGCTGTAGAGCTGGGGGACATGAGTTTCAGTGGGTGCGGGATAAACATACGGTCTATCATACACGTACTGCGGCTGCGCGTACCTATCGGCAACTCCAGGATAAAACAACTTGTCAGCAGCCGTGCTAGTCACACGAGGACCACATCCTAATCCTACACCCGCACGTGGTCTCTTAGGCTGAGGCCTCGCAGCTTCAGTTGCCCTTTTCTTATCAGCCTTCGCCTTTTCCAGCAGAAGAAGACGCTTCTGGAGAGGGTCAACTGGATATTGCTCCTCAAGTTTATGCTCTTCAATACACTTGATCACAGCCTTAAGGGCTGTCAGCTCTCTCTCATTAACTTCATTCTGAAAACAAAGCAAACTTTCTTAGACGTAACCATTAATGAACTGAGTAATAATATTTAAGCACATACAACCAACAATCTCAATGTTAACAACGACTCTCATGTCTGAAATTCGCTGGAAGACATTAAGGAAACAGAACTACAAAAAGCCATGTACGATCAGCTAGGAAGTTTTTTCAGAACTTGCTTTATCAATAAGACATTGGAGCACTTCCTGGAAAGTCAAAACGTTTAAATTTCATGCAGGATTAATTATCTTTTGATTTAGTTCCCTTTTTATCCTTTATCTATTTGCGTATGTTAACACAAGCAAAGTATCATTCAGAATCAAACGCATGCCATTTATTAGAGTTCAACACAATTTTAAACATGAATCTGCACATAGCTTCACAATGGTAAACTTCTTAGCTTCATACCACTGAATCCAATATCTTTCTTCCATCCAATGAATCCAGTATTCATGATTAATATGCAATAGTTCATTAGGAATGTTTTAAGAGGTAAACTTTAATATATTTAATAGGAAAATAATGTAACCGAAAGAGTGACTTACTTCCATATAGCCAAGAGGCTAGGATAAATTTGGAAAGTAGATATTTCAATTGACAGTAGTTGAACAACAACAATACACACCTGCAGAACCATAGGAGAAGTATTTCCAGGCTTGACTGGTGAAGAGACTTTTCTTGCCTCCTTCAAGTATGATTTCAGTAATGGCACAGGTAAGAACTGCATGGTCAACTCAAAAGCAAAAGCCAAGTTAACAGCATCAATTTGCCTTCCACTATTTACCAGTATTTCAATCACCCCTGAAGCATGAACAAAAAGGAAATAAAAAAGGAGCATCCAGAAAACGTAATATCAGAAAAGATGGTGAAAGTATTCAATGATCTTCATCAAATACATGAATGAATGAAAAACCTGGCATTTTCTCTGATAGTCCAAGAAAACGACAAAGTTCAGCTGCTTGGCGACGACGTGAAACCATTGGGATTAGCCTGGACAATTCTTCTTCGTTAAAATGCGAAGCAATTCCAAACGTGGCCAGTAGTTGCAAAAATGCATGTGCCTCCAAGGAGTTCCCATTGCTAGCATCCACATCTAACGCATCCAATTTTGGCTTCCATTGTTCAGCAATCGCCTTAGCCCGTTCCTTGACATCTTCTGAGATCACATCAGATACTGCCACTAGATCTGAATATGTTAATAAGATGCCAAGGCACTCCATCAACATGATACAGGTTCGACGAAGCCCTAAAAGGCTAGAATCCTTCTTTCCATCAACATTCGGCACATCAACTGGATAGAAATGATCCAAGGAGTTTAACACCAATTCACCGGGGTTAGCTGCAGCCTTCAGAGCAAATGGAATCTCCTCCCTTAGAACAGCAAGGTTCTTACGATTATCTGATATAAACTTATGCAGCCCTTCAGAATCCATTACTTCACACAGTGTGAGCAACTGGGGGTAAGACAGCACTTCCAAGTTTGCATTTTCAGAGGGATCTTTTATCTCTTCCAAGTTAGTTTTTCCAGACATGGAATCAGTTGCTTGCTCTTCAATGGTTGGGGACTCACTACGGTCATCATTGATGACTACAAAAGGCTCGACAGATGATATCTTTCTGTGCTTGTCTTGAGCATTAGCAATAGCGAACATAGCAGTATCTCTTTTCTCTTGAAGCCTCTCCAATGAAGCTTGTTCCTTGGCCATAACAGCAGCTTCCCGTTTCTCCAACATTTCCTGAGCTTTCTTTGTTTTCTTTTCATACTCCTTTTCTTGGTCTTCCAATTCATGAAAGCGCCTCTTCAATGACCTTTCAAGACCATGAAAATGTTCCTCAAGTTCTTTCCATTTCATGTTGAGTGTTACAGCCCGATGATTTTCAAGTTCAGCAAATGCTTTCTGAAGTTGCTGTATCTTAGAGGAAGTAGAGACTATAAGGGTTGCAACTGATTCAGTATCTTCCATAGCAGACAAGCTAGCATTTAGAGACATGAACATTAGGCGGGAGAAGAAAGTCAGTGTAGGCTATGTTTCTTATGAAAAAATCCAATCACTATGGTATATGTTAGATGAAGCACATGCAAGAGAAAGTTAACAGGACTTAAGTATGATCTTCCTTAATCTACATTTTTCCACTGAGAATACCATTTTGTTTATTGAAGAATACCAGTCCGTGTACCAATTTATGAAAGTACCGACAGAATTTAATTCCCAACTGCAAGAAGATCAGATTGCCGAAAATGCTAATATTTCCGCAAACTTTCTACCTAATTTCTTGTAAACTAGTAAGTTCAACCTATCCTCATCACCAAATTCATAAAGTATGCTCATAATAATATCAAAACAGAAGGAAGCCAGTAAATTGCCCACAAATAATTTGTAACACAACATGATGCGAGCACACAAAACTTAGCATTATCACTCAGGAGCTTACCAATGACTTCCCAAGCTTGAAGGCAAATAGAACCTCAACCAAGAGATCACACGAATCAGACAAACAAGATAGCCACAAAACCCTGAAAAAAGGAACAAATCAGCAGAGCAAAACTAAACGTTAAAAACACATAGTCACGCACAAAAACAAAAGCCAAAAATCGCAATTTACATAACAACAACAAATGTCACAACCGGACAAACGAAACCAAGGCCAGCTAGCATCAAGTACAGTATTTAAACACAAAAGGAGCTAAATTTGAAGTAAACAAATTAAGCGATGTTGACATACTAGCAAAAGAAAAGAAGAGAACCTAGCAAACCTGAAGGATTGGACGGGAAATAATGAAGAAGAAGTGGAAAATGAGGGTGGAGAGAGGTCAATCCATTGTTGATTGAAGAGGACTAGGTTTGGGAGATTGTGTGTGGCTACTTCTCTTGAATCCCTAGCCACTGAGAGAGGAAAGTCGGGGGAAGAAGGGTAAAGAGGGTGCGATGCTGATTAATCAGCAGGTACATCTTTTCTTTTGCTTTTTTATTGCCCAGTCTTTTTTGGCTATTTACCAAATAAACCATTGGAGAGGGATTAGAAGCGCCATGAAATGAAGTCATAATTTAGATGCTTTAATAAACAGAATGTATGAATACGCCGTTTAGATTTTTACAAAAATTCAAATAAACTTGTAACATTTTGATGTTCACAAGTTAAACTTTAATATTAACATTCCGTAATAAAACAAATCTTAAGGGCAAAACTTTATCATGCCATCAAATCTAAAAATTTGTCATAAGGTTTATTTGTATGGTAGATAAACTCTAAGAAGGATATTACTATTTAATATGCTTATAAAATGCATTATTAAGTTTTGATGTGCTAAAGATTAATTTGAGTATTTAATAATAGCAAGATCCAATATGTTAATGTAAAAATGTTACAAGCTTTTCTGTCGAAAAGAAAAACTACATTTTCTGTCCTCCTATTATACTCAATTTCTTAGTTGGGTACCTCTATTATTATTATTTTCAATTAACTTATCCGATGTTAGTAATTTTATTAATCAAGTCTTTTTATTACACAGATGACCTACCATATTAACAACATGGTATGTGTATATGAGATCAAATCAGCATATAGTGACATATATGATATTAGGCCATAAATGTTGCATAGACTTGTCTTATCATTACGATCTTGACTTAACATCCATTAGGTGACTAGGTTAGCATTTTAAATCAATTTAGTAATACTACTCGTGGTAATGTGAGGCTCATAATGTCATATGCATTATTAATATTGTAAGCTTGATCTTGTCTGGGAGAGGATTGAAATCCTTACTGGTAGGTCTTCTTATAGTTATATTCTCTAAATGAACAATGCATTGATCCCATCCAGTCCTGAAGCCTTGTTGGGGTTTAAAGAGAACAAGATATTTTCAATCTTACTTAAATTAAACTGTTTCAAAAAGTCATCCAGTATGTTGGCTGATACTTTATCCTTTATGAAGGATTCAAGCACGTCTATTGCTGAGTGAGCTTTTGTGTTTGTGCAACATGTCTTGTCAAAAACCTATGAGTCTTAAGGTGGAGCTCTTGATTTGTAATCAATATTTTTCCATCTTCTATATTGAAGGATGTGATTATGTTGAAGTTCCTTCTAGATTATATACACCTGTAGAAAAATTCGGTGTTCATATCTCCATTGGTTATCCACAATACGCTTGATCTTTGTTTGATAAAAAAGGTATCATTTTTTCATGAGATTGTAGGGCATCATAGCCATATTCTCTTTATGGAGTATCCATATAGAGATCTTCTTGAATTGCCTCTAATTTTGAGAGTTTGCATAGAAATCTACTTGAATTTCCTATAATTTCCTCTTGATCTCTTCGATAACTTATTGGGTATATAGTTTGTTTTTACAACCCATCTTTTTAAATTCTTCTTTGATAGTTTGAAGCTTCTTTATATACTTGCACAATTTGTTTCCTCTTATATGAGCCTAAATTCCTTTGATCAAGCTACCTTGAGACCTTCTACTTGAAGTGGAAAATTGTTAAACCTAAAAGGGGATTTCCTAATATGAGTATTCAACGTGTTTTGCACCAAAATTGTTGTGTGATCCAAAAGTAATTGATTGTGGAAGTTGGCTTTGCTTTCATTGAAAGTGAATAATCAATAACTATTTACCAAATCTTTATCAATTTTTTTCCTTAAGTAGAGACTCCCTTCTTGTTTTTCATTTTAGGTGTAGCATAGAACTTCTATCTTAAGGTCTATAATTTGAGCACTACTGCAACATTCCAATAGCTCATTTGAGTGGTTTTTGGATTAAATTGCTTTCAAATTCTATTACTTTCATTATATAATTAAAGTCTCCCATTATTAACCAAGGATCACCCATAAACATTCTTATTTTTTTTTATTTTGTTCTGTAGTGAAGTCCATTGAAAAGCAAAGTTAAAAGCATAAACAAAGGTATAAAAAAAAAAAGAACCTTGTTGTGTGGTTTTTGACTTTGGTTATGAGGTGTATTAGCTACTCTTCTATCTCTACTATTATAACTTCCACCACCTAAGGATCATATAAAATGATGATTTTGACATTGTAGTACTTGGAAATGACAGGCTATCTTTTTCTTACCAAATTGAGAATATTACATTTATTTTCTTTGAACTTTCGTTTCTAAGAGCCCTATGATAAAAGGCTTTTGTTCATTCATAATATTCGATGACATTTACTACTTATTAGGATTATTAAGCCCTATTGTATTCCATGTCAAAATATTCATATCTTTTTAATTTTATATTTTCTTCTTCCTTATAGATCCCTTCCTTATCAAGCTTTTAAAATTCTCTTTTGATTGAATATCCAAGTTGCTTCTACCATTATGTACCTCTTAACCATTCTCCTAAACACCAATTCATTCTCCTTCGTTTTTTTTATTAGTTTTTGGTGGTTCATTAGTTTTCCTTTCTAACTCACTAGTTAATTTTCCTTGGGTAATGAGTACAACACTCAGTTCTTTGTTGGCTACCCCATTCGCTTTAATTGAGTCTCATTCATAATGCACAATCATTGTTGTAATTGCGTAATTTTTCATTTTTACTCCACTTTCTTATTATACAGTAGCTTTATTGATATCTTAGCATTACTTTAGTGCCTCTTTGTTATTGATTGGGATTTGATGCTCACTTGGATGTTGTACTCCTTCTTCTATAGTAACTTCATTAATTGTCTTTCATTTTAGATGAGTTTAGAGTGAGTTATAATCCTAAATATCCTCCCTATCGGCTTCCACTTCCGTTTGGAGACATCTTGAGTTGGTCCCTAATTGTAAGTGATATGCATAGAGTCTTTAAAGAAATTATCTACTTCATCCAACCTTAATAGAGGTATAGTCTTACGTAGCTGGTTGTTTGCATTAGTGAACATACACACTCTTGCATACTTGATCCTACTCATTGTGGCAGTGGACTTATCTAGGCAAAGTGGTTTGCCTATGTGATTGGCTAGATGGCTTAGTCAATCAGCTGTCCAGTACTCAAGTGGTATATTATACATATTCATCAAAATAGGAACTTGACTTTATTTGAGAGTTGGAAGTTAAATCCCTGGTTTTCGGAACTAAACTACATTAGCTTGGTGTTAAAATGCCATTTTCTAGGATCTTATGGGCAGTTTTAAAGGAACAAATCATGATGATGAACAAGTTGTCATCATTCCATAACACCTCCTAGAGCCCTATATTCTTCCATTGGAGCTTTGCGTAGGCCTTAATGGATGAAAATAAAGGCCTATTGTTGAGCAAGTTTTAATCCATTTAAAACCCTTAAAATACCGCAAGTGCATGGGTCGCGAGTGTAGTATAAGAGGTGTTGATCCCTTTAGGAGTTGGTGAACTAATCGAATTCTAAGTTGTCTAAAGCATAAAGGATAATTAAAATGAAAAGAAAACTAAACAAAAAAGTAAATACGAGAATATGGAATGATATAAACAAGAATTCTATATTAAGCAAGGAAATTAAATTGAGCACCACCCATTTGATAATTGAAAATCAACCAAGAAGAATTGACCGATTATGAAGGAGGGGGATTTATCATATCATCAATGCTAATCTAGTCATTTATATATTAATATGGTGTTAGTTCTAGACTATCGAGGGGTACATTACTCTATCTCGATTTATAATCACTAAGTCCTAATGGATAATCCTTAATTAAGTCGAGTAACTAAAAATGTAATCTTTCAATTAACGATTAGCCCATAACCCAATCAGATCTTAAATGTTCTAATGAACAACTGAGTCCTCACATGGGATCTCTCTTCGTACAAATTACCGATTTGATTAATCGCATGGTCTATCAAGTCATTTAACTCTCATTAATCCAATCATTTTTATGCAGTTCACCTTCATAGTTTGTTACCGAAACATACCAGCACCACAATTAATCACAACACCCAATCAATCAACACAAAAGATAACTAGATTAACATTGAATCAATTCGAAATCCCTAAAGAGTTTAGAACATCATCCAATCCAAACCCATCATCATCATCATCACAGTGATCGTATACATTCAAAGAAAAGAATAACAAGATGAAATGGAAATGCCATTTAGAAAGGATCAAGATGGCTCGGGAATGTAGCAACTGTAGCAACCCTCTCCTCTTCTTCCTCTTATCTCTTCTTTCTTGTAGGTTTTTCAAATGTAGCAAATGGAAGCTCCTTCAGGGTTTCATCATAATGCCTTTTATAGGCTTTTCTAATTTGGGCAATCCTAGGGCTTTTTTTGTGGTCTAAAAGGTCCGCAAATGTCTTTGAGGACTCAAGTCGGGAAGGCTATGTGCATGTTCTGTCATGCAGGCCATGATCGTGGCCCCCTAGATCTAGTTCTATCATGACCGTGGCCGTAATTCTAGGTCCAACCCTTCTTTGAATCTTCCCCATTCTTCAATACTTGCCTTGAAATACTAGTAAACTCATCAAGGCACCTCAAATATATAAAATTGAAGCTCAAAAGCATACTCTGACCCATAAAACACATATATCTACTAACTTACACAATTATAACAAAAACACACACTAACCAATCAAATTAACAAATAAATAAAAACTAAACTACCCACAAAAAACTCGATACAATCTATAGCTATCAACATCCCTACACTTAAATATTTGCTTGTCCTCAAGCAAACAAAACAACAAACAAAACAAAACAAGCCAAGCTAAGCAAAACAAGTGAATACAATATACACATAAATGCAATAATGTAGCGCCCCCTTACCGTGGAGTACGCTCCGGGACGCCCGTGGGTCGTTCCGACGCATATCCCACAGCAAGGC
>JANIJH010000009.1:12274036-12284490 GCA_024520975.1 Erythroxylum areolatum | reverse complement strand
ACAGAACTCAACTAAATAACCGTTTCTTTCAAGATTCAAGAAACAAGATTCAAGAAGCAAGATTCAAGAAGCAGTTGTAGACGAAGGCTATAAATATGAGTCGAAGTCGAAGAGTGCAAAGTGACAAAACAAAAATTACATACGTGAACATTTCAAAGCTTACTTGAGAGTTTATTGTGTAAATAGCTAGAGCTATCTTACTGTAACAAAGCTCGAAAAATCTTTCTGTGAGAAAGTAGTACAGATAGCCTGCAGAGGCTAAGTGTGAAAGAATACTGACTGTAAAGAGACCTGAAGAGACTCGGAGTAAAAGAATACTTGTAACATTTGAGAAGTAGTGAAATCTCATAAAGGCATCTGAGGACTGGACGTAGCCCACAGTTTGGGGTGAACCAGTATAAAAATTACTGTGTCAACTTCTCTCTACCTTATCTCTCTTATCATTCAAAGTTTTGATTCTACTTAGTTTTCAAACAAGTTTTCGAGAATATGATTAACTTTGATTTACAGTAGTTCTTGTGAAAAGAATAAGGCTTTCTTTTTACAAAACGATTTTGAAGGTTTTTCAAAAAGGGGAAATACACAATTCAACCCCCCTTCTTGTGCATTTGTACATCGTATAATAAGCATTGTAATAACGTGTGATTTACTTCAACAAGTTGCCAAAGTCCATTTATGGACTTAAACAATTATCATGAAGTTGGAATATTTTTTTGACAAGACAATCAAAGAGTTTGATTTTATCAAAAATGTGGATAAACCATGTGTCTACAAGAATGTTAGTGGGAGTGCATGGACTTAAACAATCATCATGAAGTTGGAATACTTTTTTTGATGAGACAATCAAAGAGTTTGATTTTATCAAAAATGTGGATGAACCACATGTCTGAAAGAATGTTAGAGGGGGTGCCATCGTTTTCTTACTGCTATATGTAGATGACATATTGTTGATTGAAAATGACATACCTATGTTTCAATTTGTAAAAATTTGGTTATCTAATCACTTCTCCATGAAGGATATGGGAGAAGCAGCCTATACTCTGGGAACAAAAATCTATAGAGATAAATCAAATAGGTTGCTTGCATTATCTCAATCCATGTACATAAACAAAGTGTCAAAGAGGTTTAGTATGGATAATTTTAAGAGGGGATTCTTGCCCATGTCATATGGGATTTCTCTCTCATTGAGTATATGTCTAAAGACACAAGTGGAGAGAGATAAAATAGCATTTATTCTCTATGCCTCAGCAATTGTATCAATCATGTAAGCGATGCTATGTACCAGACCAGACATATCTTATGCTCAAGCATATGGATCAATCATGTATGTGATGCTATGTACTAGACCAAATGTCTCTTATGCTTTGAGCATAAGAGACATCTGGTCTAGTACACATAACAAGCAGGTTTCAAACCAATCCAGGTAAGGGTCAATGGATAGCTGTGAAAAACATTTTAAAGTACTTGAGAAGAACTAAAAATGTTTTCTTGGTCTATAGAGGAGTTGAATTGAGGATTCAAGGATATTCAGATGCTAGTTTCTAGTCAAATCCCGATGATAGTAGATCACAGTCAAGGTACATCTTCACAATAAATGATGGTACAATAATTTGGAAAAGTTCCAACCAACCAACCATTACAGATTCAACGATTGAGGTAGAGTACATTTCAATGTCAGAGGCAGTAATGGAAGCAGTTTGGATCAAGAAGTTCATTATTGAACTTAGAGTGGTTCCTAGCATTGTTGAGCCTATAATATTGTACTGTGTACTCAAGAAGTTTCACTTGATTAGGGAGAAAGTGTAATAAAAAAAAGACATAAAATTGGAGCGAGTTACCACTGAAGAGAATCTTGCGAATCCTCTGACTAAGCCACTGTCTTAAAAGAGACATGACCAATATTTGGATGGATATGGTATTAGATACATAGGTGATTGGCTTTAGTGTAAATGAGAGATTGATAATTTATGCCCTTACAACCAATCATTTAGATGCAATTTGATATAGGACATTATTTTTATTTATTAATGAAAAGGGTATTTTTATCTTTTGTATTAATTTAATTACTTTTGATATTTTAATACTGAAGATAAAATCTCTGGAATAAATATTATATAATTGAAATTATGATGAGATCATAATTGTGATATTCAATTTACATTTATGCATTATTCTTAAATTTTCCTAGTTGCAGTTTCATCAAGACAGGATATTGTTGAAATGGTAAAGCTAACACACATTATGTTTCTTTCTTATGAACATAGTAATTGATTTCATAAATTAAAATTTGGAGATACTTAAACTAATCTGTGAGTGATTATTAGAGAATAAGTCACTAAACTGACCCAAATATGAGAATCCCATATGGAATTTTACTTATGTATCTGTAGATTTCTCATAATGATGGTTGTATAATTGATCCTTATATTTGAGATTACCAAGGTATCTTGTGTAGTAATTACTATGTTTTGATACTACCTATGAATTATCCTATGATAATTCATTTAGTAGTACTTGGATGCAATATGAACTATATGGAGATAGTTGCGTAAGTCAATAAAGGATTTGTCACTCTAAAGTAATTAGAGAGAATATTCTACTATTCTTAATTAGTAGTAATTTATAGAATTCTCTGTCCAGAGTGAATTAACATTTGAAAAGACGTTTTCGAATTTCAATTATAAATCAATTACTATTTAGTAAGAATGAACGTGATTGGACCAAAAGAGTAGACATGATGTCCATACTTTGTTCAATTAGGATATTGGACGATGAATGGATTAAATTATACATCATAATGATACATGTAAAGGTTAAGTCAAACTACTTTGACGTTCTTGATATTTGGGTGGTCTTGATATGTTGCTAGACGTCTATGATTATAAATTGTTTAATTGGAGAATTAAATATAAATTAAAAAAGTTTTAATTTATCTAATTCTGATTCTGATTGTGAATTATAATTATAATTTATAATCATTATCAATATATTAGGAACCTAATGAGTCACACATCAAAAAGCAATTGTGAAAGAAAAATGAATTTAATTAAGTTGGACTTAATTATAAAGTTTGAGAAACTTTAGGGATTAAATATGTTATATGATTTTATTAAAATTAAATTAATTAGATTTAGAATTAGAATTTAATAATAATTAAAGAATTTAATTTTAATAAAATTAAATTTCCATTGATTTTTCTATTAATAAGAAGACCAAAAAAAGAAGCTATCACTTTTTGTTCTTCCTCTCAAAAGGTTGAGAAATTGCTTTGGTGGATACAGTTAGATGTTGGATGATTGAACAACTCACGGTTGACATGGTGAAGAATTTGTTTAAAGATTTCAACTAGAAACATGAATCAAGTATGATTGATACTTTACAATTCGTGTTTTTATTCAAATTTTACAATTATCGAGATCTAACTGGAATCTGTAAAAATTTTGATTTCTACTGTGATTGTGATTCTATCACGGTTGGATTTAAATGACTTGAGCTTATATAGTTGTTTCCTTGATTAATCTATTTTCCTAACTCGTAATATGTTCAATTAAATCTAGAGAGTTTGTTTTAGGTTGTTCAATAGCTAGGTTTAATTAACGAGCTCTTCTTAATTAAAGATGAACTCAGGCAAAAGTGAGGTTAATAAAGCTTATTGTTAACCTACAAATAATAGTTTCTAGGAGAGTATGAGAATAACAATTCAGTGAAATATGTTTAATTTTATATAGGCCGAGATTTAATCGATGATCGAGTCCCTAACGTATTCATCACTTTTCATTATTTTTATGTTATTTGATTTAATTTGCTTTTGTTAGTTCAGTTTCATTTTTATTTTCTTATTTGAAACTAAACCAAATCCTCCCTTAAAACCTAAACACCAATTCCTTTCATTATAAAAGCTAACCGAATACTCTTTGTGGGATTGACCGAGACTCCCCACTGCTATAGTGTCTAGTTATTTTAAGCAGTGTTACAATGTGCTACGTCAAATCTGACATCATGGCTGGGGAGTTCGGTGTTTTAATTTTTGTTTTTTTATTTTAATTGGTGCTTTGTACATATTTGTTTATAATTAGTTTCTTTTCAACTATTTCTTGATCTTTTCACTTTTTGACTAGTGTTTGTGTGTTTATAAAAAAAAGAAAAAAGAAAAAAATAATGGAACGAAGTAATTTTTCCTATAACTCACATTTCCAATCTTATAACCAAGCTTGGATTAAGTATACGAACTTTAGTTATTGATGGGATAACTAGCAAAATTACTTCTTGATAGTTTGTAGGACACACTATAATTCTTGAATAAACCAGAAGCTTCTTATTACGACTCAAGTCCATCTCTAGAAGAATTAGTTAATGCTGTCGTCACTTTGTAATTCCAGCATAAAGAAAGGCACTTTTGGGCTGGATACAAGGTTTAGCGTCTAAAATTTTGAGTGGCGGTACAACTTAGGTACATCTTTAGAAGAATTAGTTAATGTTTATATTCCTAATACTTTGCAAGTTCAGCAGGATATGATACAATTCTAGCAAGATACGTCTCAAATCCAGAACTTAGTAAGCTAAATGGGTCAGTTGGCGAAAGCTATCAACCAGCTATTATCACAGAGCGAAGAGACACAACCATCTCAACTCGAGGTGTACCTAAGGGACGTTAGTAAAGAGACCTTATAGAGTGATGAAGAGTTTGAGAATCTTGAGAATACTACCTAAGGAATTACTTGTGAAAAAGAAGTCGAGAAGGTTCAGTTGAACCAACCCTATTGTTTTGGCCATAACTCGACCTATCAGCCTCCAAATTGTCTGATTCCAATATGAGATGAAACTTAAGACGTAGAAATAAAAATATTTGGAAGAGACTCAAGCTTAATTATGACTTTATGAAATTGGAAATCGAGATCGAAAAGTGTATTGGAGCAGTTTATGATGTTTGGTGCATATCTCATAGTTTAGAAGTCCAAATGGTCTGAGTTTTGGTGCTATGGAAACTAGAGATACAGGGAGACAAATGTTTAGAAGACTCAAAACCTAAATCAAATTTTTCTATAAGAAAATTATCGATCAAGTGGAGACTTTCGTGTAATTTTTTTGGGACTAATTTGTTGGCCTATTTTTAAACCCACCATGTGCTTAGCCTAAATTACACTATTTTGAGTTTCTTGCTTCCATTTTTTTACCAACTCTTATAAAAACCTTTTTAAATGTTTATGAAGTGTTGCATACATCTAGAAATAAATGAAATATGTCTTACCATATGTGAATTAAGTGATTAAACATTGGGATTTAAAATTGAGCATAATGTATGCTAAAGAAAATTTACATCTATATAGATGATTTTTATGCATATTTATTGCTTATATGTGTGTAGTATGACTATACAAGTTCACATACTAATTTTTTTAAAGATAACTAAGTACAATTTAAATTTTTTATATTTAAATGAGGTATAGGAATTTATATACTAGAATTATATGAATGTACCTCGAGAAACATAACTAAACAAAACATTTACAGAATAAATCATACGAATACTTATGATTTGAATACTATCCTAATCGTGATAAGTTATGACTTGTATGTATGAACTTAAAAATAGATTTTATGTTTTCAAATGAATATCATGTGATTTTTCAAATTATTAAGTATGAAATTTGCAAGTGATTAAAAGAAATGTTACATTGCCTACTTTATTGTCTTGGTGATGGATAGACAGGCATGCCTATAGGTTTATAGTGTAGCTACTATAGTTTGACACCACTGGTGTCTTCATTTCAAGACCATAATGTCTCTATAGTTCGATACCTCTGAGTATCCGAAATTTGATAACTTTGGGTAGCTATAGTTTGATGCCTTCAAATATCCACAATTTGATGTCTTCAGATATCCACAGTTTCCATTATCCACACCTACAGGAATGTGTAGTACTAACACAAAGAAAATTAAACAATTATAAATAAGAGATACAATATGACAACATGAATAATTTATATTGATGAGCATTGGAATTCAATATTTGGCTTATAAATATGAATTTACAGTATATGGATAATATATTGAAGCACATTTACATTGTGTACTTTGCTTAATTATGCCAACATTGTTTACATGAGCTTATGATATTCATGAATGTGTGTGTGCTTGGTGGATGATTGCTGTGAGTTGTCATCCAAACTAAGTGTTTCTCCACTAAGCTTTAAAAATTAGCGCGGGTGTTAATCCATATAGGTCTAAGTAATAGGAGTAAGACACAAGGATCATCTGCAGAGACCAAGACCAACCATTAGAAATAAAAATACTTTTGGATGTGTCTTTTAATAAAAGAATGGTTGTATATGTAATGAAGAAAATTGTAGTTTCTTAATAGTTGGTAATTAAGAATTTATGTGTAATATCTCTTTTGGATTACCATATAAAAATAATGATGTAATACTACTTTTAAATGACAATGTTAAGGGATATGAAATTTTGTAATATGTATATTTACAACATTGAATAGACAAATGAGTGATGACAATCCCTATAAATGAATAGAATTGTATTCCATGAATATATGTACAGGAATTTAAGTGCTATGTGTATAGGTGGTTGTAGGTTCCATATAGGGGGTGTTTCAGCTATCTTTTCGTGCATATTAGATAAACAATCGAGTGCTTGTATTAATCTACAAGCTACATAATTCAACTAAGTTTAAGTTGATTATAATGACCCTTTGAGCCCTTTCATGCAATATGATTCATACCTCTTTATCATTTAAAGGTGTTTATGAAGTTACTACATACCTATTACCATTTAAAGGTGATTCTGAAGTCAAAAACTTAGAACACAAGACATCTAAGGCTTAGAAAGAAATCAATAAGACCACTCTCCAAAAGCCACCTCCTTATATATAGATGGTATTATAACTAAGTTAGCTGACTTTAACTTAAGAAAATGGTCATATAGCAAATGATCAACAACAATTGCTTATCTATTAAAAGAACATAATGTAATCTTATGGATTAAAGTGCTTTACCTTTTTTGAAAATAGAGTTAGTTGAAACTTTTTCAATTTTTAAAACGTAACTATAAAAATGAAGATGCTCAAGATTTAAAAAATCAATGTCTATTGAAATTATAATTTTGTTGAGATTTTATATGCTACGACTAACAGAAAATTTATTCTAAAGTTAGTTTATTTAAAATGATTTAGAGTTAAAATAGATAAATAGGTATGTTTTCTTACTAAATTAGACCCACTAAATTAAAAATACTAGCCAATAACTTCCATTATTATGAATAATAGGAACTTCTAACTAGACTTGTACATTAGTTAAGTTGGATTGGGTTTAACTATAATCGAATTTAAAAAAATTTAGAATTTTTATGTCTATCTCCAACTGACGTATAAAATGGGCCTGATTTTTAAACTGAAATCTGATTCATTATAAAATTTTGAAATTAGAACCCAACTCATAAGTTCATATCTCATAAAAAATGTTAATAAGTATAAAAATTATAATTATATTATATTTAAATTATTGTCTTAATATATGAAATCATGTTGAATTTGAGTTAATATACTTAATCATTTACCAAATAAAAATGACTATAAACTTGTTGTGAAATAAAAATATAATTTTTAAAAATTGATAGAGCATAATTAAATAAAGTAAATAAATATAAAAATGTATAATTATAATTGATGAATTTTTAGGTTTACATCCAACCTGACCTATAAAATGGCCAGCCAGACTAAGGAAATTTCTTAATATAATAAAAGAACGCATCTGTTATCATCAAGAAAACAAATTAATGGGGTATCTTTACTTCAAATGTACTTTCACCTCAATCATTTAAGATTAACATTTGTAGTGGGATAGGCCAGGCCCAAGCCTTCCTTTGTCCTAGCCAATTTGAAATTCAATGATTGAGCCCAAGTTTAATCCTGATCTTAACCTTGGCGTTTATTTCCCTCGTATCACCATACAAACTAAAGCTACTATCATAAGCTTGGCTTTCAAGTTCTTATTGTCAACAACTCTCCCAACCCATTTCTCTAAAAAAGTGAAATTGTTACCAATTTTGTAAAAAGTTCGATGTGTTACAAACAATCTAGTATAGTAAGAAATTCTTTGTACACACCATTAGGATAAACAACGTAAACGTCACTAATTAAGTTGACCCATATGCACATTATTAACAAAAGTGAAATTATTACCATAGAAACTCCTAATAGATATAACAATTACTCTACAATGAGTGTGGTTAGAGAGAAGTAGAATAAAGGATAAGGACAACTGGACTCTAGATGAGGAGTATTATAGAGGACAAATAAATGAGATCAGAGGACGACTTGTAACATCCCGTTCCCATACTAAGGGTTAGAACCCTAGATGTCGGTAATGAAGAAAGATCAATGAGAGATTTAGAAAAATGCATCTCATGCTCATGCATATTGTTAGCATACATGCATATGAATTGATTGTTACACACATGAAAATAATTGTACATGCATTCATGGATAATTCCGGGCATAATCGAATTGTGATATGATACTATAGAGAAATTGTGAATTTATTGTATTGAAAAAGTTAATTGGAGAGCGTATTGGTCAATTTTGAATTTGGTGAATTTTAGGAATAATTCTAGAAATTATTAATTATTATTGGACTAGGAAAAGTAACACTTGGCAAGTAAATTGATGTATGGAAGATAGAAATGAGTGTAATGATACTGAAGAAAAATTTGGGAGTTAACTTCAGAATTTTGAGATAATGGTTGTAAAAATTAGAGACAAATCGGAGATAATTGTAAGGAAAGGATGAAAGTTAGGGAACTAGTTCAATAAGAACTAGTTAGTTAGGAAGCTAGCCAAGGTCTTAAAGAAGTGGACAAGTGTCCAATTCTTAAACACACGTTCCTTTAAACTTAAAAGATCCATCTACTGTTTGTTCCTGTCTTTAAAATATCTTCTTCGGGATTTTCCTTCATCTTCCGGAAGCTTCATTTCTTTCAGAGATTTCTCATCCTCGCAATGCAAGCCTTGCTCTCATCTTTTGCTTGCTATCTCTTTTTGTTATCTCCTTCACTATCACTAAAATACCTAACCCTACAACCTCGAACTATTAATGATTGGGTGCTGCTAGAAAGTTAGGGCTCACATGTTTTCAAAGATTTTGGAGCTTTAGACAAGTAAGCAATTTATGGTTCTTTATGGTTGCATAAGATGAAACATGCAACATGTTAGCTATACGTTGAAGTTATAAAATGAAAATGTACATGTGCTGAAACGTGAGTGAAAAACTAGAGCATGCAACATGTGTTGATTTTTCGGATTTGAAGATAAATATGTTACAAGATACTGTAGAAATGATTTCTTAATTAGAAAGATCAATGAAAATATGAATGAGAAGAGTACAAATAGTTATGAAAGATTAAAGCATATATGCTTTGTTTTCTTCTCACTGTATATATATATATATATACATATACATATGTATATATATATACGTATATATATAAATATGTATATATATATACATATGTATATATATATATACATATAGAAAGAATGAGATTAGAGTTGGAGAATAGTTGTATGATGATGTTTGGAGATGAGAAAAAATTGTTCAAAATGAAAGTTGAGAAGAAAAATAGAGAATGTACAAATAGGTTGAAATGTAGAGAATAGTGAAATGCAGAACGTGAGGAAGATGAATAACTGATATTTGGATTTTGAGAAATTTGAGTAAAAATTCATATTTAGGGGTACTATGAATTTGTGGTGAATTAGTTGAATGAAAATGGAATGGAAAAACTAGAAATGAAAATTTAAGTGTTGGATTTAGTGAAGGAAGACATTAGAGAAGTTAACTGAAAATGAATCCAAGAAAAGAGAAAGGAGAGGTAAAAGTTTGATTTGAAACTTCCTTGATTAAACTGTATTTACATAGAAATATTGTGACAAAATTGTCTTCAAGAAAGTTGTAGATCTTTCCTTTAGCTTTCCATTGATATAAAGTTTGAAAATTTTGTATTTATGGATCAAAAGTTATGGAGGATTGAAGTTGGATATGTGACTAAGGGAATTCAGACTTTCGCATGTACACGATAGCGACTTTGAAGGCTTAAAAGTGAAAGTCACAATCGTGCAAATGCACGATAGTGACTTTGAAGGTTGTAGGCTACTTTGAAGGGTTGATGGTGAAAATAGCGATCATGCATTTGGAATGTTAAGAGGCAGATGAACATCCTTTGGTTTTTTGGCCATATCTTCTTCGTCCAATCTCCAACTTGCATGAGACTTAGTGTTGGGCCCCAAAATTTTTATTGATTTTATTAAGTATGAATTGATTTGATTATGTGGTTTTTCTAGATAAATTGTTTTTGTTTAAAGTCTAATTAGCATGTCAAGGTTAGAAGGATTTTATTGCATGGATTGATGGAAATTAAGTGTTAATGTTATAAGAATGCATGAG
>JANIJH010000009.1:12262171-12273936 GCA_024520975.1 Erythroxylum areolatum | reverse complement strand
ATCATGAGAATAAGATTTTAGAAGATTGCTTGAGTGTATGTTTAAGTTTGCGTTTTGAGTTATTTTTGTGTTGGGTTTCTGTGAAAAAGGGCCTTCGCTGACGAAGTTAAAATCGCGAGTTCACCGCGACGAGAGTTCTTTCGCTCGCCGCGGCGAAGGATCATCCGCTCGCTGCGGTGTAGCTTCCCGAAAGGTTTCGCCGCGGCGAAACAACACACGTCGCGGTGACGCCCGCCTTTGCTTCTGAGGGACTTTTCTTCTAAATTTTCAACTTCTAGGTCTTCCCTCCAAGCTCAAACATCACGCTTCCGTGTCCGATGTTGGGCTCCGGAAATGGAGTCCAATACTTAGACCATTGGACTCGTAAGACATTGCTCTATCTTTCCAAAAACAATATAGCCATCTGAACTGAATTGAGAGAGATTGAATGTAAAAAGTGAGACGGGTGGAGTGAGTGTGCTCTTAATAGTTCAGCCCAATTTTTGTCTTAATCTCCCACGCCTATGACTTCTCACCCTCACACTTGTGACTCACGCACGCTCTTGAGTTTTCTCCCTCACCCCCATGAGTTAAATTGCAATGGCTGATGTTTAATTGTCCCATCAAGTTACTGTGCTCTCCAATAGTAACCATGACTTGATTTTGAGCTAAACACTCTAGAGAAATTTGGAAAACAATCTTGCTTCTTTCGGCTATAACTTCTTCTCTAGACCTCCAAATGACTTGATTCTTAAACCAATAGATTCCCAACACATTATTCCACCTCTCCATAAAAATTGGTAGCATTATGAATTGATTTTAAAAAGATTGATTGAATGAAAGTGGGAGAATCTGTTGGAATAGTATGAACTAGTGTTATTTTACTGAACATACTTCGGTATTTTGATTATATTTGGATCTGTAGGATTCCAAATAAGATTATTTTTAATGAGGAGTAAACTAGAGACATACTCTTACAAATTATGTGAAGAAATCGAATTCTGATTCAGCCCCTAAGATGTTCACTTTCTGGATGGAAGTTGTGCATAGTATACTACCTTAGAATAAGAACAGTCTGAAAATGCTTGAAGTATAACTCTCAAATTACTGAACCAGATTGAATGATTGTGGTGTCATTAGAAACTTAAGACAATAGGGAACACTTTTCTAGTAGAAAGTGTTACCAAATTACTTCATTTATTGATCAGAATGATCACAGAAAATTAATCCAAAGGTCTAGATTTTTGGAAGTGATATAGGATCGAGATGAGAGTTGGATAATTGTTTGGTCTTGTAATGCTGGAATTACATTAATGAGTGAATTTTTGGTATTAAAGTACAAAAGACATGTGTAAAATAGAGATGAAGCGGTTCATTGATTAAAGTTATGATTCGAATAAGAGGAGTAGAGTGTATCTAGTTAAACGAATGAAAAATTGATAATAAGAGCAAGTAATGCGAGAAAAGAAATGATAAGTGATTGAATTATGAAATGTAAATGAGCATAAGATATGAACTTGATAATATACCCAAGATTGTCATAAACATGCATTGCACATATTCCATATACACATGGGTGCATAAATGAATGCTTATAATTGTGCAAAGTTATTAATGTGTGTGCAATGTGTGTATTGCATAATTTTGATATGTAGGATAAACGTCCGCATTCATACGTTTCCAGATCATGGAAGCTTATGCTAATCTGGAGTGTACTGTGAGTCTACCTAAATGGTCTTACTTTATTGTTTGATTGTTTACATGATGTATTGAATGATTATGAATGTGATTGAATGAGAATATGCAAATGTGATTAATGCATGAAAGATAAAGGCAGTTATGACTAAAGTAGCCAATGTGAAAAGAGCTTTAAGCTCAGTTATACGTATCAGAGTCTCAAGCTCAATATTTAATGAGCTCGGTATCCACAACAGATAGGGGATAGTTATCAATGAGCCCGGTATCTATAATAGATACGGGACAGTTATAGGCACTCGGTTACAACAAAGTAATAAACGAAAGTGAGTCTCACGAGCATTGCATATGAAAATTGGTATATATGTTTCAATTGAACAAAATGAACTGAGTGACTGCTATGAATGTGAATTGTAAAATAAGTGATTAAAATGATATGTGATGCAATGTGATTACTGGATAAATGATGTGAATTATGTGTTATGTGATTAGGTGAGCCATCGAGGATGGTCACTCACTGAGTTCGCAAAACTCATCTAAAATTTGCAAATATTTTTCAAGCTCAAAAGAGTATCCCATTAGACAAACGGGAGCATACCTATTGCATTCAAGTAAGAGGTAGAGGTTGGGATCAGTTGGCGTCTACATTTGTATTTTCTTATTTTTTTATCGAATTAAGTCTTCTACAATGGTTGTAACTTGTGTATTCGAGTATTTCTGTTTGTATTAACTTTCCAAGTTGGAAAGGTTTGTAAATGACTTTGAAATATAATGAAATTATGACTACAAGTATTCTTGTATTTGTAATGGGCCCAAATGGCTATTGAAATCATGATGACTGTATCACTGCGATTGAAAATATTTACGAAATAAAAAAAGGGGTCCGATTTGATTATTGATTTCTGCGTATGTGTATGAAAATTATTTTTGTAAAAAAATTGTACTCAATTTCGAGTGTTTGATTGTTCTAGCTTGCCGCCCTTGCGAAGTACACACTCAGGCATCACTCAGAATGTCGGGTACGTGTCTCGAGAGGGTGAGGTGTTACACGGCTGCATCTGGACTCTGGATAAGTAATGAAGACCTATGAATTTGAGGATTAATATCTACAATGTGTCTAAAAAATCCAAGAAAAAGAAGATATTTGTCTATTGAAACAATGTCGTTTTACCTTGCATAAAAGGACATTGTTTCATGTTAAAACAAGAGATGGGTCGAGCTTCGAGCTTGCCTGGGCTCACATTTAAAAGAAAACCTAAGCCAGGCCTAAAGTTAGGTTAAATTAGGTTGATCACGTTAACTTTAGGTTGGGTCGGTTCGGACTTAGGCAAACATGCCATTTCTATTTGGGATGTGGTACAATGCCTATGCAACATCACCTCTCCTTCTTTGATTTAACAAGAAATGACACATAGAGCCTACATTAGGCAGGGTTCATCTGATGGAGACTTTTTTATGTATAAGATTTCATTGAGTAACACTATATATGACTTGTGGAAAGAGATAAATCAAAGGATATTCTAGTGCATTTGCATAAGTATATACTACAAAGGTAGTTAAGCAGTTCAATTAGGGATCAATTTATTCTTTATCTCTTTAGTCTTAAAGTAAGTATGTTAGTATCTTGAACTAGATTGTATAAATATGAGAGCTTCTCCAAGCAATTAGATGCATTTAATATATATTTAAACAAACTCTAAGCTTCAATTAGAAGTTAAACTGGAAGCTCCAATTGCCTTTCCCTTTCCCCAACTGACCAAAGATTAGTAGATGGAATATCATGGCTTTCTAGTGTAATAGCCTTGACTTGTTTTATTTGTTAAATGGTAATCATTCTTAAGATAATTTGACTTATTCTTAAGCTTATAATTAACTCTTTATTCTTGATTAATCATTTCTTTAATTTTTAAAATATAATTATGATAATATTTAAAGAATAAAATATTTATTTAAAAATTAACTAAGCTAGAATCCTTTAGTATTATCATCACTCAAAATCATCATCTTTTGCATAATAAAGATTTAAAATAAAATAGTTAATTAAAATATAAATATTTATTTAAATAACTTTGTGCCTTATTCCTTTTCTCAATAATTATGTGAATGAAAAATTAGTAGATAACAATTATAAGTTGACATAAATTAAATGTTTATAAATATAGGTTTAGATTGAGATTTTTTTAATTTTTTTAATCCAAATCCAATTCATAAAATTTTTAATTTAATATTTAAATCCAAAACTAATTCATGGATGATTTTTGAAACCTAATACTTCTAATTTTTGGGTCTAATCTACCGAAGCCAATTTGTACATACATGTCCACTTCTAGCCACTTCTATTAAGTAACTAGCACAATATCGCATGCATGTAGGTAGCTTTTCTCATCTTCCCATGAACATAGTTTCCCGTAATAATAGTATTTAAAAGAAATTTAAGCACATAGAATGAATAATGTTTCTGTGTATTGCTAAGAGCATAATGGAGATTAACAAAAGAAATGCATTCAATATTTTCAACTCTGACCAAAATAAAAAGAGGGTCTAGGCTGGGCCAGACCATATTGAATATGCATTTTCCTGGCAGAAGTCTTTCATTCACACTTCTACTCTTTCACACGCGCTATTTAGCCAGAAATAGATACAATGATTTCTTAAATTGTTGCAAAGAAACAAGGCCACGGTCAGTAAAGGATCTTCTATTTAATATTATAATATTTTACGCTATTTTATAAAGTTTAATTATTTATTTATATAAATTTTATATTTATTTATGTAAAATTTATATAAATAAATGACTAAAATTTATATAATAAAATAAAATACCATAAAATTAAATAGAAGGTTCAAACTCTCCCGGCATCTTTCGAGTAAAGTTGTTTTATGAACATGACTTCCTAAATTTCCAAAAGTTAAAGTTGGATATTAATAAATGGAAAAGAAAAGGGCAAAAGCAAAGTCAAGCAAAGGCACCTCAAGTCGTTGGCCTTCATTTTCACAAGTACTACTTTTATGGCAGTCTCGGTCGTCGCTGAGCATTGGAAAAATTGGCCATTCCTTGTTTGACCCGATGAAACACGCTACCAATTACTTTCCAGCTCTCAACACACTAACATATCTCCTACACTTTATCAGTTTCATCTAGTTCTGTGCTCTCGATCGGTTTACCCTTCTCAATGATGGATTTGAATATTCAAAGCGTGTATAACCCTGACTTGTTTTGGGGGTCTTTTCACTCTCTTCCGTTTTATCCGTAGAAAGAGTGGTGCTTTCTCATGTGGGTTTTCCTTCAACGACCTATTTGAAGATTTCTTCGATCTCTTTGGAGTTTTCAATTCTTGAAGTTTCTGAGGTGGGCCTTCTTTTTAATGTGCTTTACTTCGATTGTTCTTTGAAGTCACAGTTGAACTGGGTCAATAAGTTTGGTTCATCTTTCCTCGGATTTGTCCCTTCTTTATTTTTGTTGCTGTGTGGAATTTTTTGGTATGTATCCCTGTATACACGTAGTTGAATTCTTTAGTTAACGATATGAATTCTGCCTGTTTTTTGTGTTGATGTATATAAGGTATTGGTTCTGTGGAAGTTGGTTCTTGGGAATACAGTGGTTGTGCAGCTCTAATAAGCGATAAAGATAGCGACTTGAAGCGTTTGCTTGAGCAAAGGTGTGCGGGTTTCATTTGAAAATGATGCTGAAAAGCCGAATTTTCAGGATTGTTCTGATTTATTCTGTTTGTTCATTGCTTGGCTGTGGTTTGAGCTATGGTACTCAAACCGATATTGCTTGCCTTAAGAACATAAAAGCTTCCCTCAAAGATCCTTATGGTTATCTGGCGTCTTCATGGAACTTTGCAAATACAACTGAAGGGTTTATTTGCAAGTTTATTGGGATTGAGTGTTGGCACCCTGATGAAAACAAGGTACTGAATATCCGACTTGCTGATATGGGTCTCAAGGGTAATTTTCCTGCTGGGCTACGAAATTGCACAAGCGTAACAGGCATAGATCTCTCGAACAATGAGCTGTATGGATCTGTTCCAAATGATATTTCTAAAATCATTAATTTTGTGACGACTCTTGATCTCTCTTCCAACAACTTCTCTGGGCCAATTCCTGTGGATCTTGCTAACTGTAGCTATTTGAATGTCCTTAAACTGGACCATAATCGATTCAGTGGCAATATTCCACCTCAACTTGGTTTACTCGTTCGGCTTAAGACATTTAGTGTGGCTAATAATCTTCTGACAGGACCAGTTCCAAATTTTAACTCTAACTCCTCCTTTGGTGGAGATAGTTATGCAAATAATCCAGGATTGTGTGGTAAGCCTCTGGAAGATTGTACGAGCCCTTCACAGGCAAGTCACACTGGAGTAATTATTGGGGCAGCAATTGGTGGGGTCACACTTGCAGGATTAGGCTTGTCTATAGGCGCTGTCTTCTACCACCGTAGATTGTCTAAGACAAAGAAGAAGGATGATGATCCAGATGGAAATAAATGGGCAAAGAGTTTAAAGGGAGTGAAAGGCATTAAGGCAAGTTATAATGAAAACCTTTTTTCTTTTCTGTTCAGTAGAGTTCCTTCTTCTACATTAGATGTTATTGCTGTTTTTAGTTTCATTTTTATACTTAAATAGGCATTCATTTAGAAGGCTTTGTTTTTTCAGGTTTCCATGTTTGAGAAATCAGTTTCTAAAATGAGATTGGGTGATCTTATGAAGGCTACTGACAGCTTTAACAAAGAGAATATCATTGGATCTGGAAGAACAGGGACTATGTACAAAGCAGTGCTTGAAGATGGAACTTCGCTAATGGTTAAGAGGTTGCAGGATTCTCAGCGTTCTGAAAAAGAATTTGTTTCTGAAATGGGTACTCTGGGGAGTGTGAAACATCCTAACTTGGTCCCCCTTTTGGGGTTCTGCATGGCAAGCAAGGAAAGGATTTTAGTTTACGAATACATGCCAAATGGTAGTCTCTATGATAACCTTCATATTGTGAATGAAAGTAGGAAGCCTATGGATTGGTCTCTGAGGCTTAAGATTGGTATAAAAGCAGCCAAAGGATTTGCATGGCTTCATCATAACTGTAACCCTCGTATAATCCATCGAAATATAAGCTCCAAGTGCATTTTGTTAGATGCTGATTTTGAACCCAAAATATCTGATTTTGGTCTTGCCAGACTTATGAATCCAATTGATACACATTTGAGTACATTTGTGAATGGAGAATTTGGGGATTTGGGTTATGTTGCTCCAGAATACACAAGAACTCTGGTTGCTACTCCGAAAGGGGATGTTTACAGTTTTGGAACTGTGCTTCTTGAGTTGGTGACAGGAGAGAAACCAACCCAGGTGGCAAAAGCTCCTGAAAGCTTTAAGGGGAATTTGGTTGAGTGGATTATGCAGTTGTCAATTGACTCTAAGCTTGATGAAGCCATAGATGTGTCTTTGGTAGGGAAGGGTGTTGATAACGAGATTCTCCAGTTTATTAAAGTAGCTCGTAGATGTGTAATCCCAGCACCCAAGGAGAGGCCCACTATGTTTGAGGTATACCAGCTTCTAAGAGCTATTGGAGAGCGATATCATTTTACCGCTGAGGACGACATTTTGTTGCCTTCTGACACTGGCGATGATGGTTACTTTGAGGAGCTTATCGTTGCTCCAGAAGTGAGAGTGGAATAACTCTGAATAAGGTAAAACATAGGTAGAGTGAGTATCTTGCCATGAATTATATGTAATTATTCTCTGTGTTGACATTACATATAGTACTTATATTGCACTTATGTGTTAAGAATTGCTGTAATGTTATCAACCCTAAATTTTTAGACCATCTGCTGGGATGTGTCCTTTAGTTTCATAAATTGATTGCTCGTTCTGTTCTGCTTTTTTTTTCCAGAATCCACATAGGAACTATGGGATGATTAGCTTGATCAGGATCCTTACATTTGGAAGCTTTAAATGGGATACAAAAATAGCTAGCTAGCTATGAGATTGTTTATATCCTTAACAACAAATACCAGCTGCGGAGAATTATTCAGTGAAAATGAAAATGCTGTTTACTTTGTTCGAAAACCAAATATGGATGATGACCATGTCAGCAATCTATGTTTTTTCTTAAGGGACTTCCTTGTCCTAAGGTATCATGAAATTGTAACTACAGCTTGGAGGCTTTACTTAAGAATGTTAAGATCATCTTGAGTTACCCATCTTTAGTTGCGATTATTTCTGGCTTGAAGCAAAGCATGTCTACTTTTTTTTTTCTTTTTGGAAATTTGTGTCCACTTAGTTGTTTCGACCCCTTTATACTGGACATAAAGAGTTGAATAGTACTTAACAGGAAACTGTCATATTTCCTTTACCGAACCCCACACTCACCCCAAAGATTAAAAAAAAAAAAACTATAACTTGTTAAAAGAAACGTAGTAGTAGACAAATCAGTGGAGCAAAACGGCAAGTGTCTGCCTGCAATAGGCATTCTTATTAAGCATGTATGCCATCAAATTAAAGGCCTGTCGGGTAGACTAGAGGCATGTATACAAACGAGTCATCGTAGGAAAAACAAACAATAACAAAATAGCTCAGATGCGAAATAATTCTCTTTTATTCAAATTAAAAAAAAAATTTGCACTTTTTTTTTAAATTTCAAGTCTTTGGATGGCTTGGTGCACGATAAGAAGTATTTCTTCTAATTTGCTCGAATAAGACCTATAAATAGAGCAAAATACTTTTTCGAACACTCATGGAGCATAATAGGTCATGAACTCCAAGAAAGAGCAAGTTAATCAAGAACTTAACAACCTTATACCATGGAAGGAGAGCAAATATAAACATATTGATGTTGGATTGTTTGAAGCCATCACTTACAAGGACATGGTCTAGCATGGTTAAACCGAAAATTGCAACAAACAACTTTGAACTAAAGATCAACATCATTCAAATGTTGTAACATTTTGCATATATTGATAGCTTTTCAGATGAGGATTCTAACATGCATATATCCAATTTCTTGAAGATATGTGACACTTTCAAGGTTAATAGAGTAACAAAAGATGTCATATGGTTGAGGTTGTTTTCATTTTCAATAAAGGATCGTGGAAACGAGTGGTTGAAGTTATTTCATGTGGCTTTTATGACTATATGGTATAATTTAGTGGAAAATTTTCTGAAAAAGTACTTCCCACCATCCAAGACTGCTGAGCTTCAAAAGGACATCTTTGCCTATTCACATTATGATAATGTTTACAAGGATCTTAGAAGGTACCCACTTCATGATTTACTTATTGCAAGTCCAGATATTCTATGACTGCTTGAACTACTCAAACGAGGCATATGATAAATGCAACACTTACGAGAACTTTAAATAATACAACTTTTAAAGTCGCTTTTGAGCTGATTGAGGAGATATCGATGAATAATTATTAATGACTATTGAGTATGACAAGGACAAATTAACCAACGTAAATGCACATTGTGGATGTGGTTACTGATGGATTATTGATTTATTTCTACTGCTTAAGTTTTTCCTATTATTAATCTATTACCCACAAATAAAGCGAGTGCTCCTATTATTAGTAAGTGCTAAATCCCTCGAGGAAGAAGTTTAGAAACTCTTAAAACCATTAAGTATCTTTAAAATAATTAATAAAAGAGGATTATGATAAATATGAATAACAAGATATAAAATAAAACTTAAATAGGAAAGTAGCCAAGATAATCAAAATAAAAACAATTATTCAAACAAAGAATTCAATTATAAGTTTGTGCTTATATAAGTACTTTCTTTAGTATAACCCTTGATTTTATTATTCAATTAATTTAAAATAGATATATTATTTAGACTGACAAGACTTTTGAATACTAAAATTGTACTCACTCGAGTTACAACCATTTATCTTTGATTCTTTAAATGTATCTATATTAAACTAATACCCTTTTGAATCCATTAAGACTTCGGAAATCCTATTAAAGGTTTCATCCTAGCATTAGGGAGATCAAATAGCTCTATCTTTAGTACCCTATTCAGCCCCTTTAGCTAAACTATGGTTCACTCACAAGCATTCTCTCACAAGGTGTCTATAAGTGAATTTAGGTCAAATTTTATTGTTAGCATAACTAACTCAATAGCAGAATCAATCAAAGATAACTCATAAAAATATATCCTAATTCATAAATAAAAATAAATCAATTATACATGAATACGTACTAGGATTTTTTTCTACCTAAACATATAAAAATATCTAGCTACTAATCATGTTCAAAACAACAAAAACAACAAGCAAAATCAAATATATCATAATAAAAAAAGTTCTAAATAAAAATCTTAATGATGTTGATAGCTTGATATGTTATGATAAATTTAGGTCTTCATTCTCATATGAAAAAGAAATTCAACATCAACCTCCCAAATGTTTATGAACCTTTTATTGGTTAACCCTAGACTTTGGAAAGAAAAAGATGTATTAAGTGTGCAAAGTCTCCAAAAGTCTTTAAAAAATTATGGTTTTTTGTGCTTTAGATATGTTTTAACACCATGGATCCTCCTATTTTCTCTAAGAGAGAGACATGGTCTCCAGTACACCCATCCCCCAGACCATTAATCTTGTTTCTCTTATGATTAGCAAATGGTTTATGGCACTTGTTAGCATATGAGGGTGGACTACATCATGTTGGTTTAAGAATTATTATTTTCTCCATGGTTTTAGTTGAAATAGCCTCAAATTCTCAATAAATCTCATTTGAAGTTCAAATTTGTTCAATTACCTAAAAATATATCAAAAACTAAGTAAAACAAGGTAATTTGACTTAAAAATCAAACAAAATACTTAAGAAAATATGTACACATTTGATGCACATCAAATATCTCCAAATTAAGTTTTTTAAATCTTATTCTTATGCAATCAATTTCAATGACTCTTAACTTAAATAAGTAATAGTTCTTAGGAAATTCATCAAATCAATTAGAATAATTAATGATATCCATCATTTACGTAACTTCATTATTCATCAACTAATAAGGCGTTTAGATACTTGAACTAACCTATAGAATAAATTTAATTTAATCAAAAAATATTTCAAACATTAACAATATGACACCTTTTTTTAATTTAAAAAGTGCATTAGAGGCTTCTTTAAAAATTCATACATCTTTTTAATACGAAAGTAAACATCTTGACATAAATACTATGGATTACTCAATTAGGTCATTATGATTACTATTTTGACTATTAATTTTAACATTTTTACTTAGGTCAAATCCATTGAAGTGAATTTATTTATGATGAATTTATTCACACAATTTGTTTTACTATATTTTTATTTTTGGTGGGATACTAAAGTGCTTGAAAAGTGCCACCTTCTAACTCAAATTATATAGAAGTTATACAAAAAAATTTATTATAAAAATTAAGAATCCATTTAAAAATTATTGAATCAAAACAAAGGGAAATCATCTTTTAATGCTCATATCTATTTACCTAAACTCCTTAAATCACAACATAACTAAGGTTCAAATGGGTGATATTATTCTTTTTCTCTCATTATTAAACATTATTAAAATTATTACATGTTAAACTAATTGTAATGAAATTCTATCTAAAGGATACATCTCAAGGCAAGTTCTCATGACTATTACCATTAAGCATAATTAGTAATCTTCTTACAGACTTATTATCCTTTAGGTTTACTGACTTGAGTGTTAGAATACCATTTCCAGAAACACGGCCTATTAGTTGTTGTTTTTATAGGTTTGCTAAGTTAAGACTAACTCAATAAGCTTACCATGAATTTACTCTACATCTTTTATCATTATCTATAGGCAAAAATTTTCAAATCTTCACATTTTCCCACTTGGTAAAATATTAAATTGGCTGAGTTTACCACCACCCTAAGAAAGAATAATGGACACCTTTGGAAACAATCTTGAAGTGAATCACACGTTATTACAATGCTTATTATACGATGTATAAATGCACAAGAAGGAGGGTTGAATTGTGTATTTCTCCTTTTTGAAAAACCTTCAAAAACGTTTTCTCAAAAGAAAAACTTGTTCTTTTCACAAGAACTACTGCAAATCAAAGTTAATTGTATTCTTCAAAAACTTGT
>JANIJH010000009.1:12249048-12261436 GCA_024520975.1 Erythroxylum areolatum | reverse complement strand
TTTGCAATCTTCGACTTCGACTCATATTTATAGCCTTCGTCTGCAACTGCTTCTTGATTCTTGCTTCTTGAATCTTGTTTCTTGAATCTTGAAAGAAACAGTTAATCAGTTGAGTTCTGTAACTAACTCGAACTGACTCTTGCGTCTGCTTTTCTTTCACATTTGTTTTTTTATTCTGCGTCTACTTTTTATTTCTCCGTCTGCTTTTCACTCTGCGTCTGCTTTTGAACTTCTCCGTCTACCTATTTTTTCTCCATCTGCTTTTCACTCTGCGTCTGCTTTTTTATTTCTTTGTCTGTTTTTCTACTTCTTTATTATTCATCCTGCGTCTGCTTTTTCTTCGTTTGTTTTACATTCTGCGTCTGCTTTTTCTCTTCTCCGTCTTTCTGTTTTTTTTTTATTCTGCGTCTGCTTTTTCTTCTTCTTTGTTATTCATCAAAATCATATATATGTAAAGTCATTTTGACTCAACATTATGGAACATGAGGGGTAAGTTTGATAATCAATAGCACACTAACAAACGATATCCTAGTGGAGCCATTACCGCTAATGTTTAAGATGTCGACCTTATGAACTTATGATGGCATGCATAACCTTGTCAATCATGTATAGTAATATAGGCAATCTATGAACCTTTATAGAGAATCTAATAATATAAAATGCAAAGCTTTCTATTCCATAATAGTTGGTATGACACGATTATGGTTTTAGAACTTGTTTCCAACCCTAATAACCACATTTCAATAATGAACTAGAATCATATCATACTTTGCCAATATTAAGCATAGAACTAGAGACTCTAACTACTTAATATCTGTAACTTAAAGGCAAGAAGAAGGCTTAAGGGATTACCTGTAGCACTTTATCTTTAAGGCCATACAAATAACTAATCTTAATCCTAGGGGAAACATTAACCTTCAAGATTATACTCAAGCCTTATCAACCTCCATGGAACTTGATTAGAAAAATATGACCATAAAATTTTGAGGAGGTGTAAATTAAGGGACAAAAATATTTAGGTTTCAAAGATGATAAGAAAAATTGCCCCCACACTGTCGAAAGGGATGAGAACTTCTACAATTTTTTTAATCAAGATATTGAACATGATAATTTAGAAGTGTGACTAATGATTTGATTAAATATATAGGTTAAGTCATTTCCTAAAGGAAAGCATAAAAGCACATATGGCCATATCAAATAAGAGTTAAGATGGAGTCCACTATAATGATTGAAAACCAAGGATTCAAATAGGGAACAACATTGCACTCAAATGGTAATTCTTATAATCATAGGAGGAGATAATAAAGACTTAAGATCTTCTATAAAAAAAATGCATCACAAGGTGAAAGTTAGGATGAGAAGGTCATTTAAGAAAGTACTACATTTGGATAGAAGTTATCATATATATATATATATATATGAGTGTGATAAGTGTGAATTGCATCGTGTTTTGGAGTTTAGTTTAATATGTATTCAATTGTTAATTCAATCGTTTAGTATGCGTTTAGGTTAGAATTGTGTTAGTTTGTTAATTATTTATGTTTTTAAGTGTTTTATATGTTAGTACAAGTTTTTGAGCTTAATTGTTATGTTTTTTAGGTACCTTGACGTGTTTATTAGTGTTTCAAGGTCAACATCAAAAAATAAAGAAGTTTCAGAGATATTCGGGCTGAAACAATAACCTATGATTGTGGCACAACAAGCCACAATTGTGATAGAAGCAATGGAGTTGGCCCACGATCGTAACCCATATGCCACAATCATGAAAGAAGATCAGGACATGGCCCACAATCGTGGCCTGCTTGCCATGATCGTAATAGAAGGCTGGACCACGATCGTGGCCTGTATTGGGCAAATGTGCAGACACTCAAAAACGTCAAGTTTTGAGAAATTTTATGGACCTTTTCGACCACCAAAATACCCTAGGGTCACCCAAAACATAAAAGAGTATAAAAAGAATATTAAAAAGCAGAGAAAGGAGCTCTTGCATCAGCCAATTTTGAGAGAAACCCTATTTAATTTCGTATTTCCTTTTATTTTCAATTTTATTATTGTATAGAAGTGGCATGATAGTTGATGATAGGTTTTGTGGATGTTGATGATGTTCTAAACTCACCTTCAGGGTATTATTTTTTATTTAATGAAATTTGATTGTTTATATTTTACTAGATTTATTGTTATTTATTTTTACAATTGCACAATTCGATGATAAACTGAGAGAATAAATCGAGTGAAATAATTAAATTGGGCTATCGAGAGTTAGACAATTTAATAGAACAATAATTAAATCAAATAGGTAAATTGTGTGAAGATAGATCTTGCAATAGTTTCTGATAGTTTATTAGACAACTTCAGATCTAATTAAGGTTTTGGATATGTTGTTAATTGAGAAATTGCAACTTCCATAATCTGATTAGCATTTATAAATTAGGGTTAATGGTTATAACTTAAGAGAGAGTAAGTATCCTTGGGATCATCTAAAACCAATAATCGAGTAATTTATTATTGATTAGGTTAGCATTAAAGATAGGTAAAACTCCCTTTCTCTCAATTGGTAGTTCCTTACGTTGATTCTTGAGTATACATTACAATTGCTAAATTGTTAATATTTTCATGATTGATTCCTAAATTGAATTGCTTGACTAAATTGCATTATTATTTTAGTTTCATGACATTTGAATTTCTGTGATTTTTTTGCCTTAGATTTTAAGATTAAATTATCTCTCCCCGTAGGATCAACACCTTAGGTACTACACGAACGACTTATGTACTTGTAAGTTATTGAGGTTAATTAATTAAAACTTACATACATCAAGATAACCACGATCAGAGTGTATATGTATATGCATTTGTGTGGATGTGTAATTTGTTTACAAGACACTATAACTCATTTTGATATAAAAGGAATCAAGCAAAAAGGAGCTATAGGCTAGTAAGCCTTAAGTCTAGGAGAAGCCTCTTTAACTTCTTGGCTTAACAAAAAACCTACAGGCTCGTAAACCTCAAGTTCATGATAAGAACTATAGGCTCGTAAACCTCAAGCTCATGATAAGTATTTTCAGTTCTTTGTCTCAAAAAATTTTGTTTAAAAAACTTATAGACTCACAAGCCTTGGGTCTAGAAGAATCCTATTTAATTATATAGCTTAAGTAATAACCTGTAGGCCTTTAAGCCTCAAGTATAGGAGGAGTTCCTTTAGCTCCTTATATAAAGAAAAATCTATAAACTCATAGTCTAATTAAAGAAAAACCTATAAACTCATAGGTCTTAGGTATAAAAAAAACTATAGATCTATAAGCCTCTAATTAAAGAGAATTCCCTTCAATTCCTTTTCTTAATATAAAACTTGTAGGTCTATAAGCATAAGGAGACATTTATTTAACTCTTTGGCTCAAGAAAAAAAACTACAAGCATGCAGGCATCATATCTATAAAAAAAATATCTTCAACTCTTTGGCTAAAAAAAAGAACGTGTAAGCTCGTATGCCTCAAGTAAAAATATTGCAAGCTTATTGGCATTAGGCCTAAACGAAGTTCTTTTAACTTTATGGCCTAAGAAAGAAAATTTTGGCCTACATACCTAAAGTAAAAACCTTACAGACCTATAATCTTTATGTAAAAAGTATCTAAGAGCATAATTTTTAAGTTTAGGAAAACTCTTTTTAGCCACTTGAACTCTCAATCTCTAGTCCTTTTAGGGATGATTTTATGAATGATTCCTTTCTTTATTGTTGATATCTTTTTTTAAAATGTTTCTTCTTCATTATGAGTTGAGCGTCTTTGTGGTAAAACTAATCTTTAAGGTTCAAACATGTTGATTTTTTTTATGGGTTTTATCGTGATGCCTTGGACAGATTTCAATGGTAATTTTTATTTTTTTTGAAAAAGGAATTTTGGACAAGCAATTCACTCAATTGCAAAAATAACATTTCTTTTCTTATCTTTCGGCATGATAGTTTTCTTAATGAGTTCATTTCTTACATTCTAAGGAATTTTAGATGTAACTTAGAGTCGGCCTCTTGCAACCTTAAAAGCAACTTGGGGTCGGGCTCTTAAGGATGACCAAATTCAATCAACCTTTGGACTACCTAAAGCTTAGTTGAGCTTTAGGTTTTAAGGCTTACGTAGATTTAATCAATTTAAAACTCGATTGGGCCAAAGAATAGGCCTAACTCAAGCCTAATTAGGCTTTAGGCTTGACTTGGACTTAAAAAATTATCTAGCTAAGTCCAAGCCATAGGGAACACGAGCCTAGCATAACCTATCACTATCTTTAAACTAAGATGTAGCTATTTTGGGATGTTAAAACCATACATCGTTCTTGAATTTGTAAGTTTGATAACATGTCTAAAAATAATATATATGTGTGTGCGCTTTCTATAAATTTATTTGTCTTTTTATTAGTTATTTTTATTTTTTCATTTTCAAATTTCTTTTTTAATTTTTTACCATTTAGGAACTTATAGTCTATTTTAAAAAATATTGGTTAGCATGCTTATATATGGTCCAATGTGTCTCAACTTTCATTGAGAAGCCACAGTTGAACCTTTTTCTATTAAAGGCTTAGGAGGTGACAAGATGTGATAAAAAGATTTAATTTTTGTAACAATGTCGAGAATCAATTGTAGGAGCTAAAGTTTGGAACAGGGGAACTAACATTGCCTGAGCATACCCCCACTAAGAAAATGTAGATAATGTATAAGAGACTAAAGCCTATTATCTTAGTTTGTCATAGGAGGTTGGTAATTGTTTCACATAACATTCAGGAGGATTACAGATTTAATGGATGTCAAGATAAAGTAGATAGTTGTAAACATCTTGATTAAATTTTGGAATCTAAAGTATAGAAATTTAAAATTTTGGACAAAATGTCATCATGCCTATAATGGAAGAACGTCAATAGTTGTTACAAAATGTTATTGGGCTTGTATACGTATGCAAAACCAACGGATTTCAAAAATATGTCAATGATGTTCGTATATATACAAAAAGATTTAGTTAAAGAGAAACATCAAGTAGTGGGAGAACAGGTGGTAATGGTTAATGCATTACATTTACATGAAAAATAGTAAAAATACTAAAATTTATTTTAGATTATAGGCATTGACCTTAAGGGAATATAGGTTCTTTATGTTCACATAAGTTTTGAATTTTATTGAAGAAATAATAGTTGGGTTATTGGATAGATTAGTATTCGAAAAGGATAACATGATTGCAACAATCTTATAAAAAATGAATGATTTCATTATTATATTAAGTCACTCTAGGTATGAACAATGTTTTAAAAACTAGACCAGATATTAAACCAGTCGACAGAAGGGTTTAAGGTTTAGAGGTTCAACCGGTAGTGAACCACTATAAAACCGATATATAATAAATAAGAAGTAAAACTTATAAGAATAAGTAAAAATAAAATATTTTATTGAAATAAAAATACACCAATGTCTATTATTATATAATGAATTAATAATAAATAAATATGAGTCTAATAAATATTAAAATAACAATAAAAATCAAAATTGTATTTCTGAAGGAGGTTGTATCTCATCATCGTCAAAGTTCCAAATTCTCCAACGCTACTTAAAGATTCGTAAACTAAGCTTTTATCTAAAGTATTTGCATCAACTTCTTCTACTACATTAAAATAAATTACAAATTAGTAATGTATAAAATTATTCTTAATTGTAAACTTGTAATACAGTATAATTTTAACTTAAATATGATCAAAATAAGATATGAATTGACCATCAGTAGATGTTTTTGATTCATTCGTTGGATAAAATAATGAAGTTCATAAGTAGTGGATGATTCGTTGAGAATGTTCAGATATTTTTTCCTTCCCTCCGTATTTTATTCCGTAATCATTAATTTTCCTCCTCTTTAGAACTTAACCTGGACAATATGAATATGTGAGTGAGAAAAAGGCAATTTCAAGATTTTCTCAGAAACTTCAAATATTTCCATTTATTTTAAGGGTCAAAATTTATGCAGAAATAAAATGTTTTGTATTTTTCAAAGTGAATTTTCAATAATAGCTTTATCTAAAAGAGATGTACGTTGGGCTACCTAATATATTATTAATTATTCGAAATTTGCTATTAACTTCCTTCCAAGTATTTTTTAGAAATAGTTATTAGTTTTAGACTTAAAGGTATTTGGCCTATTTTCTTACAATTATTCGAAATGTACTGTTAACTACCTTCCAAGTATTTTTGACCAACTTCAATCTAGTGATGGAATTATTTCAATCATGGGTTTGGAAATTGAAATTCATCCAAACCATGTAAAGGTGAGATGGAATACTTGTAGATAAAAGAAAAACAAAGTCATAAACACGAACTAAGAATGCAGATAGAAGAAGAATAGACACGAAACACTAATAAAAATCAAGGTTTTAAAAACTGGACCGGACCGTCTGGTTTGACCAAAAATGTTTGAACTTGCCGGTTTTTATACATAGAAGTTATTTAGTGAAAATTTAAACTTTTTTCGATCAGACCGGATGGTCTGGTCTGATTTTTAAAACCTTGGGTATGGACATTAAGTCAATTGATACATAATAAAGTTTCTTATCCTCAAGTTGTGCATTTTTATGAGAGATCCTTACAACATTTTGTAATTAAGATATAACTGAGTTAAGATTGGATATATAAAATAAAATTTCATAAGCAAAATATCCAAATAACTCATAATCTCAAATAGGGTCATTAGGTAAACAACAACAAAATCTAAGAAATATCAAAAATAAGCAAAGCATATCATAAAGTTAATTATTAGTAAGTAGAAAAAAGGAGAATCAAAGATGAAGTTTGTCATCGAGAAATAACTGGAAATAGTAATATGGGGCAAAAACTCAAGAAATGACTTTAGCAACTATAATTATGTTAACAGGTCATAAAAGATACGTGATATTAAAGCCATTAATAAATGTTGGGAAAAGATTTTAAAACTTAAGTGATCTCAATTGAACTTTTGGATTTGACATATTTTAGAAAGAATTATGTATAGATCAGTTAGGAAATTAGGACAAGATATGATCTCCACTATAGTAGAATAATTATAAAACTTTTTCTTGTTTTGATTTTCCAAAAATCAAAATCACTTTAATTTTATAAAATGATTAACAATTAAATCATGATAAGGCATGAAAGTTAATTTGTTCCTTATTCCGAAACTTTATGATTAAATCTTAATTTGATCCTTATTTATTAAATATCTCATATTTAATCATAAAGTTTTTCAAACTTTACAATCAAATCCAACTTCATTATTTTTACTCTCAACTTGTTCTTTATGTGATACCCATTAGGTTCCCGAATATGTTGGCAATGACTATAAATTATAATTCTAATTCATAATTAGAATTAAATTTAGAATTAGATAAATTAAATCTCCTTTTAATTTATCTTTAATTCTCTAATTAAATAATTTATAATCATAAATCAAGATTGACATCTAGTAACACATTATGACCATCCAAATATTTAGGAATGTCAAAGTTGGTTTAACTAACCTTTCTATGCATAATTTTTTCATATAATTTAATCATTTCATCATACAATGTTTCGATTAGACATAAAATATAAAATTAATGTCTACTCTATTTTGAGTTTAATAATATTAGTTCTCCACCATTAGCTATTGATTCATTTAATAAAATTTGTAAACTATTTACAAAATATCATTCTACCTTGGTTAAGGATTTCCCAAATTAATACTAATCGAGAACAACATAACATTCTTCCTAATTACTTTAAGGCGATGAATGCTATCTTGATCACTCAACTATCTACAAATAGTTCATGCCACATCCAATGACTACCGAATGAGCTATCCATGATTAGACTAGGTCATAAGTAGTATCAAAACATCACAATTCCTATACAAGATAACTTTAATGACCTCAATTCAAAGGATCACTTATATAATTATCATATAACTTTGAAGACCTCAATTCAAAGGATCACTTATATAATCATCATAATGAGAATTTTCATAGACATAAAAGTAATGTGCCAAATGGATTTCTCATATCAGGTCAGTTTAGTGAACTTGTTCTCTAATAAGCACCTATATATTTTTTAAGTATCTCCATACTTTAATTTATGAGATCAACTACTTCTTTCATAAGAAAAACATAACATATATTAGTCTTTTACTTTCTATTAATGTCTAGTATTAATAGAACAATGACTAGAAACAATTTAGAGATAATACATAAATGCAATATGAATCTCGTTATAATTTCATTTGCAATGTATAATTATCCCGTGAACTTTATCATATACAACTAAACATGTACAAGATAAAGAATAGCTTTAAATAATTGTCACTAAACTAAAACCAAACTGATTAGTTGTAGGATATAAACTAACAAGATCAAAATTGAAAATAAATCAATTTGAGAAAACAATTATTGAATATTTTTTATAATTTGAGTTCTTTTATACTTAAAGAAATCTATGATCGAGAATTAGTATTATATGATTATTAAAGAGAGTTTTAGATATTTCATTTTTGCAAACTCTCTAATGTCCTCATGCTATTTCTTAGATTATTAGTTATTTATTTCACAAATATAAAAATGACAACATGCTTGTTAAATCTTTTCCAGCCAATTGACTATATATATAATCATAACACCAAAAAAGAACGTTACGAAAATAGCTAAAAAAACTTATTATCTTGCCATATCAAAGGCAAGAATAATGGAACCCCTACAATAAAAAAAAAGATCTAATATAAAATAGTTAAAAGAGAAGCTTGGTTATATGACTAAGTGGCTCGAGTTATCTAAGTTGGCCAAAGGGAAAGATCTAATAAAGGAGGAAATATAACCTATATTGTTAAGAGCACATATACTCTACTCCCTCAATTCACATTAAATTCATACGTTAGGTCTATGACTTGCTAACTCTATCTATAACCATATTAAGTCAATTATACCAAGTTATTAAAATTAGAGCAAAATCCAGAGTATCAATTGCATATAAATCATAACACTCTATCTATTAATCTTAACTAAACAAAGAAATCAAATAAATCAAAGTTAGAAAATTAAATGAAACTACTGAACAATAAAATTAACTAATAAAGAGAAAACAAGATAACATACATTAAGGATTTAGGGTTTTCTTATAAAGAGACTCTAAGTAAGATTAATTTTGATAGTTGAAATAAAAATTAACCTAATAAATCCATGCTTTCTCTCAAGGCATACAGATATATCTAATAAGGTAACTACTACCTCTTGATGCACAATTCAACTTAATTAAACCCATTGTACCTAGTTAAGCCTTTTATTATCATAATAGTATAGGATACTTTCATTATCCATATCTAAGGTTTTTATTCTCCTAATGCATAGATCGTACTTTTCTATTCAATCTTTCATACAATCACTAAGATTCAATAAATGATGGTCATTTATAAACCCAATAATTAAGAACGAAGAAAATAAATTCATCCGAACAAATAATCTATCATACACTAATAGTCAAAGGATCCATTAAAAGTTATATCCCTAACCATAACTAGGGTTTTAACACTAATTATAACCATAAAAATTATAATAAGGAAATCTTAATATAAAAGAAAGAAAGGGAAGAAAGCACTTGAAGAGTTGTCATGGTCTTATTTAATCTTGCTCTAAATCTTTCCTTGATGTGAAGAAACCATAAAACTAATAACTTATGAAAAAGAATGTTGTGATCATCTTCTAAAGTCCGTTATAAAGAATCCTTATAAGAGTATTTATAAGCTAAGGTTATACAAAATAGTTCTAAGGTGATTAAACTTATAAATATATGCATCCTTGAACACCAAATCATGAGTTTGAAGCATGTTACACTTCTAGACCAATGTTATTTTTATTTTAGAACTTTTTTGATGAAATTATAATGATTAAAAAGCCAATTCCACTTCATTATTGGAACCATTTTTTTTTATAAAAATGACCAACATAAGGTAAACACAAGCCCATGTTAGTCCTGTTTAGCCACTTCTCTCCTCCTTTCTTAAATTTTGCATATCTTTGAGCTAGAATCAATCTCCAAAGTCTATTACAAAGTTTTTGCTCTTCAATTTAGCTTTTCAAATGACTCCAATATTACCTCAATCAGATAAGGAGAAAATTATGCTCAAATATGTTATTCCTCCTAAAAATCATCACCAAAAAGTCAATAAACCAAACATTGGAAAACATCATATAATTTCATAAAAGAAATGCTAAAAATTCTAAGTCATAAGTAATTTAGCCCCAAAAAATGAACAATATAGACCAATAAAAATATCCTACATTTAACACATTGTTTATCCTAAAGAAATTAACAAGAAGTAACCCTAGCTGACTAAACACCACTAACTAAACCCAAGAATTAATTACACTTTTACATGTGTGTGGTGTTTAATGTATACCATAAGCCTTTAAACTACTACATTCCTTAGTGTAGATGTTAAAGTCTCGTAGGATTTTAGTATAATGATACCCACAAACATTAACCTACATTTATTAGTTAGCTTCATAATCAATAACATAAGATATACATACTCAAGCGTCGATTGAAATGTAAAAATTAAAATATAACAATTCTTAAATAAATCATTATACAAGCAGAATAATTCAAATGCCTATCTACCTCTTCTATCAATTTTAAATACTTCAATTTAATAATTTTTCATAAGGTTTGAATTTTGAATGAGGTATACTCATCATATTCTTGTGAAAGTGAACTTACCATAAACTTAAAAATCATCTAATATCCACAAATTCAATGGATATGTATAAGAAAAAAAAATCAAAAGGACTTTGAATAGAGTTCTAATAGGATAAAAGGATAAGTAAGTTAACCAAGGAAAGGAGAAAGGAGACACAAAATATATTCACAATTAGTATAACAAGAACTGCCAAATCAAGAGTAACACCTATAAATTACTCTACTAACTCTTCATATCTTTGCAATAGTGTTTTTTCATTCATTCTTTGCTAGCACAAGAATCCTTGCTAATCAATTTTGAATATTTCTCTTTCCTTTTTCTTCGCTTTCTTTATTTTTATTTGATTTGGCATGAATTTCACTTTTATATTGCCACTTTATACATTTAACCATCTCCCCACACTTATTTCCTTACATACCATACTCAAAAATTAAATTAAATTAAATTATAAGAAAAAGCTCTATTAAATTAGGGTGCAATTACTTATTTTTCCTTCTAGGCTCAAGGCTCTCTCAAAAAAGGTTACAAAGAAGGTTAGAATTCTAATTTAATATCAATAGGGATCACTAATGAATCAATGTATAAAAGGCAGGCAATTTGACTCAAACTCAATCCTAAGTGCCTTTATCGGCTTAATGCTTGTAAATATCTTACTTTCAATCTTAAAAGTTGGGTTCTAGAAATTCAAAACTAAAGAAAATATCCATATAAGAAGAAAAATTTTTGCATAAAAGCTCATATTCTTATATTATCACTTAAGTTAAATCAAAGCATCTTCACTTGATAATTTGATTTCCTAGAATTCATAAATTCAAAATTGCATTGCAATCCACCAATCATATTATACACTTAACCTTTAACATTCAATCTCAACTAAGAATGATGTTTAAACGTATGCCATCAACCTAAAGTAATTAATGAGATCCTAAACATAACACAAAAACACAAGAACGTTAAAATTTTAAACTAAAAAAATTAAACACCTAACTTTAAAAGATGTGTTAGTTAAAACATATTAAAGAAAAAATAAAATTAATATTTTAAAGGATTCATCCTTACAATTAAACATGAAATTACCCTCATTATCAACAAATAAGATAGTGAAAGCAATCATGAAAATATTTTAGGTTAAGAAAAATCTCCCTTTATCTATGCCTAGTTGGTGAGATAAAATCCCAAAAAGTCTATCACAAAACTAACTAAAAAATTAAACATTAGTAAGAACCAAAAACTAAGAAAATGAAAAGAACTAGGGTTAGAACATTGGGTTTCCTCCTAATAAACAAATATTTAGAAATCTTTTGGTTGGACTTCTTTCTGAAACCTTTCCTTCTAGATCCATAATTAAAGGCTTACTTCCACTCTTCTTTAGAATCAAAAGCTCCCTAGTTGTGCATTACTTCCAATTAAAATTGCTTTGCCCCAGTTCACTTCTTCTCCTTTTAGGACATCAAAGATTTATTCACTTCACTTAACCATCATTAAATTCTTCTTATGAGCTTGGTCCCCAAATAATGTTGGGCCCGGGTCCCGGAACCCTGGTGGCCCCTCGGGCTGCGCCTGCGATGAGCGTCCCAAAACGTCAGACCCGATCCTAACATCCATACATAACTTCGATTCATACACGTAATTTCACACACAATATAACATACACACAATCATTAGATCTATGA